>SIJG01000159.1:49130-255203 GCA_023374025.1 Heterodera schachtii
CCTGTGCCGAAACTGTTCAGCAAATGGACGGGCGAAGACTTGGACAGGTGAAAAGAATGAACAAAAATATTTTTGTTGTAATAAAAATTTATTGTAAAATTTAAAAAAAAAACAAAACAAAAAAAAAATAAATTTTTAAAAATTTAAATTATGATTGATAAAATTATGTACAAAAATTAATTTCATTTCTTTTATATTATTTTAATAAAAATAATTTATTTTATCTTTTAAAATAAAAAGTGAATTTAAAATATTTAAATAATCGTTGTTCGAAATTAGTAAATTATTCAAAAATTAATTTAAAATTTCTTTTATCATTTAAATAACAAAAATAATTACCAAATTTCTTTTTTTAATTATGGTTTTATTTGCAATTTATTCTGAAAAAGTTAAAATTGGCAAATTTATTTTAATTTTCATTTTTAGGTTTTGCCAAAAATGTTTCCCAATTTCCTTCGGCTTGTTCAACCTCGTTTATTGGATGGTAAATTAATTTAAATTATTTTTATTTATTTTAATTTAATTAATTCACTTTTTTTAGTATTACACGGCAAGGGCACAAGAATGAATTAATAAAATGGCACAACAACAAAGAGCTTCCATTAACATCACTTTTTTTTTTGTTAAATATTCAAAACTCTGTTAATCTGAAAATAATCTCAAGTAAAATTTTTTATTTAAACATTTTTAAATTGGCGTTTTGTAATAAAAAAAAACCAAAGGAAAAAAAAATGCTTTTTATGCCCCGAGGGAATTAAATCAATTTAAAGGAATTAAGGAAACGGTAATCATCATTTAAAAAATGTTTGGATTGAGAATTCACCCCTGTGAACTTTACGGAATACCCCTCAACCCCTCAAAGCCTGGATTTTTCCTGGACCTGGATTTTTTTTTTCACATTTGACTTTGACCTGGAATCCAGGTCCAGGTCAAATGTGAAAAAAATCCAGGTCCAGGTCAAATTTGAAAAAAATCCAGGTCCAGGCCCAGGCAAAACAGGAAAAAACCTGGATTTTCTGGACAAAATTTTAGAATTTATTATTATATGTAAGAGACCGATGTCTTTTTCAAGTTTTCAAAAAATGTTTAAATAGATTTAAAAATAGATTATTATTGTAAATTAGATGTTTCCAAGCAATTAATTGCATTTTTTCAAACATTTTTTTGCTTTTTTGAACAAATTTCAAAAAATCCAGGTCCAGGCCTGGATCCAGCTCTCGAGGAGCCTGGATTTTTCCTGGACCTGGATTTTCCTGGGTTTTTGTCCAGGAAATCCAGGTCCAGGTTCAACATGGAATCCAGATCCAGGTCCAGGCCTGGATCCAGCTCTCGAGGAGCCTGGATTTTTCCTGGACCTGGATTTTCCTGGGTTTTTGTCCAGGAAATCCAGGTCCAGGTCCAACATGGAATCCAGGTCCAGGTCCAGGCTTCTTACAAAATACCGAGCTCTAAAACAGACGCTCGTCATTTGTGTGATCTGTATGTATCTGTCGGTATACTGTATGTGTTGTATTTGCGTGTACGATATTAGGCTAAAGATTTGAAGAATACTGCCGTATAAAATATAAATGATTTTTCAAAATTTTTCTCATTTTCAATTTTTTAGGTGAAATATTCAAACAACAATTTGTTGCCTTGGGGCAACTTCACCAAATTAAAAATGCGATGGTAAACAAATCTCTCTAAAGAAGGAGAATGCAGCTGGCCACTCTTCTGAAAACAAATTACCTAATTAGGCCTTGCGGCATTTTGTTTGTTTGTTCCTTTGTTTTTTGCCGCTTTTTTGTCTCTCTGACTTTCCCGCCATACACTCTCCTCATTTTGCACACTATTTCCACCAAAATGCTAAAAAATAACTGTTGACATCATTTTAAAAGCATTTTTAAATCGGAAAATATTTTTATGTTGTTTTTGGTTTGTTCAAAAGGAAAAGCAATTTTTTGGCCAAAAAGAATGCCCCGGGGGATTTTTGGGGAGGTCCTCTGACGAAAAGCCATCGCTCCATCACGCCAACGGGCCTTATTTTTTCAAAATTCAATTCTTGGCGTTCCGGTCCGTTTTCTTAAAAAATAACTACCCAATTTCATCATTTTTCTCTTCCTTTCTCTCCCATCGAACCTCTCTCTCTCTCTCTCTCTCTCTCGAGCCTCTCTCTCTCTCTCTCTCGAGCCTCTCTCTCTCTCGAGCCTCTCTATATCTCTCTCTCTCTCTCTCTCTCTCTCTCTGTCTCCCTCCCCTTCTTCCCCTTTTCTCTCTCTCTCTCACTCTCTCTCTTTCCCCTGTCTCTCTCTCTCTTGCTCTCTCCTCTCTTAGTTTTCTATGTCTCCTCTTCTCTCTCTCTTTCTCTCTCTCCTCCTCCCCTCTCTCCCTCCCTCCCTTCGGCATCCGTTGTTTGGCATTTGGCGTTATCTCAACGTGTCCAGTTGCAACTGCATAATCCGAATTCCCGGCGGGGCCATACGGCACAACCAGCGGGCAAACATCTCCATTTCTGTCTGCACATTAGCATATTTGTCCCTTTGGCGCACTCACACTTCTCTGTCTCTTTTTCTCTGCTCTACACATCTCTCGCCGTGTCTCTCACTGTCTCTGTCTCTCTTACATTGGCACACTTTCCCTATTTCTTTGCTTCCCTGCCCCCTCCTTTCCCCATTTTACTCTCACTTCCTCTCCACCTCCCTTCGGCACACACTATTTCTTCTCCCCTTTTCGCTCTCTTTCGAATCTACTGACATCTCTCTCGGCATTCTCTGCTTCTCTGCACCATCACTGTTTCTCACGGGCACACACCGCCCTTCACTGTCAAATAATGCCACAATCTCATGCCGACCGATGTGCCGTCCTCGCCGCGCCGCCGCTTTTCAATTAGCTTTTTTTGCCCCGCGGCGCCGTCCGTCCCGCCGCTGACGATGGTGGCATCATTTCCCCGCCGCTGGCACGGCACGGGTTGTGTGCCGTGCCTGCCCTGCCGTTGACGAGTAGTGAGTCTCTCACTGGACCCGTGTGCCGTGCCGGCGGGCCCCATTCATTGGCATTTTGCCGTGCCCGGACGGACGACACGGCCGCGGTGGGCGGGGATGTGCTTCATTTTTATACCTCCGAGCCGATTTGACGCCCACACATTCTCGGCACACTGTTTTTTTTGTTGTTGTTCCCCATTATTTATTTATTTATTTTTGTTTAAATTTTTTGGCATTTGCGTATTTTGGCATTCCGTCTTTTTTTTTTTAAATTTGCGTCTTATGAAAGCCAGCGAATTTTGTACTCTTCGTTCTTCTCCAATAGTTGCAACATTCAATTTTTATCTGCTTTCAAATCTGCTATCAATTGGATTAAAATCCCTCGGGGGATTTCGCCCGGTCCGCCACTTTTTTTTTTGTTGAAATTTGTGGCATTCCGTCCATTTCACTGAAATTCAATTTTTTTGAAACACTATTAAAACAAAAAAAAAAATATTCTTTAGTCCGCGATATTCTCTGCTTTCATTATTTTTTGTAATGAAATTTTATTACATTTCACTATTCAAACTAAAAAAATTAAAAAAAAAAAGAAATTAAACCAAAAATAAATCGAAATTTTCAATCAAAATTACAGAAAATTCGAAAAAATTGTAACCTTCCTCAATAATAATTTCATTTATTTTTTTGAAATTTTCCCCCAAAAAGTTATCAATTTTAAATTCCAAAATTAAATGTTACAATTAGTTAAAAAGGCCATTTTTTCTAAGCTAATTGGGCGTTGCAAATGCGCTCGCATTATCATCCATTAATATCTTATTCTTTCCATCTCTTCCCCAACATTTTTTTTTGTTCAAAAATTCCCATTTTTTTGTCCATTTTATGGCCAAATGCCTCCGCTGTCAAAAATTGGCCAAAAATTATTTTTTGTTCATTTTCTTCTTCTTCTTCGCTTAATTAGTTTTGTTCATCTTTGTCTTACTTTTGGGTATTAAAACAAATGAAATTTCCCATTTTTCTCCTTTTTTGGAAACAAAATTTTTTTCCAACTCAATGCATTTTTTGGCCAAATTCTCTCGTGAATTTTTGACAAGAATTTTTGTTTTTAAAATTAATTTTATTTTTAAAATAATTTTATTTATTTTAGTAATTAAAAGGGGAATTTATTACAGTTTTAATATAAATAATCATTAAAAGATTAATAAAAAAAAATGTCCTCAATTTTAATAAAATAATTCATTTGGTCTTGTTTAAATGACAAATTTCTTTAATCATTTTTATTTAATTTTTTGAAAATTCTTTTTAATTTTCAATGCAATATTTTCAATCTTTTTCATTTTTAATTTAATTTAGCGTTTTCAATTAATTTTTGATTTTCCTTTTTATATTATTATATTTAACCCAAAATTTTATGATTTTTTTTTTAAAACATTTTTTTTGCTCCTTCCAAATTTATTTTTGGCATTTTCCGTTTTTTTTAAATTTCATGTTTGGCATATGTCCATTCCTTTTTTTTTGAAATATTTCCTCAATTAGCTGCCCATTCCCAATTTTCGTGCCATTCTTTCTTCCTCCCACCCCCCTTTTAAGGTCTTTATATTTCCCTGGCGACCTAAAAGCATTTAAGTACCCAGGTAAATTAGCCGTGCCGTGCCGTCTTAGAGCCGACGGCACGGCACGCCCATTGATTTTGCGTTTGGCACAAAATTTTTTTGTTTGTGTGCCAAATTTTCCAGATTTATTTATTTTTATTAAAAAAAATTCAATCCGAATTCTTCAGAGACAAAAAAAAATGTCGGAAAATAAAAAAAATTAACAAAATGAATTTTATTAAATGACACAAAATTTTCACCCATATTTTTCAAAAATCATCATGGGTATTTTGATTTTTAATTAATTTTTAATTATTTGATTTAAATAGATTTTTTGGAAATGCTCCATAAAAAGTGCAATTAATTGCTTTATTAAAATCAAAAAAGGTGGGCGTTAGAAGCCTTTGAATAGACCGCACATAATTATTATGCACTAAATTTATTCCAAAAGTGCTTAATGGGCGTCATTCATCATCATCCTTTGGGGGATTAAATTGAAATTTTCTGTTTTTTGGACAGCAATTTTTGACGCTTAATAAGAAAATTAAAATTCAAAAATAATTTTAATTTAATTTAATTTTAGTTTAAATTTAATTTTTAAAAAAATTCTGTAAATGAAAATTTTTGATTTATATATAATTAAATGGCAATATTATTCATTTTAGGTTTTTAATAAGCAATTTTCCATTTTCTAAGCATTTTTCACCCAATTCATTTGCCTCACCAAATTGGTTTTCGCAAAATTAATTTGTTTTGGCGTTTCGTCTGATGTCATTGCTGTGTGTGACAGGTGAAAAATGGACACAAAAATAGAAATGACAAATAAAATTAATAATAAAATTGGAATAATAATAATAATAATAATTTAATTAATAAAATTAAATAAATAAATCGCAAATTAATTAAATTATTAAAAAATTATTAATAATTATTGAATAATAATTATAATAATAATAATTTGATAAAATTAAATAAATAATCAAAAATTAATTTAAAAATTTTATTAATTTTTTTTTAACAATTATTGAATAATAATTATAATAATAATAATAATAATAATTTGATAAAATTAAATAAATAAATGAAACGCAAATAAATAAAAATTTATTTAATTATTCAGTGAAAAAGGCTCGTCTTCAAGGCACAATCGGTTTTATTTAATTATTTAAAAAATTAAAATGCCAAAATTAAATTTTCTAAAATTCTTTTCCAGAAGATTTCCATGCCTATGTGACGTTAAAATTGCAAAATGTGAAGTCAACAACAATCGCTGTCAAAGGCAATCAACCACAATGGGAGCAGGAATTTGTGTTGTAAGAGAATATAAAAAATAAAATAAATAAAATTTATTAAAATTGAATTTATTTTTAATTTAATTTTATATCTAAAAATTTACTCGATGACTCATCCTAAAATAAATAAAATTTATTAAAATTGAATTTATTTTTAATTTAATTTTATATCAAAAAATTTACTCTGATGACTCATCCATCCATTTATTTAATTTTTTATTGCTTAATTTATTTCAATGTATGTGAATTGAACAAAAATTAACTTAATATAGAGTGAATTAAAATTCTGCCGTTAATTTAAAAAGGAATTATTTGGCACAAAGTGCCCGCCACTGACATATGTGCCGTCCTGACGGACCGGCATAGTATGGCACCTCTGATTTTATTTTATTTTACTCACAAAATTTTTTTTTTCCCATTTAAATGTTTATAATAAATTATTCAATGAGTTATGTGCATTGGACAATTAGTATAATTGCCTCATTAGGCATCAAATTAATTTTTCATTTAGTTTTTTGATAATAATTTTTTCAAATTTAATTTTATACATTCATCACTCCGCCTGTTTTGGCACCATTTTCGGGGATATTTTCGGCCCGGCATTTGACCCCGACTCGGGTCGAACGTTGTGCCGGGATTGGGCAAAGGTTCCCCAAGAATTAATGGGACCAAATTTGCCAAATCCTATCGGATTTGTTGTGTTAGCTCTGATCACTGTGATCATTTTTGTTTGCCATTTCAGTGAAACTGATCAGCTGGACCAGGGCCTGGTGCTTGAGCTGTGGAACAAGGGCGTGTTGTGGGACAAACTGCTCGGTGTTCACTTCTTGCCACTCCGTCAGATTGGCTATGCCCAAGTGGCGGGGCCCGGCCGATGGCACCAGGGCAAGAAAAAAAATGCCATAAATATTAAAAAAAAATGGGAAAATTAATAATTTAATTATAAAAAAGGGAAAATAATTCAATTTGAATAATAATAATAATAAAATTATGGGCGAATAATTAACATAATTATAAAAACAGGCGAATTAATTAATTTATGCAATAAAAAGAGTAAAACAATTATTAGTTGAATGTGTTAAATCAATGAAGTAAAAAATAATTTTTGTTTTAAAAAAATAATAAATACGAAGTAAAAATTATTCGTACAAAAAATTTTAAAATTAAAAAAGATTCAATGATTATTTTTAAACATTTTTAAAGTTAAAAAGATGTGTTTTACTTAATTATAATTAATTTAGGTATAATAAATATTTAACTCATTTCAGTTGATCAAGAATTTCAAACACTGAACGGAGAGACGGTGGGTACCGTACGCTCAACGGGCCATTCCGTGTGCGTTGACTGTCACTTTGAGCTACCATACGGTACATTAATTATGAGATTTTTAAATTTAATTTAATTTAGCCAAATTAATTTCTTTTTATAAATTTTGTATTTTGTATTTTAAGTTTTTGTTTTTTCATTTTCACATGTAATTCTACAGCATCCCTAAGTAATACAGTAACAAAATACTAGAGTCCGGACGGTGGACTTTTGGTACTGAGACGGACTTTTTTCTCTAATTCAAGAATTTCTCAGTGAAAAATTTTGGAAAATATCCCAAAAAATCCGCAAAAATTTTTCCGCTCCTGGCCTTACAATTTAATTTGAAGAAGGAAAACGCCGGCGGGCAAAACGGCATGCCAAAAAGCCCGTTTTTGCCAACTGCTGAGCGCCGAATGGCATTTTTAAAACGGGCACTTTTCGCAATAACTCTCTTTAAAAGAATCGGATATTAATCAAATTTAGCAAGCATCAATTAATGTTAATTGGAGAGAAATTTTTGAGAGATTTTCATTGAGAAAGTCGTAAAGTGCAAGTTTTTTTTGAGATTTAACAGTTTTATAATACATATATTTTTTTACTGCTTTTTATAGTCAGATATGCTTCATCAAGCTTTTATTTTCGCATGATTAATTTAGCCTCATTAAATGGATTTTAATGATGGCTTTTTTTAAGAATTCAAAAAATTGATGCCGTCATTAAAATGCCAATCTGTCCCATTCTATAATAATTATTCATTTTATTTTTAAATAAAAAATTAAGGGGGTCCTATTTTGGCGTTTTGTCTTTTTTGAAGTAAAAAATATTCCGTTATTCGTTATTCCGTTTCATTTTGCACGCTGAGGTGCCAATTGTATTTGTATATTGAGCAAAATTCAAAGAATTCTTAATTTGTGCACAAATAAATAATTCCACAATGGCATTAAGTTCGATTTTTTTCTTGGCACATGCCGTAAAGTTGGACCAAATTTTAAAAAGTTGGCTTTTAGATAATTATTTTTTAAATAAATGAAATTTTTAGCAAATATAGCCAAAAATTTATTTCTTTGTCAAAATTTTAAATTACATTCAATTAATAATTTTATTAAAATAATCTCATTAATTAGGCCAAAATATTATATTTTTAATTTTTTTAATATTTAAAAAATTAATTAAATAAAATTATAATAATTAATTAGTGCTCTTTCCTTCCGTTTTCTTCTTCTAATTTTAATCAGGAAGTTGTTCCTTAAAATATTGGAGTAATAACAATTCCACCGGGAACAAGTCACGAAAAATTCACATAAAATTACCATTTTTCGTCCATTTTTTGCTGGGTCAATTAAAATTTAATTGCCAATTTTGCCGATGGCAATTTTAGTTTTATAAAAAAACAATTTTTACCAAAAAAAATTGTTTTTTACAAGAAATTTGAGCATTTATGCCAACTTTCAACAGAGTTCCTATGGTGCCGTGCTTTTTTGTTCGATTCTATGGCACAAAAATTTAATTGGCACTTTCTCGCGGGGCACAAAATTACGAAACAACATTGGCACATCCATTCTCAGACTCTTTCAACTTTTCTTCTTTTCTATGTATATAACGTTTTGGCTTTCTTCATTTAGAAATGATTTTTATCTTCAAATATTAAACATTACTTGGGCGGCTCAATTAGAAACAATTAATCCCTAATTAGGGACACACATTACTCATTGGAAAAGGAATTAAAATCAATTTTTTTTTGGTAGTGAGTTTTGCCCACTTGCAAAATGCCGTTTTAATATACCTATTTGAAAATTAATGCCACCCTAATTAGAGGTCATTATTAGTAATTGGTTGGTAAATTACCAATTAGTTACACATTACTCATTGGAAAAGGAATTAAAACTCATTTTTTGTATTGATTTTTGTCCACTTGAAAAATGCCGATTTACTAAATAATATGCCTATTTAAAAATAAATGCCACTCAAGTTAGAGGTCATTAGTGATTTGTAAATCAAAATTAATTAACACATTAGTCATTGGAAAAGAATTTAATTAATTCATTAGTTGGTTATTGATTTTCACCCACTTCATAAATATATATGTCGATTTAATATGACTCTATTTAAAATTAAGCCACCCCAATTAAAGGTCATTAGTGATTTGTAAAGCAATTAATTAATTTCGTTTATTTGTAGCTTTTAAATAATGCAAAATTTAAAAAGATACATTGTTATTTTTAAATACATTAATTAAAAAAGTTAATTAGGTGTTGAATCGGTGTCACAAATTCAATCGCCGATTTCATTTTTGAACGAAAATCCGTCCGAAATGACCAGGGAACAGCAAAAGCATCATCATTCTCACCATTTTGATCAGGGTAAATTAAAAAAAAATAATAAAATCAAAATTTAAATTTAAATTTGTAAAATCACAGAAGTGCCTGAGGGTCGGTGGCCCCTTGATCAGCTGAATCAGCATTTGATCAGTTTGCAATGTGACGAAGGCGAACATGGGGAGGAGCAGGTGATCAAAACTAATGGAAATTGGATTAAATTTTTTTAATAATAATTTTATGAATTTAGGTTGGCCAAAGATTTTTTAATAAAAATTGAATTTAAATTAGAAAAAAAATTAAAAAAAAACAAATTCATAAAAAAATTCATATTTTGAGAAGAATTATATTTTAATTTAAATGTTTGAAAGAAATAAATTTCAATGAATGGAATTAAATTTCGGAAACAAAATTTTTTAAATTAATTTTTTGTATAGTGCCTCGGCACCGGGAATTCTGCGCTTAACCGGGACCGGGACCTTTTCGGGTTGAAAAACCGGGAATTTTTGGCTGGGAAAACCGGGAAAAAACCGGGACTAGCCCCGGTCCCAGTCAAAACCGGGACGTCGGTACTCAGTTGTACTCAGTTGTCCGTATTTTGGTCCCGGTCCCGAGGCACTCTAGTTTTTTGGATAAAATTAAAAAAAAAATTGTAAAAAATTATTAAAAAAAGATTTAATTTACATAAAAATGTCATTTTCTTTGTGATTTAAGATTAGTGCACGGACGGCCGATTATGAATTGGGCGACGGCGCCCATTTGCTAGACGCCGGCGCCGCAGCGGCACATCGGCGGCGGGCGCCACTCAATCACTGTAAGGCTTAATTTTTTTTAAAATTTTTTTTTTTACTAAAAATTGCCAAAAAATGAATTTTTAGGCAAAAATAATTAATTAAAACTTTTAAAAAATAAATAAATAAAATTTGACCTATTTGGCACATTCTTCTGTAAAAAATATCTCATATTCTCATTTTCTATGTCAAATTTAAAAGCCAATTTTCTTTCGGAGCCCAATTTTTTTTATTTTATTTTTTATTTTATGTATTTAAAAAATTACTGTTTTTAAAATTGTTTTTCGAACAATTTCTATAATTTTTTCTTTTTTAAAAATAAAACTTTGGTGGATGGAAATAATGGAGAAGATCATCATTAAGTGCAATTCTGTTCTTTTTTTTCGAGGGTTTTTCCACAAAAATCAAAAAATTGCAATTGAATTTGCGTTTGCCGTCACCGAAAATGCCGGACAATATTAAAAATTTAAATGAAAATTAAATGCAAATGTACCATTGACTAATTAATAAAAAATATTTTGTTTTATTTTTTAAATAAAAATATTTTCGGCAATTTTTAGCCGGCATTTCGGAGGATTCCGACTACACGTCGGACATTTCGTTTCCCACCGGCTTTCACCATGGCACCGCTTCCGCTCAACAACAACAACAGCACCAACACCAGGCCAACCCGTCGGTGCACCAATTTGAGTCCCATCTGAGGCCCCATCGCCATGCCAATAATCAGCACGGCAAAGGTGGGACAACAACAACAACAACAACGACGGCACAAAACATGGCGGCACATGGCAGGTGATTGTTGGGCCAGGCCAACTGCTGAAGGGGGGGGGGTAGTGATGCTCGAGAGTCTCGGTCTCGAGAAAAGTCCTGGATTTTTTTGGTCTCGGTCTCGGGGTCGAGTGTTCCGGAGAAAAAACTCGGTCCCGAGTCTCGGTAACTTTCGGTCTCGAGCATCACTAGTAGCGGGGTGGGACCCAAGACTCATTTGGGGAGTCCGGAATTGACCGGAAATGGCACAAAAAAATGTTGGGGACTCATGAATGCCGCAGAAACGGTCCTGCAGGATTTTGGCTGGGTGCCAAAACAATTTTCGCCCGTTTTATTTTTGAAAAATTTTGTGTGACTATATTTTTAAAAAAAAAAACTTTTTGTCCAATTTTCAAATTTTCTGATTTTTCAGGCACTCTCTCCTCACTTCGGCGGACGGGGGGCCAACCACGTCCACGGCATGGCAATGGGCCGAAGAAACATTTCGCCAAAGAGATGGACAAGTAAAATATTATTTTTTATTTAAAAATTTATTTTTTCCAAAAATTTTTCATAAATTTATGCCATAAAACTCAAATTTTCTCCCTTTTTGCCGACTTTTTTATGGCCCAAATGCCAAAAATGCAAAATTTTGGCCCATCTTAACTCTCTTAAAAAGCACCAAAAATGCCCTCGGGGGATCATTTACTCCCTCCCCCAATTTCCTGCTGCCCCCGGGGCCACCAAATATTTATTTGCTGGCCGCTTCAATTTCACCGCAAATTTTGTGCCGTCAGTGGCGGTGGCGGTGGCGGCAATTTTTTCATTGCCGCGGGGGAAATGACAAATTTGAAATTGTTTTTTCTGTTTTATCAGATTTTGTGGGGGAATTTTTAAAAATTTCGTCATTTTATGAATAATTTTAGGGTTGAAAAAAATATTTTTAATTAAATTATTAAATTATTATTATATTAAATTTTAATTTAAATAATTTATTTTTAATTAAATTTTAAAGCAAAAAGGAAAATAATTTATTTTTAAAATATTATTTTCTATTGTTTTTGAAAAATCATTATTTTAAGAATAAATTTAGTGTTCAAAAATAATTATTTTTAATAAAAAATTATTTAATTTATTTATTTAAATTTTTTGATAATTAATTTAAATTTATTTTAAAAAAACGAATTTTAAAATAATATTTGAGATTAAAAATTGTTTTAGCCAAAATTTCAATTAAATTAAATCCGTTTTAAATGTTGAAAATAATAAAAAATAAATAATTTTTTAAGTCATCCCATTCCCAGTTCTATTGTGAACAAGAGGAGATGATGGTGGACCAAAGTGATCATCGACATACTGTGGGCAGGCACAGGCATTACTACGGTAGCGGGAGCGGGATACCGTATGAGGAAGAGGCAGAGGCCGAGGAGGAGTACGATGGAGGCACTATAAGTGAAGGCGAAGAACATACAGTTCCCACGGGTCAGTCACGGGGCTGGGGGAGGACAATGGGTGGAAATATGGTAAAATAATATCGAATACGGTATATAGGGCGAGAATATGCTTGTAAAGCGTGATACGGTAGGCATACCAAGGTGCTACACTGTGTAATTTGCACGTTTATTCATATGGCACAGAGCAGGGATAGCACGGGGAATTCCGATTTCCGACATCCAAGTTCCGGCATTTTTGGGTCGGAATTCCATTTGCAATGCAATATGTGGCTTATTACAAAAAATTGTAATAAAAAATAGATACGGTAAGGCCTTGCTACGGTATTATTAGTTGTAATACTGTACTTGGCCTATTTAAAAAATAATTACGGTAAGGCCTTGCTACGGTAATATTAGTTGTAATACTGTACTTGGCCTATTTAAAAAATAATTACGGTAAGGCCTTGCTACGGTATTATTAGTTGAAATACTGTACTTGGCCTATTTAAAAAATAATTTTTTATTCGAAATTTTGAATAAAAATTGTTTTTTTTCACAGCAGCAGATTCAGCTGCATGTATTGAACAGTTCCATCCCCGCTTTATGCAAAGTCCGCCATCGCCAGCAAAAACATATCGCCAAAGTGAGGCCTAAAAGTTTTTTTTTTGAAATTTGCAAAAAAAATTTTAGCCACCGATTATGCCCAATATTTTGTGGAGAATGTAGAAGAAGCTGCTGTTGATGAGGAACCTGAGCAGTCCAAGCAGTACATTGACGACAATTTTTATCATGGCGGAGTGCCGCAGCAGACGCAGCCGAGGTGGCGCCGTAGAAAATTTTGAAATTTTTTTTTTGAAATTTAATTTTTTTTAAAGGAATAACCCCCTGCTACCGATGCCGCAACAACAACAGCAGCCGAGCAGCAGCGGCAACATTGTGCCAAGTGATTCCTTCCAGCAGATGGACACCTTTTCCGTGACAGCATCGCCACGAAAAAGGACATCATTGGTGAGTCATTAGGGACATTTGGGACTGATACGGGAATCCGAGAAATTTTAGTGATCGATTGACTGACTGTTCATATTTAACTAGGAATATTGAAATTCACTGATCAGAATATAGCGAATGATCAGCCAGGCAATTGATAGGGATTTTGTGTATTTGTATTTTGGCTAGTCGATCGACAGATCGACCGATTTTTAGCTACCGGAATTCGATTTGATCGTTTTTCTTTCTGGCTAATTTGGCATTCTGAACTTTCACTGTCGGGTTTCGACTGATTTATCGGTGCAATTCGATTGACCCAAATTTTGGCCAAAGAATTACGCTTTATGTCTGTATTATCTGAATTATGTGGTCGGGATCCGGATTTCAATTTTTTTAACCTAAACATATTCCCTGAAATTTGAAATTTATTAAAGTTTTTTTGTTTTTTTTTGTTTTTCAAGTTTCAATTTTTAATTTTAATTTTGAATTTGGTTCAACAAATCCCTCCCCTCCCAATTAGCATGACTCCACTGCTGCCAGCCGGAATGGGTTCACAGACAGTCGGAGCAGCAACTCCACAATTGTGTTCCACAGGCATCATCTCCAGCAGTCGTCACAGTTGCACAACGACTCCGAGTCGGACGGGTTCACCTCGACGGGAACGGTTGGCCAAATTAAAAAAAAAATAATTTTTTAAAATTTTTTCAATTTTTTGCAGGCCATTCCGATTGGAAGGCATCAAAAGGTGGCACAGCAACAGATGGCACGTGCCGAAAACAGCAGAAGCGACAGTTTGGCAGAGTGCCAAGGTTTGGCGCACTGTTTAGAAATGTTTGTTTAAATTTGAAACAAATTTTAAGGTGTACGGCAGCAACGGTGGCCGGATACGGTAGAATTTGAAATTTTTAAAATTGAAATGTATTTATTATTTTATTTTTAATTAAAGGAAAGTGAATTTGAACGTGAAAAAAGTGGCGGAGAAGGAAGTGCCCGATTAACACAAGAAGTATTTGAAATATTCTTTTATAATCGCATGTTTTAAGCTAAAAAATAATTCAAATTTTTAAATTAAAATTTTGAAGATAAATAATAAATTTAAAAATAAATTTAATTTAATTAATAAAATTAAATTTTAAATTTGAATTACAAAAATTAATGGAATTTTGGAAAGAAATTAAATTAAATTTTAATTTTAAGTTATTTTGGAGATAAAATTTTCACAAATTAAATTTAATTATTCCATTCTCAAGGAGATGGATTTGGTTGATTATGAGGCCAAATTGGTGGCAACCGGACGACATTATGACAGCCGACCGTTAAGCCGAAATTTGGACGGTAATTAAAGAAAAAATAAATAAATATATACAAATTCTTTAATTCATTTAATGTTTTATTCCTTTAATTTATTTTAATTTAATTTTAATTATAAATTATATTAAATCATTTAATTATATTTAATCATTTCTTAGGCTATTTGAGCGCCGGCGGGGACAGTCTCGGCTCCAGCGGTCCGCGCGGCCGGCCTCGGCCGGCCGCGCAATTGGCGTACGACAGTGACGAGCACAAATATGCGGCACCATTTGAAGGGTAAAATACTTACAAATAGATTTAATTATTTTTAATTTAAATTATTTAATTTAAAAAAAATCAAAAATAAAATATTAATGGGAATAAAAGAAAAAAGCAAAAATGGTTTAACAGTTTAAAATAATCAGCAATAAAATTATGAAATATTAATAAAAAATCGAAAAAATAAGCTCCCCAGTTTGAAAATGTTTTAATGCTATTATTTAATTATTGAACAAAATAATTTGGAATTTTTCAAAATTAATTTAAAAATTTTCGCATTTTAAAAACAAAAATAAAATGTTTTAAATATAAAAAGACAAAAAACGAAAACTTTTGAATATTAATAAATTTGAAAAATAGGCTTCCCATTTAAAAATGCTACTTAGGATTTATGTATTTAATTATTATTATTATAAATAAAATAAAATAATTTAAAATTGTGTTTAAAATTTTTTTTTGCTTTTTAAACTAAAATAAAATGTTTTACAAATATATTAAAATATTTTTTCAAATAAAATTAAATCATTTTCCAGTCGACCCGCTTCAAGCCCAAAATATGACGTGCCGTGCACTTCCGGCACAACATTTGGCCTACCTCAACCATTCAGCAACACTGAAGAGAATGAGGACGAGGAGGAGCCCCTCTCCTATAACAGTAGGCCAATGCCGGGTCAGAAATTCAAATTCAAAAAAATGCCATAAAAATGTGCCAAATTTTTAGGCACTTTTCGAGGAAGCAGCAATTTTACAGCAACAGTTGCAGCAGTACATGGAGCTGACGAAGACTATGGGGCAAGTGCCAAATGAAATTTAATTTCTAAAAAAAAAAATTTCCCGGATTTTTTTTAAAGGCTGAATTTTAATTGGTCATACAATTAGTCGTTAATAGTTAATTGATTTGTTGCTCAAAAGAGCAGGGCTAAAACATTTTAATTTTTTTTTGGTTTTTTCTTTAAAATCTTTTTTTAAATCTATAAAAATAAGAAAAAAAAATTTCTTTCTGTTGAAAAATTTCAGCTTTTTTGTTAATAAAAAAAAACTCTTAATAAAATTTAAAAAATCAAAAATTTTCATTAAAAAAAAATTCTTTTCGAGGGGAAATGATGCCGAAATGCTCCCCCAAAAAATGCCATAATTTCCGTAACCCTTAACCCGTAATTAAAAAAAAATACCGAAATTTTTGTTAAAATTTAAAAAACCCAAAACTTGTTTGGCGTTCAGATTGGCTACGAGGACCCGCTCAAAGCTGAGGTGTCGAGCCGCTTTTACACGTCCGTGCCGAGCCCCGCTGCTGGGCTGCCAACCGCCGCCATTGGTGTTGGCCATGATGGAGTTCAACAACAATCGATGGACAACACCATGGCCATGGCTATGACACATGCCGACCTTGCCGAGTTTGACGACCAATGCCAACATCGGCATCGGCACCATGGACAACAACATGATGAATATTACCAAGAAGTGGAGGAGGAGGACGAGTGCCGTCAAGGACAACACCAAGAGGCAATGGGTGAGGAGGAGGAGGAGGAGTTGGAGCAGTACACGGAGATGAACAACCCGCAGCAACATGACGAAGAAGCGGAGAGGGTGCAAAAGCTTATTCATGTGATCCATGAGGACGAGGAGGAGCATGAGGAAGAAGAGGACGAGGAGGTGGATCAGTTGGGGTGAGTGCAGAAGCGGCGGGCGGGTAAAATACCGTTTTTGGCAAATAAAATACCGTATTCAATACCGTTTTTTTTCCATATTCCATTTTTAAAGTCTCCAACAAAGTGGGCAGGATTTGAAAATTTTATAAAATTTTTTATATAAAATATTGCTTCTCTAAAAATAAATATTAAAGGAAAATATCGTGTTAAAGAAAATGATACCGTATTCAATACCGTATTTTCTTCTAATAGCCCCACTCTCTCCGAAAATTTTTTTATTTTTAAATAGACAAAAACCGTGGGATGGATCAAAAATTTAATATAAAATATTGGCCGCCGAAAAAAAATATAAAAAATTTTTTTTTAATTCATAAAAAGCTTAGGAGGGATTTTCTTAATAATTTAGAGAATTTTTATCTTCTTTTTTTTTAATATACCTTCACAATGCCTCGAAAATATGAATAGTTTTTTCCCCAACGCAAAAAAAAATCGCAAAAAAATTTCACAGAAATTTGCCCAAAATTCCGAGGCCTTCCGCGGCGGAGGAAAAAGCGTTGCGCCGACCAAAAGTGCCATTGGGCGCCACCAAAATGATGATGTCGCGAACTGGTGGAGCAGGCAAAAATTTTCGGCACCTATGGAAATTGGCCTATCGGGAGGCGTGCAAGCAGGCGGGCATCGAGGTGGGGGCCTGGCCATCGGAATTTTTTGGAAATTTTAAAAATTTTAAAGAATTTCAATTACAAAAAATCAATGAGGTTGTGAATGCTTTTTTCAATAATTATCAATGCGATTCGCCACTTTTAGAGAATTTTTGAGTTTCAAACCTCGAATTTGGGAATAGTTGGAAATTTCAAAAAAAAAAACAATTAAAAAAATTCGTTTTCAAACTTTTTTTATTGGGAAATTTCAAGACTTTTAATGATTGATTGACTAATTATTAGGTTAATTATTTTAAAATGAATTTAAATGCAGCATCGAGGTGGGGGCCTGGCCATCGGAATTTTTTGGAAATTTTAAAAATTTCAAATTTCAATCACTAAAAATCAATGAGATTGTGCTTTTTCAATATTTATCAATGCAATTTGCCATTTTAGAGAGAATATTTAACCGAGAATTTATTGAGTTTTGGGAATGAATTGGAAATTTCAAAATATTCCTTTAAAAGCAGAAAAAATTCAATTAAAAAAAACTTTTTTGAAAATTTTTTCATTGGAATTTCGTGGCATTTAGTGGTTGATTGACTAATTATTAATTAATTAATTACATTTATTTATTTATTTAATTTACAATTTAATTGTTAATAAAATGTACGGACAAAGACCGAATTGCGCCGCGCTAATTTATAAAAAAAAACTAAGAAACTTATTTATAAAGACACTGCTTAAATTAATAAAAATATTTTTAAAAGTTATATTTTAATAATGCTTTTATTTTTATTTGTTTTTTTGTCATTTCGCCACAAATTGTGCCAAATTAAAAATGTGCCCGACCCGTAAAGGGGGGCTTCTTCTCCGCCCCCAGTTCTTGTTCTTGTTGTTGTCCTATTGTTTCACCATTTTCCACCACCCTCAAGCCCTCAATTAAAGGCGTTAGAATGAGTGAATGTTTTTGTGCCATTTTTTGTTGGCATTTTTCCCACCACAAGAAATGGGACCACTCCAAAAATGGCACTTTTGCCCATTTTCTACGGTCCGAGGGCGTTTGAGAAATTTCTTGCAATTATTTTTAAAATTTAAAAATACTAATTATTTTTATTTATTTTTTTTGTCCTTTTTTGGCAATTTTTAATTTAATTTTTCGTTAATTAATTTTTTTATTTTTTACTCATTTTTGGTAACTTCAATTTAAACCCGTTCAATTTCATGCTTGTAATTTTTTTGCCAATTTGGAGAAATTTTAATAAAATGGTTTTTTACATGCAAAAATTATTTATTATTTTTTTAAATTATTAACCCCTACGAAAAAATGTCGTCAAATTTTCACTCATGAATTAATAATTAATTGCTGGATGTGTTGCGAATGGTCAGCGCTGTGGCAATATGCCGCGGCAAATTGACGCTCAATTAGCAATTTTTGATTTTTGTGTTCTTTGGTTTATCCGATAACCAGTACCCAAATGGCTGTGCCTATTCGGCGCTATTGGCGCTCAAATGGCCGGCCTCCTGCAAATTTTTCTGTGGAACTGAATACTCAATAAAATAGGACTGAAATTTGGTGCCATTGCTTTTTAATTGGCGTTCAAATGGCAATCCAAATTTTTGAATTCTTTCAAGAAGAAATGCCGAATAGTGATTGTACTCAGTTGGCTCTTTCGCGCTCAAATGGTAGCCAAGAATTTTTTGAACCCAAAATAAACTATGCTCAATTTACGACGCTCAAATGTTGGCCAAAAGAGGAATTCATAAAAATACTGAAAAATCGCGACGTTCAATTTTCCACGCAATTTTCGCTAATTGGCACGCGCTCAAATGGCACAATTTTTGTTTTGGTCTCTCTCTGGTGGGCGGCGCTTGTGGTGGTGGTGGTGGTGGTGGTGGTGGGGCGTCGGTCCTCCATAAAAGTGCCAGTTTTATGAACGGAACGAAAAATGCCGTCGTCGTAGGCGCCGCGGTGCCATAAAAACACTTTTGAAAATTGTGCCCGAGGTGCCACAAAAATTTTTGAATAATTTATGCGCAGCAACGGCGCCGCCGCCTCGGCGGCGGCGGTCGTTCGTTTGTCCCCCGTGCCGCCGCCGCCTCCTCATAAGTGCGCTAATAATGAAAAGCGGCACAAAAAAGCAGAAAATCTCTTTGCCCGGGAGTCATCATACATATAAGGAAATGATTTTTATTGTTTTACATAAATGGGGGAGGACAGAATGCCAACAAAATTTTTCAAATATTTTAAATGCCATTGCCTAATTTTCTGGCTCTATGGACAATTTACGTGCGTCCAATCATTTTGGCCATCCTCAATTTCTTAGGCCGTAATTTTTTTGTTTTGTTTTCGTACTTGGTAAATTTGCCTACTAGAGGCCGGCGCGGGATTTTGCGGGATTCCAATCCGCAATCAACCACATTTTTTTGGAAATTGCGGGATTTTGCGGGATTAATCCCGCCAAATTCCGTCCCGCAAAAATTTAAATCAACCAAAAAAATAAGTAAATGGGCCAATGGGTTGGACAACTCGGCCCAAAAATTTGACGAGAATTTTCAAGCCTTCAATGAATTAGGCTTAAATGATTTGGGGGGTGGGGAGAGGTCAAGGGATTGGATAACTTGGCCCAACTGTTTTTAAATTGTAAGCCTGTCCAAGGTGTCTCAAGCACATCCAAAAAACTCGAGAGTCTTGGGCCCCTTAAACAATTTTAACTGAGCAAAGCCAAAAATTTTGAGGCCACCTAACCAACTGATATGAGCCTTTCGGCCTAGCCCACAAAAAAAAAACTCATCTTTATCAACATCTTTTGAGCTGTTTGAGCGGGAGCGGGAGGGGGGGGGGGGGGGAAGAGTAAAAATTTCATTTCCAAAAAAAAAAATTGTGCCACAATTTCCAAATTTCCAATGCCAAATGAGTCCATCTGTCCAATTCAGTCCCACCCCCGTCCCCACTTCATCATCATTGTTCTGCTGTCGTCGTCCAATTTTGGCATCGCTAGAGGCAAAATATGTTGTGCCATCCCATCCGGGTGGGGGGGACGGCATTTTCCCGTGCCGTTGTGCCCCCAGGGGCGGCTGGCCCATCCCATCCCCGCGCCGGTGCCGTTGCTGCCAGCCGACTGCTGGCGGTGCCCTTCCGCTTTTCTTTATTAATTTTTCCTGCCAACCGCCGCGAAACCCAATTTTTTTTTATTATTGTATTTGCGCTTCGCCAAACATTTGAAATGTGTGTGGTGGTTGTGATGATAGGCCGGCAGGCCGCCCAATGTGCCGGCAAATTGTGCCGGTAAAAATGTGGCATTTTTGGAAGGTTTCTCTTTTTATAATTGAAAAAAAAACTTTCATATCAGCTTAAAAGGGCTTCTTCTCTTCATCAAATAATCATTGTGAGCAAATAACTGGTTCATTAAAATAATATTTAAATTTATTTTTTTCTATAAAAATAAAAAATTCAAATGTAAAAATTATTTGGTTTCAAAATTTCGAAAATTAAATTAAAAATAAATAAAATTGAATTTTCTTTTTATACTAAATTGAATATTTGAAAAAATAATTGATTGAGTTTAAAATTGTTCTTTTTAATGGCATTCATAATATAAATAAAACAAAATTTTTTTTAATTTTCATAAATTTTTTTTTTTGAGACAAAAAGGCCAAAAATTTAATGCCAACATTTTCATTAATTCATTAATTATATTTGTATTTGTTTGTTTGCTTTTTTTCTGTTTCGGCAAAATGCACTATTCTCGAGACATTTTGGCGCCGTTTCTTCTTTTTACGAAAATATTCTGTCCAACCAAAAAAATGGCATCAAATTTCCTTTCCATTAAATGGCATTTTTTGTTTTGTTTTTTATTCCAAAATTTTTGGCATTAAGAGCCCCATTTTATTAAATTACCTATAATCATCGTAAAACATGCTTATTTTTCTAAATTTTTTCATTATTTCTGCACGATGTTATTCATTTTTTAAATAATTATTAAATAAATTTCCCAAAATGCCAAAAATTATGCCACAAATTTACAGCTTAAAACTTCATGGGACTCGATTTTTTATTAAATTTTTTTAAATTTAAACAACAATGTTGTGCTTAAAATGATACTGAATTGGCCCGTCCTTGGACACTAAGGACCAGGGATATGTGCCGATGCCATCAAGAAATTTCGGCAATCGGAATTCCGAATCCAAAAATGTCGGAAATCGGCATTCTGCTGACGGCTGAAAAGTATGCATTCCGAGGGCTAAAAAAATTTGTCAAACGGACCGAGCCCAAAATTGTCGACAAACCGGAACCGGCATTCCGTCCGGCACATCCCTGCTAAGGACGTCCTTGAAAATTAATAACGATGTCCTGCAATACAATGTTTCCCGCACCGAACCGCGCAAAATTCCCGACTTTTTGGCTCAAGCACCAACAACAACATTTCTGGCACTTCGAAATATAGCTACATATTACAATACCCTTTCTTAACTCTCAAATGGCACAGAAGTTTGACTATTTTTTGGCCCCTTTAACTATTTTTTTGGGCGAAATTTAAGAATTTTTTCTGACCCCAATTTTTGTGCCCTCTTTTTTTTTGGACTTCCGGTGGTCCTTCAAACTTTTTGTATTTATTTGTACGGCTTCCGTTGCAGCGCAATTCGTTTTCATTACACACATACACTTACATACGTCAATGTTCTCAGGGGCCTCTTGCACATAATGCCAAAAAATGAAAATGTGGTGTCAGTTTCAAAACTTAATTTCATTTATTCTTTTTGTTGCAAAATTTATATTTAAATTTTTTATTAATTTTAAGATTTTTTTTTTGTCTCTTTAAATTAGCTAAACCAATAAAAACAGAAACACTTTTTTATACTCAAATTAAATTAGCTATATTAAACAGATTACCTATATAAATTTATTTTATTTTTCTTTAAAAAAAATTCATTTTTTTATTTTAAAATTATTTTTTGATGAAAATTTAAATAATACATTTTTTTGAGTTTTTGGCATTCTGTACAAAGAAAAATTGAATTTTTTATATTCAAAATTTTTCCCACGACCACTCAACAAATTTACTTTTTAATTGGCCCAATTATATTCGGCCATTGTTTTGTTAATTTGCCGATGAGAAGTTCTTCAAATTTGAACCAATTTGATGAGTGATTGTTGGCAAAATATTTTTATGCTTAAGCCCATCGGCATTTTTTTTTAAAATGTTTTCCATTTTTGGCATTTTCTCACAATGGCAAAATTCGAACATTTTCAAAGTTCATTTTATGTGCCATTTTTTAGTGTATTTATAAATTTGGCAGTTCAATTCCAATTGGTGTTATGATGACGATACTACAAAAAATTTGCTTATAACTTTGCTTAAAAACAACCAAATTTTTACTTTTTGATAAAATTCGATTGCCTTAAGTGTTTTCTTTGAGCATGCAAAATTTCAAAAAAATTCGTTAAATTTCTAAAAAAATATGACCAAAAATGTTTTCGAAAAACTGGGTTTTTTAATTTTTTAAGTTCTTCTGGCAATAACATTTCTGAAAATTTATGAAATTTTTTGAAATTTTGTACGCTAATATAAAATATTTAGGGCTATTGAATAGTTTTGCCAAAAAATTCATTTGATGATTTTTGGAAAACGCCCAGCATTTTTAATTTTTTGTGTCTTTTTCTGAGCTCTTGGCATTTTGATTATTTGATGAGCGCAAAAATTCTCGAAAGGATTTTCGAGAATTTTTGTTTTAATTTTTAATTTTATTATTTTTTGTATGGCAATTAATTTTTTGAGCCTTCCTATTTATAAATTTTTTTTTACATTGTGACCCTATCAATTCATTTTTTAGGCCTGGTAATTTTCGGAAATTTTTAAAACGCCCCCGCAATTTCAATTTTGGGCACACCTCCCAAATGCCGTTCCCATTCCGCCGCAAGCTTGCAACTCTATGACGCTTGGCATGGCATGGCATGAGTCGTTGTCCATTTACACACCGTTTTCCAATGAATGGCATGGCATTTGCTCACATTGTGCCGCCCCCGCGGGGCACATAAAATTTATTATTATTTGCTCTTTTGCCGCCGGCACACACACACACATTTATCCCAATGAGAATTTTTACGCCTGAGGCAAAAAATGCCATTTGGCGGGTGCCAAAAATGCCGGGACAGACGACGAACTCTGTTCCCCATTATGATTATTATTATTGTGTGTTATTTGCACATGGTCTCTATTTGCTCGGCGAATTTATTTATTTTTTTTTACGATTGTTGGCATTTTGTGCCGTTTGCCGTTCCGTCCATTGTTTAAATTTCGGTTTTTTTTGGGGGGGGGGGGGCGGCGGCTAATGAAAATTGAGCGGCGAGCGATAAAATTTGCAAATTTGACCCCGTGGCATTTCGCCGCACAACTCTGCCACAAAAACTTCTTCCGCAAATGTAGCCGCACCATATAAATTTTTTGTGCTTTGCTGGAGAGTTAAAAATTGGGTCGGAATTTTTGAAAAATTGCGCCAAAATTGGCAATTTTTTGCCAAAAAATTCGTTTCAAAAATCATCGGAAAGCAGAAATTGTGGCACTTTTCAAACCCTTTTTGGCATTTATTATTTTTGCATTCCATTGGCATTCTGTAAATGTTTAAATCCGCTCATTTTGATGGCATTTTTGCTTCCAATTTCCCATGATTTTTTTATAAAGAATTTCATTGGCACTCTGTCTAAATTTTTCAATTCCCACCATTTTGGCATTTTTACTCTCTCTTTGTTTTTCGGCATCCCATCATCATCATCATCATCATCAGCTTTGGATTGGCATTCCATGCCCTTTGATACATTATGCCACAGAACTTATTGAATAGTCCATTCATTAAGGGCACGCGTCAGACGCCCCGCCAAAAAAAATTTGTGTGTGCCGGCTTTTGTCTAATAACCCCTTTTTCCCGAGGCAAAAAGCCTCTAATTGGATTTGGGTCTCGACGTGCCCTGGGGCAGGAGGGGGCCATTTTTGCGCACTCATTCATAGCACACGGCGTTATTCAATTCTTCGTTATTACCTCTCCAAGCGTATCCTTTCCCAGAAAATTCATCGATTTTGGCACGGGGGGACCAAAAATGGCACAGATTTTGTGCCATGCCTTTGTGCGCATTTTAAAATTTGATTTTGTTTTTTTTCTGAACAATTAAATTTTACTTTTTTTGGGGTTACGCAATTTTTGACAAAAAAATTGATGTTTATTTGCCAATTTTTAAATTAATTAAATAGAATAATAATATATTTTTATTAATAAAATTTCTATGCCTTCAATTTTTATTTTAAATAATTCTAATTTTATGTTTTTTTTTAAATTTTTTAATTTATCAATTAAAAGAGTTTAAATCGGATAATAAAAATGATTTAAGTTTTTGACAATATATGTACAAATAAAATTTAATATTCCATTAAGCTAAATAAAAAATATTACTTTTCCAATTGTAATATTGAGAAGTAAAAATATTTTATTTTCACATGACAATATAAATAAATTTATTTTATTTTTTTCACTAATTAAAATACTATTTTTAATTTAACTTATTTTAAATCATAAAAATAAAAGTAATTTAAACCAATTTTTTTTACAGAAAATTAAAAATTAATTTTTTCTTCTGCTTTAACAAACAATTCATTTTCCAATTAAATTGGTAATTATAAAATAATTTTTAATTTTTCCAATAATAAAAAAAGCAAATTTATTTTTTCCCTAAATTTTGCCATTTTTTTTTGTTTTTGGCCCCTTCAAATTGGTGCCGTATTTAATTACCATTTCAAACGCACACACACATTCAATTTTTCTCAATGTGTCCAAATTTGCGTGCCGTCCGCCCATTTTTGGGGCTTCCCAGCAACAATTACACTTGGCCACGGCACACGCGGCACGGCACTGCTTCGACCGCCGACAACGGCACGAGGCCGTGTGCCGGCGCCGCCGACTTGGGCCCGGTTAAGCATCCATCCAATGTCAACTTTGCCCCCCCCCCCCCCCTAATGGCTTTTCCTCCGGCACTTTTTATTTTATTTCCTTTTCTTCAAACAAAAGTTTGCTGCCATGATATGTTAATGATTATTTTTTGTTTGTGGTGGAAAGCATAAAATTCATTTGTTTTTTTGTAAATTTTTTCTATTTTTTTTAAATAAATTGGCATTTTTAATAAAATAATAATTTTAATTTAATATTTTATCGAATTTTGAATTAAATTGGCACAATTCCCCAATGAGTTAAAAGACTGTGGAAACTGTTTGAAAATTTTTTTATTATTTAAAATTATAATTTTCAAATGATTTGGGCACTGATTTTGCCAGGGTACATATTTGAGCTTTTCGTAATCATCCATTAAATATTTATTTTTTTTAAATCTATTATTAAATTTATTGCATGTTTTTTTAAATTTAATAAACCGTTACCGTATATTTTTCATAAAAAATAAAATTACAATTTTTCTTAAATTAAAAATTCATTTTTTAAATTTTTTAAGCAGCGAAAATTAATCTGGTTAAGCATCAGTTAGCTTTGGCATTTTCATTTTGAATT
Source organism: Heterodera schachtii (assembly GCA_023374025.1). Taxonomy (NCBI): domain Eukaryota; kingdom Metazoa; phylum Nematoda; class Chromadorea; order Rhabditida; family Heteroderidae; genus Heterodera; species Heterodera schachtii. The sequence continues at coordinate 74,962 of SIJG01000159.1, forward strand.
TTTCAGCCTTTTTCAGCCTTTTTCTACACTTTTTCTTTGCCCAACCAATTTTAATTTCTCAATTTTTAAGCATATTTCACGCCTTCCGGTTACTGTATTCCTTGTGCCTCCTCTGTGTTTATTACCGTACCACTATTTTTCGACATTTTTTCTTTGCCCAACCAATTTTATTTTAATTTTTAAGCATTTTTCACGCCTTGCGATTACTGTAATTATTGTGCCTCCTACTGTAATTATTTCCGTACCGTTTCCCACCGTTCTCTCCGCTCTTTTCGCGAACGCACCCAACAAAACAATAAACCGTCAGAATCTCGTACACGCAGCCGCTCGACGCCATTCTCTCCTCCGCCTTCGCCAGCATCGTTTCCGCGTCCGCCTTTTTCACCGGTGGCGGCGGCACGCGCCGTGTCGCGGACGACGATGACGCGGCTGAGATGCCACCCCAGTACACGGTGACGCCGATGGCCAACGGGTGGAGGCGGAAAAGCGGTCGCGGCGGCGGTGCCCATCACCACGGCTCGCCAACGACGACGCTTCCGCCAAGCGGGAGCGGCGCGCGGAAAGGTGGCGGCGCCCGGGGCGAAGGCGGCCGCGACAACGGCAAGCGGCGACGTCAAAAGCAGCGCGCGGCAGCACCAGTGACAACGCAGAAGGACTGGGAGCAGGAGCGGAGGCAGTCGCGCGACCGATGGACCAGCCGGACCAGCGTGTACATGCCGCAACAACCGGCGGCAACGCCCTCACAGCCGCAACGGACAGACGACGCGGCGGGTGGGCATGACGCGCCTCAGCAGCAGCGCGGAAAAGACGACACCGCGGCTACGAAGCGTCGCCTTTGGCACCTGCGAAGCGTCGGCAGCGACGCCGCGCGAGTGTCGCCACCCGCGCGTGAGGACGTTGAGGCGGAAAGTTGGAGTCGCGCAGCGACTGCTGAAATCGGGTCAGCGATCGGTGAGCAACAGTCGCCATCCGCTGACGCGGCTGAAGGTGGCGAGACGCGAACCGCGACACATTCCGCGACACAGCAATGCGCACGGCTGCAGTCGCGACTAATCAAGCCGTCGCGTAGTCAGCAACATCAGCTCCATCTCATCCGCGACCACAGCGACGCGCGTCACAGTTTGGCCACCGTGTCGCACTACGCGGTGCCGAACCGCGCGTGCGCGACCGCTGCGGTAGTCACGCGACGGAAACTATCGCGACTGCCGCCGCCGCCGCTTGCGCTGAAGAAACCCGTCGCGGTGGTTTACGACGTGCGCAAGAGCGCGTTCAGCACCGTGGACGCGAGCAGCTGGCCGCGCGGCATTTGCGGCGGTGAACCGTCGCCGCTCTCGCCAGGCGGCAGCATCAGTCGCCGACGTCTGTGGCCGCCGTCTCGCGCATCGACATCGGCCAGCGTTGCGTTTGTATCTCACAAGCTGGGCGCCAGTGTACGCCGAGCGGTCGCGGCAAAGCGGTTCGCGCGTGCGCGAGTCGCTCTCTGCGACTCGTCGCCGGCACGCGTTGACGCGGCGGCCGAAGCGGCTACCGCGTTGCAGCAGCGACAACACCAACAACAACAGACGCGCGGCTTCGGCGGCCCAACCGGCGTTGTCGCGCGCAACGCGCGGCGTCTGCGGCGCCAGCAAGAGGACCCGGAACGCGCGCTGCTCGACTTCTCCAAGTCGTTCAAGAAAGTGAAGCGTGCCGGCACCGTTTGCGCGTCAAGCAACATGCAGCAGCAGCAACGGTCTACCGCCGACCGGCGACAACTTTTGCTCCAACGACTGCACCAGCAGCAGCGACTGCTGCAACCGCTCGCCGCCGCTGTCGGTCGCCCGAGGGCGTACAGCGACCCGACGCCGTTGTTGACACGCGACTGTGACGGCGGCGACGGCAATGCGATAACGGGCGGCGGCGCCGGCGGCGTTTGCGACAGTCGCCAATTGACGCCCTCCTCCCAACAGTTGCTGACGCCCGCCTGGTCCACGCCGAGCGCGGAAGTACGGCACGCGTCCTTCAGTTTTGAGCACCAACAACAACAGTCGCCGCACGGGTCAGCGGAAGCGCGGCGCCCCCCGCGCTGGAACGTGCCGTCGCGACCGCCACTCATCATGGGCGGCGACGGTGGCGGCGACTACGACACGGACGCGGAACTGCAAAACGACTGCAGCGAGTCGCTGTCTTGCCGCGCCCCGCATCGCCGCATGCCCTTTCCGCTACTAAACGGTGTCGCGTTCGACTTCTCGACGACGTCGCAGCGGCGACTGTCGTCGTCCGCCGCTTCACCGTCGACGCCTCCGCCGCTGGGTCGCGCCGACTCGGCGCAGCGCCTCCAACTGGTCAACCTGCTGGCGCAGACCAGCGACTGTATCTTCCAAATGCCGCCCCAGACGCCGCGAGCAGCGACTGCTGCGGCGCCAGCGACCACCGCGTCGAAGACGGCAAAAAATCGGCCGCAACAGTCGCCACCGCTGCCACGCATCTCCATCGAAGGTTGGCATGGCGCCGCGCCATGTTGGCAATCTGTTAAACCCACATCATCAGCAGGTGGTGGCGGCGGAGTCGCGGATGACGCGCAACCGTCGACGAGCGTCGTCACCAAACGCGGCTGCTTTTTGGAGCCGGAATGGCCGCTTGAACTCGCGGCGGCGGCGACAGCGACCAGCGGCACCTCGCCGCTCCGGCGCCGGATGGTGTTGCGGAAAAAGCGCTCTTTCTCGCTGGTGCCGGTTCACGGCGCTGGCGGCGCTGCCGGCTGCCGGTTGGCACACCAAAACGGGGCCAGTGCCGCCGAGGTACGCCGCTATTGTGGCATAAAATTCAAATCTATTTTTTCGGCATTCCGTCATTTTTTGGCACTTTTTGAGGTGGAGGCAGCTGAGCAGGAGGAGTTGGACGAGACGATCACATTCCTGCACAACTACAAGCGCGTCAAGCTGATCGAGCTGTACCGTAGGAAACTTGAAGCGGCGGTGGAAAAGGTCGCAGCGACGCGGCGCGCGCGTGCCAATTGTTTAGCGTTTGAATTAGTGCCAAACTTAAATGGGGACGGGACAAAAACTCGCCACTGAAATTTTTTTTAAATTTCAAACATCGAAATTTTCAAGAAAAAAAATCTTAGATTTTTTATAAGAAAATTTCAAAAAAAAAAACAAAAAATTTTCTACAATTTTTCTAGCGATTTTTTGGTAAAATTTTTGAAAAAATTAGTAATTCATTATAAAAATTTTGAAAAAAAACTCTAGAAAAATTTTTCATTTCTTTTCTTGAGATTTTTTTCTTGTAACATTTCTTCTAAGTCTGAAATTTAGAAACAAAAAACTTCGGCGGCGAAATTTTGGGGTGTGCCATTTTGGTCCGGTACGAGTTTGGTTCAGTTATTGGGGAGCTGAATTTTTTGAAAATTATTTTACCAATTCCATTTTTCTTATATGTTTCTAGACTGAATGGATACCGTATAAAGCATCTCTTTGGATTACGAAATTTTGGGTTACGGTGTTAAAATACCATTTGAAACGCGCGCAAAAATTAATTAATTATACGGCTATTTTGAAGTTAAAAAATTGCGAGCAATTCGGTCAGTGTCCATGCGAAAAAATTTCAAATTTTTTTATTTTTGGAATACGGTATAATTTGTCAATTCCCTTCCGCCTGTAGAGTACGGTGCTGGACGGAAGTTACGATGGCGACGGCGGCGCGCCGGACGGAAGTGCCTTCTACCGCTCCATTGACGCGATGCCGTCAATGAGTGTGTCGTCCACGAAACGGTCAATCCCGGTCAGCGAGCTGGTACGGTATTTTTCGTTACTGTAAAAGCAATTTTTGAAAAATTTTCTTTCTTTCTCACGACACTCTTCACATCAATCCAATCACTCTGTTTCTCTCTCACTTCTTTCACACCAGCAAAAATGGCACTCTCTCTTTTTCGCACACTCTCTCACTTAATTTCATTTTCACTCAATCCTCTATCTCTCTCACACTCTCTTTCTCTTTTTCTCTCCTTTTTCACTCTCACCTACTTTCTCCTCTCTTCTCTCCCTCTATTTCTTACTAAATTTCGTTCGTTACGTCTTTCTTTCTCTCTCTCGCCCTCTCTCCTCTTTCTCTCTCTCTCTCTCTTCCTCTCACTTATTTCACTCTCTCTCACGCACTCTTTCACTCTCTCCTTTCTCAATCCAACCAATCACTCTCACATCTTCTCTCTGCTCTCTCGATACCAACACTCACTCATTCTTCTTCTTCTTCTGATCAGTGATTGGTGAGATCAGTCTCTCTCCTCTCTCTCTCTCCTCTCTCTCTCTCCTCTCTCTCTCTCCCTCTCTCCTCTCTCTCCTCTCTCTCTCTCTCTCCTCTCTCTCTCTCTCTCTCTCTCTCTCCTCTCTCTCTCTCTCTCTCTCTCTATTATATTGCTGTGCTTCTGATCACTTAAATTATTAAACAAAATAATTATTTCTTTATATTTAAATTTCTATTTTAAATTTTGGTTTAATTTTTCCTAATTTTTCATCAAAAAAACCCTCCAAAATTTTCCGGTCTTTCATTATATAAGTAAGAGCCCATTCACCAATTTGGGACAACACTTTTGTTGATTTTCAATTGGCTGAGGGAGGCTTTTCGCTGTCGGGTCAATGACTTTTTTTTTTTGTCACTCGACGGGCGGCGGAGAGACGGAAACGGAAATTTTTCATTTTCATTTTGGTGGGGCCCCACAAAAACGAAGTGATCGACAAATTTTTGACACTCTCTAAAATTATAGCAAATTGCTTCAAAATACTCCAAAAAAAGCCCAAGAAAATTATTTTAAATTTTTTGGGGATTTTAAATTTTTAAAAGGGATTAAAATTTTTGAAAAATTTCCCCTCCTTTTTAAACACATTCGTTTAGAGATTACCAAAAAGGGAAAATTTTAAATTTTGAGTCAGAAAATTTTGCAAAAATATTTTGGTGATTAAATTTTCAAATTTTGAAAATTTTAAATACCTACATTCATTTTGGAGATATTATAAAAAAAGGAAAATTTTTGAGTCCCAAAATTTTCCTAAAATTAATTTTTCATTTTGGCATACATTAAAAATTAAAATGCTTTTTTGGACATTAAATGCTTTTTTATTTTGGAGAAATTACCAAAAAAGAGAAATTTTAAGTCAGAAAATTTTTGAGTCCCAAAATTTTCCTAAAATTAAATTTAATTTTTAGGTGTTAAAATACATAATTAAATTTAAAATCGCTTTTTGAATATTTAAATGTTTTTTCTTCCGCCGACTGTTACTATAATTAAACTTTTAGAACATTTAAAAATAAAATTCTCTGTGTTTTTGAGCCTTGTCGCGCAAAACAACACAATTTTGGCATAACGCCAAAGCGCGCTTTTTCAAAAAAAAAAAAATGAAATTTGAAAATTTGCCCGAGGGCACCGCTCTTTTGCTCCTTTTGCTGGAGGCGGAGGACCCGTCACTGAAACTCAAGTCCATTCAGGTGCTGAAGGTGAGAACCACACAATTTATTATGAACAATACATACACAACGGCACGTCACCAGTAGGTTTTCTCTGTGCTGTTTGATCGGAATGGCATTTTGAAATGGAGCCGCGAAAATGTTTTTAAAAAGTTAATTTTTAAAAATTTATTAATTTTATTCGATCGATAATCGACCGATCATTTTGGTCTGTATGACTTAACGATCTCTGATCACTAATTTGCTTAGCATTCTGATCTGTCCAGATCCTGTAGACGAACCAGTTCAGATCACACATCGAAATGGTCTGAGTTAATTTTGGCCAATTTTGCGTGGTAAGGTCCCGGCATGGCAAAAAAAAAAAAGCCATACAAACTGATCTGATCAGTGATCAGGTCATCATGATTGAGCATTTCGCAATTGGGTCAGACCAAAATGATCAATCTATCTGCTTTGATTGATTTGGCCGGTTAAAGCTGAAAAATCTGATCAATGCGATTGTTTTTCAGTTCTGATCAGCTTATCGCCAATTTTCTTAGATCATCCATTTCGACCACAAAAAATGATCAAAAAATGAATTTTTGATTTAAATTCTAAACATTTCCAATGTTTGGCTCCATTTCATATGCTTTTCCTCTGCTTTTGCTTCGCTTTTCCTCCGTTTTTTTATGCTTTTGCACTATTATTTATTTTATTTTATTTTCAATTATAATTATTATTTCTTTTTCTTTTGTGTTTTGTGACTTTTTCCCATTTTCCATTTGACAACATCACAAATAAAATTAACCAATTTTCTGATGTCAAATATGTAATTGGAAGAATTTATTTAATTTATTATGTCAAGAAATGTTTGTACTGAAAATTTCTTTTGGCAAAAAATTAACAAAAAAAAAAATTATTTTTTCCATCAAAAAATTTTTGGTTTTCCCGAGAATTTCAAAATTTAACAATTTTAATTCATTTTCAAATTCAAAATTTTGAATTTTTGACAAATGTGAAATCCCTTTCATCCCTCAAAAAAATTTTTTGGATTTTGCCGAGAGTTTCAAAATCTGACAAAATTTTATTTAATACTGTTTTAATTTCAAAATTTGTTTAAAAAATTCCAAATTTTCAAATTTTTGATAAAAAAATGAGAAATTCCTTTCACATTTTGAAAGTGTGTGACTTTTGTTTTATCGTCGTCATCCATTGCATTTTTCATTGTTTATTTAACAAAAATTAATTTTTTATTTGCAATTTTCGCCGCCGCCAAACAAAAAATTGATAAAATTTTGATTTTTGATAAAATAACGGTCCAATAAAATCACTCATAAAAGCCCTCAGTTTGGTGCTGATCACTAATGAATTCAATTCACACACACACACGCACAAACATTAACATTAATTAACTTCAATAATTTATAACATTTTGCCCCCAATTAATTAATTAATTAATTGGCTGTTGAAATTTTATTTGATTTTTTGCTTTTTTTTTGTTTTGCCCTTTTTTGAGATTATTTAAATTTAAATTAAATTTAAATTTTTTTTCAGACAATGGCCACCAAACGGACGGCGTTGGCAACTGCAGCCAAAACGACGGTGCAGGACCAAAATTTGGTGGGCATTTTTGTAAAAATTTATTGTATTTTTAAAAATTATTTTTATTGAAAATTACTTTTATTGTTTTGTTTTTTTTTGAGTAATTTGCTGGTAATTTCTCTGAGTTAGAACAATAAGATATTTCCAAATAGATTTGATTAGGTTTAAAAGGATAAAGGATTGATTAAATCCTATCAATGCGTCATGACGCCATGCAATAATTTGATCAAAACTCAAGGACAGAACAGACATTGAATTGAGTCATTATTTGATCAAAAGAGCAGATTAGATCATCAAAACAGCATGGGTTTACATTATTCCGGGCACAATTTGATCAAATCTAAAGGACAGAACGGACAATTTTGAATATGATGAGATTTGAACAAATTGGGCTGATCAAGTGATGAAAATCGTCATGGGTTTATGTGATCGGAATGTCCTGGCACAATTTGATCAAATCTCAAGGACAGAACGGACAATTTTGAATATGCTGAGATTTGAACAAATTGGGCTGATCAAGTGATGAAAATCGTCATGGGTTTTATGTGATCGGAATGTCCTGGCACAATTTGATCAAATCTCAAGAACAAAACGGACAATTTTGAATATGCTGAGATTTGAACAAATTGGGTTGATCAAGTGATGAAAATCGTCATGGGTTTTATGTGATCGGAATGTCCTGGCACAATTTGATCAAATCTCAAGGACAGAACGGACAATTTTGAATAAGATTAGAGGGTCTGTGATTCACTCTGTTTGATCATTTGGACAGCTAGCTCAAATCAGGAGATGTCCTTATCTATTTTTTTGAATCAAGGACAAAAAAAAACCATTGTCCGAACGAAATGAAGGACAGCATTTTTGGAATTATTGAATTATAAAGAAAATAAAAATACATAAAAATATTTTAATAATTATTTGAATTTATTTAATCCAGAAACAACTCGTCTACAGAAAGTGCCTTCAAGCACTGATCTATCCGATCAGTGCCACAACACCGCACAATTTTTGCACAACAAATTTTCAGGTGAGAATGGCGCCGAGTGGGGTCCAACTTTTGGCGCATATATATATATATATATATTTTTTTTTTCTAATTTTGGCATATATTTTTTCTAATTTTGGCATTGAATATTTTTATTTTTTGGCAATTTTTTCAGACTCCCACCTGGTGCTATGAGTGTGAAGGCCTTTTGTGGGGCTTGGCCAGACAAGGTGGGCAATAAATTTGTTCAATTTGTATAAAATCACTACCAAATGCCTCGGCAAAAAAATTTTTTTTTTTTCGTTTTGGCATTAGATTTTTTAATTTTTGTAAATTTGTATAAAAACTACAAAATTCCTCGAGAAAAGTGAGGGGAGGTAATGAATTTTTAAGAAAACAAATCAGATAGAAAAATCTATATACCGTTTTTCTAGTTAGAATTTTCTCGCGTTTTTTGATTTGGTTTTGGCATTGCATTTTTTAATTTTTTTTTTTTTCTTTCGAGCTCATTTCTCGATTCTCTTTCAGTAAAAATCATTTCTCACATATATTTTTTTAAATAAATGACTTTTTATTTTACATTTTGAGGTAATTAAATTTAAAAAATTCAAAAAATGTAAGCCATGCATAGATAATTTTTAATTTAATTGAATTTATTTAAAATAAGATATTTTTTACCATTTTTTGCCAGGCCTTCGCTGTTCTGAATGCGGTGTAAAAGTGCATGAAAAGTGCCGAGAATTGCTCAGTGCCGACTGTCTGCAAAGTGAAATTTTTGGTTTAAAAAAACTGATCGGATAACATTAAAATTTTCAAGGGGCTGCCGAGAAAAGCAATAAGCACGGGGAAGGTGATCGGGCACAGAATCTGATCGCAGTGATCCGCGATCGGATGAAGGCCCAGGAGCGCAACAAGCCGGAAGTGTTCCGCCGCATTGCGGACGCGTTCGTCATGGACGACAGAACGCAGCAGGAGGTGGGCCCAAACGGGGGGAGGGTCAAATAGAGTACTGGAAAGTACTGGAAAACCAAAAATTTTCCGAAAATTAGACAGTTGGAACAACTCTGCTAAATAAGCCAATGTTAGCCTGGAAAATTTTTTCAAAAAAAAAACCCCCAAAAAATTGAAGGAAATTTTGAAGAGACTTGCGCCATTTTTTTTTGGCTGAACTAAATCCAGCAGGAAAGAATGCCATTGCCAATATATGTATAATAAATAGGGCAGCAGCAGGTCTTGAAAAAATAAGAAACTTGAAACTATTATTATTTAATTTATTTATTTCATAAATAATTTTTAAAATATTTTTAATGTTTTATTTTTAAGGCTCTTCGTGTCGTCAAAAACTCAATTTTGGAGGGCAGTTCAAAATGGAGTGCCAAAATTCAGCTGACAGGTGGTGGCATATTTGTGTGTCAAATTTGGAGGGCTGCGCGTAATTTCCGCTCTCGACTCTCGAGTCGGAAAATTTCTTGGGCTTTTTGCGTGGCTTGGCGGTGGCGGTTTTTACCAGAGACCCGCGCGGATATTTTTCGGGATCCCAGTCGCAATCCAGCATTTTTTTTTTTGGAATCTGCGGGATTATAATCCCGCGGGGTTTGGACTCGCAAAAAAATTTTGAGTTCCAATCCCGCAACGGGGGGAGCAGGTCGTTTCCCCCCCGAAAAAATTTAAAAAAAAAAAATTTCCAAACCTAGAAATTTTTCATAAGAAAATTCTTAGAAAATTTCTTAGTAAGAAAATTTCAAGAAAAAAACTTTTTTGAAAAATTTTAGAAAAAACAGTAGTTCATCACAAGATTTCGAAAAAATCGCTGAAAAATTTTTCAAAAAATTTTTTTCTTGAAATTTTCTTACTAAGAAATTTTCTAAGAATTTTCTTATGAAAAATTTTTAGGTTTGGAAATTTTTTTTTAAAATTTTTTTGGGGGGGAAACGACGGGGGGGGGAATGAAGTGCACCCCGCAACGGGATCTGCGCAAATTGGAAATTTCCTGTCTCCAATTTCAAATCCCGAGTATCGATTTCGTGTCTCGAAAAATGTTGTCTCCCGAACATTCCTTTTAGATGGATGCATTTTGAAATTTCAATAAATAAATTACAATTTTATAAATTAATTAATATAATTTTCATTTTTTTATTAATTTCCAGTGATTTGTGCCAAAGGGCTGAGCGGCAAAGACAAAACGGGCAAAAGTGATCCGTACGTGACGGCACAGGTGGGCAAAGTGCGCAAGCGGACGCGCACCATTCACCAGGAGCTGAACCCGGTGTGGAACGAGAAGTTCACATTGTGAGTGAGCATTCAAATTGTTTTAATTTTGAAGAAATTTATCTTTTTTTTTTCAATTTTATATTTAATTATTTTAATAATTTCATCATAAATGAGAAATTTTTATTATATTAAAATTGAAAAATTGTTTTTTTGATAATTAATTGAAAGAACAAATTTATTTGTTATTCTGAAGTTAACAAAAATATGAAAAAATAAATAAAAACAAAAAAAAATTTTCGATTCCAAAAATATGAAAATTAATATATAAAAAAAAATTTTTGACTTGTTTAATAAATTTAAAGTATTAAAAATGCATATTTATTCAAACAAATTATTATTTTTTCATTTCCATCTAAATCATAAACAATTAATTGCAAAATTTCTGTTTAATTATAATTTATATTTTCGTGTACCCATTTAAAATATTTATTTATTTTATTTATTAATTACACTTACTATTTTTATTTTTTATTTACTATTTTTATTTTTTACTTGCATATTCAATGTTTGAACACATTTTCTATTTAATATTAAAATAATAATAATTTATATTTTTCGCGCATTTAAATTTACGCCGCCGCTTTGATCAAACAAAAAAAATCTTTGCAGCGAATGTCATAATACCACCGATCGGATCAAAGTGCGCGTGTGGGACGAGGACAACGATTTGAAGAGCAAACTGAGGCAAAAGCTGACGCGCGAATCGGACGACTTTCTTGGCCAGACAATCATCGAAGTGCGCACTCTGTCCGGCGAGATGGACGTGTGGTACAATTTGGGTAAGCACAACCAATTAATTAATGCCAATTAATTAATTAATTATTGATTGATTAATAATTAGCAGGGCTGCAAAAAATATGCAAATGCATATTTTTTTCCTGGCTTCTCCATGCTCTAAATAGTAGGAAAAACACTTTCTTTTTTGTGTTTGCGTATAAAAATCGGGACTTTTATTTGCATATTTTTGCATATTTGAGTTTTTATGCATATTTTGGGTTTTTCTGCATATTTCATGCATATTTTGCCATTTTTTTGTACATATTTTAGATTTTTTGCATATTTTGCCATTTTTCATCAAAATTTTCCGGTTTGAAAATCCCTTAAAGAAAAAAATTTAATTATGTCTAAAAATTAAATCAAAATCGGAATGGATGCGCCAATGTGTCAACAGAGAGCTTCATTGCCGAAAATTTGAGAATTTTTTGCTTTGCAATTGTAAAAACAACCGATAAAATTTATGAAGAAAAAAATTTTTTAAATTAATTTACACCCCCTAATTTTCATGTTTTTTTATGCATATTTATGCGCATATTTTGACCACTTTTCGTGCATATTTGGTGCATATTTTCGACTTTATTTGCATATTTATGCGCATATTTTTACAACTTTTCGTGCATATTTTTTGCAGCCCTGATAATTAGTGCTCGAAGAAATTATATGGTTTTATATATTTTTTGTGCGCATATGCTATAAAGAAAGGGGCTCAAAAATAGTATTTCTACGTTAAATTTTTTGAGTTGGTGAAGGCTTTTAGTCCATATAAATCCACATTTTTGGGGGTTTTCGGGAATAAATCAAATATATTTCGACATTTTTGCGTTTTTAGTCCGTATTTTGGCCATTTTTAGGAAATTTTCTCAAGGAAAATGCAATAAAAGCGAAAAATAAACCCCTAAGAATCGACGTTCTGGAAATTAAAAAAAAAATACACCCACAAAAAAAGAGAATTTTTTTTTTGAAATTTTGGCAAATTTTTTTAGGTTGACAACAAAATGAGATTATGATCAAAAAAAACAAGATATAATTTTGAGCCCTATTAATAATCAAGCAAGCAATCAATTAGTTACTCAACCAATTCAAACAATCAACGACCAATTAATAAACTAATTAATTAATTATAACCCAATGATTTTATTTATTTTTTTATTAATACGGAACAGTTGTTTTATTATTTATTTGTTAGTTTTTTTTAAATATTTAATTTAAAGAAAATTCATTAAATTTGAATTTAATATTCTTTATAAACTTTCTTTTTTTTCATTATTTAATCGATTAAAATGAAAATCAAAATTTATTGAAATTAAATTTGTTTTCCAAATTTTCTCAAAAAATGGCAAAATAATTCAATAATTTTTTTTTTAAATTTAAGTATTTGTCCATATTTACTACATATATACCAATATTTTATTAAATCTTTTTTTTTTATCTGCAGAAAAAAGGACCGACAAATCTGTTGTGAGCGGTGCCATTCGGCTGCACATCAAAGTGGACATCAAAGGCGAGGAGCGGCTGGCACCGTACCATCTACAGTACACCTGTCTTCATGAACATTTGTTCCTGGTACACTGTAGCATACACAAAAAATTTGAAAGCATAATTTTATACATTCTCTTTTACTGAATTCGAACCCCTGCTGCTGGGGGCTCTTTTTCCGTCATTGAAAACACAAAGTCTTTAATTAAATTTTTCATTTTTTTTTTTTGTATAAATATATTGGCATTTTCGAAAAATAAAGTTTGCATTGACATTCTTTTTGACTAGGCCTAGGCTTAGGCCTCGGCTTAGGCTTTATTTTGAAAAAAAAACAATTGCCTTTTGTACGAATTTCCATTGATTAAAAAAAATTTTTTTTAATATTATTTTTAAACCTAAAATTTAAATATTTTCAAAATTTTCGAAAAAATTTAATTTTTAATTTATTATTTAATTTTTTCCAATTTATAATCTAAGTTCACAAAATTTATTTATGTTATGGGCCTTCAACTGGGAAGTTATTTAATTAATTTTTTTAAAACCTGTAATTTAATATTTTCAAAATATTATATTTAATACTTATTTTTTAAAAATATTTTTTCATTTTTTTTTAAATTTATAAATCCGATTTTAATTTTTACATTTTTTGTGCCGATTCAGTTCCAGTACAAGGATGACGACGTACGCCTTCCACAGCAACAGCACCAACTCCAACAGCACCAACAGATGATGGACAAGGATACAGTACTGAACACGGACGACACGGCGTGGAGACTGTACTTTGACGAATACGGTCAAGAGATTGTGGAGGAGTTTGCCATGCGATACGGCATTGAGCAGATTTATCAGGTGGATGAGAGGGGGGGGCACAATGCCAAAGGAAAAAGCGATAATTTAAAATTAAAAATTTGAAAATTTTACATAAATCTTTTATTAGAAATATTATAAGAACGAAAATTCAGTAATTTATTTTTTATACATTAATTAAAGACATGGCATATTATTTATTTATTATGTTAAAAATGAATAAATTCTTTTTTTGTTAAAATTTTTTTTTCATTAATTTTTAATTTAAATATAAATAATGTTTTTAAAATTAAAGTTTTATTGTAAAATTAAAAAAGAAAATATTTTTTTTTAAAATTTCCTTTATTATTAATTTATTTTTAAAGATGTTTAATTTTTTATCTTTAATAAATTAATAAATATTTTGTTTTATAAATAAATACTTTTAAGAATTTTAATAATTTTTTTTAAATTTCTAAATTTAAATATATATTTTTTCTGTTAGGCCATGACCCATTTCGCCTGTTTGTGCACCAAATACATGTGCGTTGGCGTGCCCGCCGTTCTGTCCATGCTTTTGGCAAATATCAACGCGCACTATGCCCACGCGACAGCAACCGTAAAAAATGGGAAATTTTAATTTAAATTAACCGTAAAAATGAAAATTTATATTTATTTTAAATAATTGTAAAAAAAAAATGAAAATGAAAAAATTTTTTTTTTTACTGGAAATGATGAAACAAAATTTTAAAGCCTTTATTATATTCTGTTTTTGGTATATAATATGGTCAAAATTTTAATTTCCTCTTTGATAATTAATCATTTTATTTCATTTTTAATGGGTTGCAATTAATTAATTAGTCTCAACTAATTAGGCGGCCGTCTCTGCGCCTGACCGTTTCAACGCCACCAATTTTGGCAAGGACCGTTTTGTGAAGCTGTTGGATCAGCTGCACAATTCGTTACGCATCGATCTCGGCATGTACAGGGTCTGAATTTATTTTAAATAAATTTAAATATTTTTATTTTTTAAATTAAATTTTCTCCAATGTTTTCATAAAAAAATAAAGGTTCAAAACTTGGCATTTTGCCAATAAATTAATTGGGTGCACTACGTTTCCCCCCCGCCGTTTCCCCCCCGTATCAGTTCCCCCCCAGCTCAGTTCCCCCCCCGCCTCGTTTCCCCCCCGAGAAATTTTTAAAAAAAAAATTTGCTAACTTAGAAATTTTTCAAGAAAAAAATCTTAGAAAGTTTTTTCATAAGAAAATTCTAAGAAAAAAATTTTTTAAGAAATTTTAAGCGATTTTTTGGAAAATTTTTTGAAAAATCTTAGTAATTCACCATAAAAATTTCTCAAAAAATTTTTTTTCTTAGAATTTCTTTGTGAAAAAACTTTCTAAGATTTTTTTCTTGAAAAATTTCTAAGTTAGCAAATTTTTTTTTAAAAACTTTCTCGGGGGGGAAACGAGGCGGGGGGGGAACGGCGGGGGGGGGGGGGGGAAACGAGCTGCTCCCAAATTAATTATGGAAATATAAGTTCAAATTTTCTCCATTTCTTTGAATTTCACCTATCTTTAAATTAATTTCAATTTTTTCTCCATGGATACGAATAATTAAATTTTGCTAATTAAATTTTTAAATTTTTCTCCATTAAACATTTCCCCAATTCATTATTGAATACAAGTTTTTTTTTATTTAAATCTTCCTTTTATTTCACTTTGGGTTTATTTTCATATTGAAAAATAATTTAATTTTCATTTTTTTAAAATCTTTTCCCAAATGTTTTATAATCGAATTTCAAAATTACAATATGTTTTAAAACAACTTAACATAGTTTTTTCCCAATATAAAAATAATATTGAATGATTAATATAGATTTGTTTTTTTACTACATATTTATACATTTTGCCAACTTTTATTTTTATCATTATTAATTGCTCCCTAATTAGTATTTTTTTATTCTTTTATTCTTCTTTAACCCAAATAATTTGACGCAATTTTTTTGACCAATTTTGGGCCTTTTAATGGGCTTTTTTTCTCAATTATTAATTAATTTTCTTCTTCAATTTTTTACTCATGCCCAATTGTGACGCCTCCGCATTGGGAAAATTTATTCTGCGCAAATTTATATATTGGAAAAAAATGCCAATGCCATTTTTGACAAATAATAATTAACCATAAATACCATAGAAAATAAGCGAGGCATTTTTTGGGCCCCTCGAATCTTATGACTTTGTCAATTAATTTGAAATGATTTAACACGCATTCTTATTATATTTTTTGGTTTCAGAATAATACTCTCTCACATTATTTACTATTTTATAATTATTTTATTTTTTATAAATTTATTGCGCTAAAAATTTGTTTTAAATTACTCCTACAATTAGCACATAATTGTAGTTGGTGACAAATCATTTAGCTAATTACTTTTAAGTTAAAAATAAAATTTATTTAAATTTTCAAAAAAGAATTTGGTCTCATCCCGGTTTCTGTACCATCTCATTCACAACCCAATCAGTCTGGGGCGGTACGTGGCTTAAAATCATTGACCAAATAAATGCTGTCAAAAATGTTCACCGCTGGGCGGAATCGAACCCATGCCAAGCGGGCAAATGGGACCGGCATATAACCAGCTGAACCACACAATACAACAACTCGCTGCATTTTATTTTTTTTATAAATGTTATTATTTTATAGCCCAAAAATTGGTAACAATTTTTGTTTTTCATTAATGATTCTTCCATTTTAATTGCTAAAAAAATATAAAATATAAGAGAATTGTCTAAATGAACAAAAAAAAAAAAAGAAATAAAATGCAATTTTTTAGCCTGATTTATATATTTTGTTTTTTATAAAATTACATAAGAAAATGGAATTGATAGCTCATTTTGAAAGCGGCAAAGTTGGGTTTTTGAATTGTATCTGAATTCCAATTAAATTTCTGTTTTACTAAATATGGTTTTAATTTTTCAGATTTTTTAATTTGTGTGTGTGTACGAGTTGCCATTTCACTCTTTGACTATGGCATTTTGCTAATCACTCCCAGGAATTACGAAATTTTTGACATCAAATCTCAGCTGTTTTAACCTAAATCCGTTCCTTTTCCATTTCCCATAATCCGTGCCGCTTCTCCTGTGCCAATTCCCTCTTGTTTATTCGCTAGCGGTGGCACAAACAAACAAAACCAAAAAAAAAATGCCACTGAATATGGCACAGCATCCCCGGAGGGCTGAAGGAGTTAACGGCGGTTTTAATTTTTTAAAAGTCTTAGCCCTGGGCCGGGGCGCTGGGCAACATTAAGCCATACAATAATCCGCGGCTCGTCATCCCCCCCCCCCCCCCCCCCGTGGACCGGGCGGCAAGAGATTTGTATAATCCGCCCTCACCCAACCCCCCCCCCCCCCCGCACATCGTTCGAGGGCGTACGGGCATTATACTCTGAGTTTGATTATCACACTTAAAGCCGAATTTTCATCATCTCTAAAAGCCTTCAGCAATTCTTGGCATGGCATGGCAAAGATGGCATTTTGGCTGGGAATGGCGGGAGATTTTCGCGGATTTACGGTACGGACGGCACCCTTACCCCCTCCCTCCGTCCGCCCGAGCGCGGCAACCGTTGGCAAACGACGCATCGCCCGCCAAATAGTGATGGTGGTGGCATTGGCATTTTCCCGTCTTGTACCATTTGCAAAAATATTTGTCAGCACGAAATCCGTTCCTGGCATTAGCTTGGCTTGCGGTTTGGTGTGACTTTGCCGTCGCATTTTATTATTTTGCCAAATTGCACATTTTTTTGTGCTTCCACACTCTCGACTCTCAGAAATTCGTCTTGGCACAGTGAAACACCGCGATTTTCTATTTAATCAGCATCTTATACCATACCTTTTTCAAGGGCACTGAGACGGGTGTCATTTTTTCAAGGACATTTCAATTTAAACTGCTTGGTCCAGATCAGGCCCGTACCCCTCGGGGGGGGGGGGGGGGCAATTACCCGCCCCCTTTATGATTCAATGAACAAAGATATATATTATTTTCAATATATAGTAAGCCAATCTTATTTTGGCAAAAATAACACATTTTTCTAGGCCCCAAATGTATTCAAAATTAACAAAAAAAAAATTACACCTCCTAAATATTCGATGGGAAAATAATTTTTCGGGACCCCTGGGGGGGGGGGGGGGTGCCCGTGCCGCCAATGGCTTCATCCCTCCCCCTCCCCAAAGCTTTTGCTTTTAAGCTTTTGCTTTATTTCCATTTTTGCTGCTTTTCTAAAAGTCCCATTCATTTTTGCCCTTTTTTAGTAGTTAGTACACACAAATGGCACTGGTTTAATAAAGCCCAGCAGCCCACAAGCAAAAGCCGGGCCCATTTGTATGTTTTGTTGTTGCTATGCTTCATCTCCCCAAACTTTGCCCCCGGGGCAACAATTTGGGTAATGTGCCGTCGTCGATGGCGGTCCCTTTGCTTCCCCCCTGGGGCAACTCTCTTAAATTTGTGCCGTGCCGCCGTATTTAACCATTAGCCCCCATTTTTCTCGACCCATTAAATGTGAAGACATTGAAATTTGTTTTTTTAAATTACTATGCTACAACTTTTTCCCATTTTATTGTTGCTTTCATGTCCTACAATTCAACAAATTTTTCACTTTTTATAGGTCTCCCCCCAAAAAAATCTAAAAATTTTTCCTTTTTTTTTTTGTATATTTTTTATTAAATGAATGCCGAAGAACAAATGACGCTAATTTGGCACAGCATGGAAGCATCCAATTTTAGGACTCTTTTCTATTTTAACCTTTTTTTTTTTGGTTTTCTCAAAATTCCCCCCCCCAAACAAAAACTCTACAATTAACACAGAAAACCCCGGCTTTTTTTTGGCTATTTTTGTTACTAACAAT
Source organism: Heterodera schachtii (assembly GCA_023374025.1). NCBI lineage: Eukaryota > Metazoa > Nematoda > Chromadorea > Rhabditida > Heteroderidae > Heterodera > Heterodera schachtii. The sequence goes on from SIJG01000159.1 coordinate 93,169, forward strand.
TTTTTTTTAAATTTTATTTGCCCATTTATGGCTATTAGTAATTTTATTTTGTGCCATTTTAAAAAGATTTAAATTGTTAAAAAACAAATAAAATACATCAGGGGGTTAACCTTAAAATTTCCCGAAATAAGAACATCGCTGGTCAAAAATAAGATTTTAGGGTAAAAATAAGGACATTTTTTAAAACACGCTTCCAAAACTTTAAATCGCATTTTTTTCAACAAAATTAAGTAGGGTTGCGACCCCGACGTCGGGGTTGGAAAAGTCGGAGTTCGGGGTGAAAATTCCCCGACTAAATTTGTCGGGGGTGGCTGGAGAAATTTAAAAAATGTCGGGGGCAGACACCTTTGTCGGGGGCGAGATTTTCATAAAAAGTCGCAAAAAAGATAAAAGAAAAAGTTCCAGAACAAAAAAGTCTTAAAAACTCATTTAAAGACACTTCCATCTCATTTCAAGTGCAATTGACGACTTTCGTAAAACCCCGAAAATGTCGGGGCGCAACCCTAAAATTAAGCATTAGCAACATATTTCTTGCCGCCAACTATTTTTCTGAGCAATTTCAGCTTAGAAATGAGAAATTATACATTTCCGAAAATCAGATTTTTAACTATTTTGTGTGAAACATAAGCAATTTGTAAATTTCAGTGCATTCAGAATCAAATAATAAGATTCTTAACAATTTTTTTCGGCGCATTTTTTCGAAAAATTTTTTGGGATGGGTAAGGGAAGAGAGTCCGGTGGTGCCGATAGGCGCCGCCGGGGAAATTTTTGTAATTTTTAATGCGATTTCTTAACCATTTTGTTCAAAAAATGACAAAATTTTACGATTTTGAGCCAAAATTTTTTTTAAAAGAATAAGAATTTTTAGGGGGCGTCGAAAATCCAGGTCCAGGAAAAAACCATTCCTGGACCCAGGTCCAGGCCGAGCTCTAGACGGAAGTGTACTGCCGAGAGAAAAATTTGAATATTTAACTGAATCTTGTTAAGATTTTGCATATTAATTCGCTTAAAAACATTTCTTTCAAAAATTATCATTTAAAATCTAAATTCTCTCTGAATCCAAAAAATAAGACGAAAATAAGGACAAAGAGCTTAAATAAGGACAAATCTTACAAATAAGGACAAAGGGTAACACTGAAATACATTCCTTTGTGCCCTTGTATTAAATGCCGTAGAACAAATGAAGAAGCCATTTTGGCACAGCTTGGAATTGTCCAATTTTTCGACTTTTTTCTCTCTTTTTTTTCAGTTTTTCGGTTTTCTTAAAATTCCCCCCCCCCAAACCCTACAAATTTTATAGAAAAAACCGATTTTTTTGCGTATTTTTATAATAAATTTTTTAAGAATTTTATTTGCCCATTTAAGCTATTATTTTTTATTTTGCGGCATTTTAAAAAACCTTTAAATTACTTAATAAACAATAATAAAATTATATTGAATGCAAACGCTCCAAGTGGTGATAGACTTTGTGGGCGGCGCGCCGGTGTCGCCCAAAAAGGGCGTCGGGCGCCGCGCCGGCTCCTTCCGGCGCTTAGTCGGCGACGCGGCATCGGCAACAGCAAAGAAGGGAAAGACAGCGGCGGTGACGGCACGGCCAAAGTCGGCACTGGCGCTGGACGGCGCGGACGACAGGGGCCGGCGCCACTCGAGTCCGGCGGCGCCGGACGGCGTCGGGCCGGCGCTGGAACGGGTGTCCGAAGTGTTGACGAACATGTTCATGCAGAGGAGGGAGGAGGTGTGCTCTGGCACAAAATGGCATGCCATGCCATGCCGTGGGGAGATGAAGCATTGAGGAGGAAAAGCACAAATCCAATCCCGGGGGGAGGGCGGGGAATGCTGAATTGTTGACAAATTGTTGAAATGGGGAAAATTTTGAAAAATTTTAAAATTTAAATCGGAAAATTTAAAATTGGAAAAATGGGAACATTTTTATTGAATGGAGAAAAATTTTAAATTAATGAAGAAACTTTAAAATATAAGTAGAAAATATAAAAGTAAAAATAAAATATTGCATAGAAAAACAGTGAAAATTATAAATTGAAATTTTGATTTTATAGAAATGACAAATTGCAATTTAAAGCATTGGAGAAAATTGTTAAATAAATCAATTAGCTAAAAAAAAACAAATTTAAATCAAAAAATATTTAATTTAATTTTTTAGAAATATTTTCCCTCTTCCAACTCGGCAAAGTTGCGCGATTTGAAGTCCACCGTCGATTTGCTCACATCCATCACATTTTTTCGGATGAAAGTTGGTTGAAAAAATTGAAAATTTTCATTTTATTTTATCTATTTTTTGTTTTTCAAGGTTCTCGAATTGGCCAGCCCCCCTCGGGCGTCAAATGTGGTCAGAGAATGTGCCAAAGCGTGCATGGAGGTAGAGCCCCCCAGGGCACATTTTATGCAACAAAATAATAAATAATTTAAATATTAATTTTTAAATTTGCTATATAAATTTAACATTATTTTTTTTGTGTATTTCATTTATTTAAAATGACAAATAATTTTTTAAAAGGATTTTTTCTGTTAAATTTTTTTTGGTATGTAAATAAAATTAAATTTTAAAAATTAGTAGCAGAAACATTAATGAAAAATTTAATATTCCCTTCTATATTTTAAATATTCAAATTTTCAATTCATTTAAATATTTCTATTTGTGAAAATTCAAATTTAAAAAAATAACAATTTCTTTTTTATATTAATTAGGTAATTCAATAAATTTAATACTCGAAATTTAAATATTTAATAATAGAAAGATTAATGAAACGCTTCATATCTCATTTTCTATTTTTAAAAATCCAAATTTCCAAATTAATAACATTTCAATTTAGAAAATTCAAAATTTTTCAATTTAATTTAAACATTTATATTTTAAATTAAAATTTTCAATTTAATTTCATCATTTATATTTTAAATATCAATTTAATTTAAACAATATTTTTTGCAATTATAATTTAATCAGCGCAACATTTGCTCTTTTCCATGCCCAAGTTTGGCCTTCACATTTAATTTTAATACATTTTTGCACTCAGCCACAAAAATCGGGGTCCGTCAACGGCAAATTTTTGTGCTTTTTGGCACCGCAAAAAAAGTTTTTTTTTTTGGCTTATCCCCGGGGGCGTATAAATATTAAATGAAATGCGTGCCGCTTCCGTTGGCTGCTGTTGATGATGCTTTTTTTTTTCTGTTGCTCCGCCGGCATTCTTTTTGGTGTGCCGACTCTCCCGCCCCCGGGGGGATAATCCGATACTTTTCGGCACTTTTCTTTCCCCGCCATGTTTTGCGTTGGCATTGGCACACAATTTATTTTTGATTTTTACTAATCCGGAACAACCTTTCAACCTTCCTCATTTGTCGGCCAATAGAGCAATGTACTTTTTTACGTAATTTTTATGATGCTTTTCATTAGAAATGGCACACAGAAACAAAAAATGCCAAAAAAATTTTTTTTAATAATATTTGCCTGGAAAAATATCTAAAACCTATTTTCATACCGGTTTTATTTTTGGTGCCAAATTGCGTTAAAGCTAGGCATAGGCTTAAGCTTAAGCTTTGTTTTGTAAAATATGAGTCCCCTTTTGTACGAGTTGCCATTGAGCCCCAACTTCATTGAATTCTCATGAATTTCATAAAACAGGGAGGAGGGGATACTGTACTTTATGGAAACTGTACTTTTTTAAATTTTGTAAATGATCGGGCTTAACATCTTTTTTTCGTCCAAAAAAACAGGAAACATTCAATTTTTTTTTGTGTGTGCCCTCCTCCGCACTCTGCTGATGAGAGTCAATTTAAACGCTATTCATCCCTTTTGGCTTAATCCGACGGCAGTGCCGGAATCCGGAAAGTGCCAAGAACGAAAATTTTTGCCAAATTCAATTTTTTGGCACACCATTTCATGTGTTGGCCGGCATTTTAAAGCACTAATTTTGATGCTATCATTTTAAATATGAAATGTTTTAGTTTCATTTTGCAAAATTAATTTAAAATTAAATTTAAATTTTTAATGTAATTTTCCCATTTTTAAATTTATTTTTTAAAGAAATAAACGTTTCGCCAAAATGGCATTTTTAAAAATTCGAACACATTCCTTTTTTTCTCAACAGACAACTTACCATTTGATGTTCGACACGTGCTGTGAAAAGTGCGAACCATCGGAGGAGTCGGTGAAGTTCTGGTCCGAATTCATCGAGTACATGTGAGTTTTGGAGTTTTGGCTGTCCAACAATTGATTTCGAGAGTCTCGAGCCTTTGCGTTCATTATTCCGTACAATTTCTGACATGTAAAAAAGGGTTTTCAATGACAAATGCCAAAAGTACCGTCAAATTTTCGCTAATTTTCTTCGTAAATTAAAAAAAAAATTGAAATTTACTAAAACATGCTAACATAAGCCCGGAAAATGCCCGCTTGGCGCTCAGTTGACAAATATGGGCTTTTTGGCATTTCGTTTTGCCCGCCGGCATTTCCTTCCTTTAAATTATTTTAAAAATGTTTTTCAAAATTTTTCATTGAGATGTTTTGGTTTAAGAGAAAAAAAAATCTTTTTCAGTACTAATGAGCCCGTTCGATCTCTATTTTTTCGACTTTTTTAGCACCGCAATTTTATGAAATGCCAAAAAAGGCATTTATAATTTAAAATTTTTTTTGAGAAATTCGCTAAAAAGAATTTTTAATGACTCTAAAAACTCAAAAATTTAATATTTCATCCCCAAGAATGACGAAAGAATTATAATTGGCCAATTTATTTATTTTTAATTGGCCAATTTATTTTATTTTGCCAGGATGGGAATCATTGAAGATGACAAGAACATCTACACACCAGTGCTCAGCCAATTTCCACAAGAATTAAATGGTGGTGAAATTAACGAATATTTTTTAAATGAATTTTTATTTTTGTTTTTTTTTAATTATTTAAAATTCCGTTTATTTAAATTCTTTGTAGTTGGCCAACTGTCTGCTGCAACTCTGTGGAATTTGTATAAAACGGACCTTAAAGATGCCTTATTGGGTAATTTTCAATTTTGATTTTTTTTTTCGCAATTTTTTCCTCGTCTCAGAGCATGCCAAAACGAAGCGATGCAAAACGCCAGATTATATGGTACGGCACGGATTTAAAAAAATATTTTTGAATTTTTAAAATTAAAATTTAAAGAAAATAAATTATTTTTAAATTAAATTTTTTGCAAATTTTAGAACCTCTATTTCCGTGTCAAGTCATTCTACTCAAAATATGTTGCCGAACTGCCCCAATACAAAGAATCCATTCCCGAATTTCCTGAGTGAGTTTTGCGGAAAAAATATAAATATTATTTAAAAAATTAAAAAAAAAAACGAAAAAACAATATTAATAGGGCGTCAATTCTCTGCAAAAAATTGTTTCGAATTCATAGTTTAACATTTTAATTCTCTATTGAACTCCCCTTTTTATTTAAAAAAAATGTATAAATGGTCTAAAATGAATATTTAAAGCATGTATAATTTTGCAAATAAATTTGGATAGGAAAATGAGCATTTTTCAATAAAATTTATTAAAAAAATGATTTAAACTTTTTCGAGTTTAATATTTTTTGACATATTATTGCCTTTTTTGTTCAAATTTAGTATTCTATTTATTTTTCTATATTTTTCATTGATTTTTTACTTGTCTTTTACATTTAAATTGTTTTTTTAAGTGTTTATAATACTTTTCAAATGCTAATTTAAATATAAGTTCTTAATCGTTAAATATTTAAGGAATGATTTAAATTTTCCTGCCAATTTTCAATTATCTTAGGTATATAAAATTGATTTTTAATTAGTTACATATTTAAAAAAAATGTTTATTTAAATTTAAATCCTTAATCGATAAACATTTAAAAATGGAATTTTAAATTTTTTCAGCCCTTAAAATCTGTGCCAAAGAATTTTTAATGCCAAAATGCCACCCATCGCATTTTGTCCCTCTTTTTTCCCGTGCATTTTCCTCTCTTTTCTAATGAGCATCGAATGGGTGGACAGACAGAACAAAAAGCTTAAAAATAAAGCATTTTCCTCCACTGTTTTTCCCAAGCGACTTAATTTACAATTTTGGCTTTTTCGCTTTCATTTTGACGATTTTTTAGGATTTTTTTTAGTAATTTGAAATGGCAAAAAAAACAAAATGCCAAAAAGCAATGGGAAATGAATTTATTATTTGGAAAATTGAATTAGAAAATAAGGGAGAAAATTGACAATATTCCCCACCTTTTGTTTTTCATTGGTTTATGAATTAATGAGTTTTCCTCGCTTTTTTTTTTACTTTTGGCATTCTGTCCATGCCAAAAATCAATTTTATTCACTTTTAGGTGGTTTGTTCCGTTTGTGATGGATTGGCTAAATGAGAATGACGAACATTCAATGGTGAGGCAATTCAAAATAATTTAATTTTTTAATTAATAATAAGCAATTTAAATTTAATTTAATTATGCTTTTTAAATTTTTTTAAATTACCAATCGTAATAATAAGAAAATAATTGTGCCTAAAATTTCTCTAATTCATATCAAACAATTTGAATCATAATTCATTATGTTAATTATTTAATCAATTCAAATAAAGTAATTAAAAGCAATTAAGGTTCATTTAACTAATTTTTTAATTACCATATTATTAGGGATGTCAATTTTATGTAAATACATATTTTTTCCTGGCTTCTCCATAGCCTAAAATTAGTAGGAAAAACACTTTCTTTTTTGTGTTTGCGAACAAAAGTTGGGACTTTTATTTACATATTTTTACATATTGCGGGGTTTTATACATATTTGGTACATTTTTGGACTTTTTCTTACATATCTTCATTTTTTCACATATTTTGAGGATTTTTTACGGAAATTTTTGGAAATCCTCAAAAAAACCCAAAATTTCGGCAAATTTTTCATTTTTTTATATACATATTTTGAGAATTTTTGTGAATTTTTTAAGAAATTTTTTGTGAAAAAAGAAAAAAAAACTTTTTTTAAATGTACCCCTAAAAAATACTAAAATAATTTTTCAAATGTTAAAAGGTGATTTTCTAAACCTATTTAGGTCATTTTTCTGCCATTTTGTGCCTATTTAACACTTTACGAAGATTTTTTTCAAAAAATAACCATTAAAAAAAATTTTATTTACATATTTTCGTACATATTTTGGGTTTTTATACATATTTCTTACATATTTCGGGATTTTTTTTTTTACATATTTATTTACATATTTTGACCAATTTTTGTACATATTTTGACATCCCTACTTATTATAATTTAATAAATTGATATATTGAATAATGTTCTATAATTATTAAATTTAGTTCTAATTTGGCACCATTTAAACAAATTATTTCATATGAGTTTTATTGTTTTAAAAAAAATTTAAAATTTTAATTTAAAATTAAATTAAAAAAAAGCATTTTATTCCTAATTAAGGACATTTTGCGAAATGCGTACAATCGGGACAAAGTTGACAATTTCCCACAAACATCGGAGCACACCAAATTCAGCAACTCCGTGGTGGACGTGTTCACCCAACTCAACGAGGCGCTCAAAGTGCTCAAACAGGTGGCCAATTTTAAACATTTGAATTCATTGGCAAATTTTAATTTTTAGCGCAGCGAAAATTTATTTTTTAAATTAAATTAAATTAAAATTATTTTTTATACATTTTGATTAGATAAATGTTCAATCAAATTTAGAAAATTGTTCATTAGAATGAAAATTTGAAGAAGGATTTGAACTTAACTTTCCCCTCTTAATAATTTAAGATTTAACAAAATTTCCATTTTCAATTTGTTTTGCATTTATTTAAAAAAGTAATTTAAATTTCCGCTTTTAATAATTTAAAATTTAAACAAAAATTATTCATTTATTTTTATTTTTGCATTAATTTTAAACTAAAATATTCATTTTTCATTTAACAATGCTTATTCTATTAATTCAGATGGATTGTCCAAATCCGGAAGTGTACGTTGAGATGATGAGACGTTTCTCAACAACAGTGAGTTTTAAATAAAAATTATTAATTTTAATAAAATAAAAATGATATTTTTAAATTAAAAATATACAAAATGAAAATGAAAATGATTTATTATTATTATTATTATTATTAGCTGAACAAAGTGTTGCTCGCTTATGCTGATATGGTGCAAAAAGATTTTGTCAAATTTGTGAGCAGTGAAAAATTGGCATGCATTTTGATGAACAATGTGCAGCAATTGAGGTAAAAACATTCATTTTTCCTTAAAAAAATTTCTCCAAGCTTAGAAATTTTTCAAAAAAAAATCCATGAATTTTTTTTACAATATAAGAAAATTAAGGAAAAAAAAATTTTTTTTGAGAAATTTTCAGCGATTTTTTGGAAAAAGTTTTGGAAAAGCTTAGCAATTAATTCATCATAAAATTTTAGAAAAATTACAAGAAAAATTTTCAAACAATTTTTTTTCTTGAAATTTTCTTATAAAATTTTTTTCTTACAATTAGTTTTTTTTTGAAAAATTTTTTTTTGAAATTTTGCTGAAATTTTAGGATAAATTTTGAAATTTTTAGGGTCCAACTTGAGAAAATTTACGAGAATATGGGCGGAACAAATTTGGATGCGGATTCCAACAAAGTGTTGAACAATTTGCAGAAAAAAGTGAATCCTAAATCATTAAAATTATTTTTAAACAAATTTAAATAAATTAAAATATATTTTTATAGATTTTACAATATTTAAATTAAATAATTATTAAAATTTGATTAAGCTTAACAATGTGTTGGACAAACTGTCAGCCCAATTTGTGGTCAGTCTTGAGCATGGCATTCAGGAGCAGATCAACAAACTCGGCATTCTGCTCACCAAAATCAAAGGCCCACAATTGCAGAAGAGTCAAATGGCCGGGGTAATTAATTATTCCACCGCATTAATTGCCCTTAATTAGGCTTAATTAACCTTTGTTTTTTTTTTTTTTTGCTAAAAATTATTTTCAATATTTCTTTTTTTCTTTTTTTTGCTTATGTTAAAAAATTTTTTGTTGTTGATTTTACGCAAATTTTACTAATTTTTCAAATTGAAAATTTCTTTTTTGTGCCCTTAAAATTTTTAATTTTTAATTTTTTATTAGTTAAAAATTTGTTAAATAGTATTTTAATTCTTATCAGGAGGTTGACCTTGTGTTGGAACCGTTGATGGATTTGCTGGAGGGTTCGCTGCAACGTTACGCCAAACAATGCGAAAAAACTGTGCTCAAATACATTTTGAAGGTGCCGCTAGAGCCCCATTCATAAATTTTAATATATAATTATTAATTAATTAATCTCTAATCGCCCCTAATTAAATAATTTACTACAAAATTTAATTACCTCAAATTAAATAATGTGTAAAAATTTTTAAATTTACTAATTTAATTATTTACTAATTGCTCCTAATTAAATAATTTATTAAAAAATTGTTCATTTTTTTTTGTTCATTTTTTGTGCAGGAGCTCTGGAAAATCACCATTGTTAGCATGGAAAAATTTGTTGTGCTTCCCCCGTTGGGTTCATCCGAAAAAGCGGTAATTTTGAAATTTAAAATTAATTTTTAATTAAAATTTACATTTAAATTATTACAAATTTGGCATAATTTTAGTTGCTCAAACAATTGCCAAATGCGAAGATTGGCGGCGTCACCAAGCTGATGTCCACCCATTTGAAGGAGGGCGTGAAGAGCATGAGCTCCGTCAAAGATATGATGGTAAGAAATGTTGAAACAATTCATGGACAAACCCTTATAAAATCGAAATTTTAAATTTAAAAAAAAAATTAAAAAATGCCGAAACTCAATTTCAAAAAATGCCAAAAATAGTGCAAAATTCGAAAATAGGAAAAGATTTTTTCAAAATACCGAAATTTTCATTAAAAAGTACGAGAAATTGTCGTCTGATCCAAAGATGGAATTAAGAAAGTGCCGAAACCAAACTCAAAAAAATGCCAAAAATTGTATTCCCATCGAAATGCCAAATCCAATTTAAAAATACTTTTTTTTATGAAACAACCAAAATCCAACAAAACGCCAATCATTCAAAATGGAATAAATGCCAATGATTTTTGTCATTGCCAATTTAATTTTGAAAAATAAAAAAATTCAGGAAGTGGCGCGGGACAGCGAACGTTCGCTGACGCCCAAACAATGCGCGGTGCTCGACGCGGCATTGGACGCAATCAAAGAGGTGATGGTCAATTAATTAATTAATTAATTACCTTTAATTACCTTTTCCAGTGTTTCCACGCCGGAGGGCAGGGCTTGAAAAAATCATTTTTCGAAAAATCGCCCGAACTCCAATCGTTGAAATATGCCTTATCACTGTACACACAGACCACGGAGCAGCTGATCAAAACGTTCATTTCCACCCAGAAACAGCAGGGTACGTTGTTACTTTCTACTACATACATAATGTTGAAATTCTTTTTTTTTTTTTAGACTCCGAATTTTGGAAAATTATGGGTTAGGGTTCGGCAATTGCACTCGGACAGAATTTCGGGATCAGATTTTCTCGGACCCACCCCCTAATCCGGTGCTAAAGTTTTGATTGAGTGCCCTGCCCGGCCCATACAAGAGTTTTCACAAAGAAATACAAATTTAAAATACTTAGAAGGAATACCCTGGGTTAAAAAAATTTAAATGTAAAAGGAATTTATTTTATTCCTCCGAAATTCGAGAAAATTTTTTAATTTTAATTTTTTTTAAATAAATTTTCAGATTTGCCTTCACAAGATCAGCCGGTGGGCGAAGTCAGTGTCCAAGTGGATTTGTTCAATCATCCGCACACCGGAGAACAGAAAATCACTGTGAAAGGTGAGAAAAAATGGAAATAAAAATTAATTAATTATTTATTTTTATTAATATTAAAATAACTTTTAATTTATTAATTATTCAATTTTCAATAATTTAATTAAATGATTAAAAAACAAATTTGAACTGAGAGAATATGGTAAAATTTTTTTCGGTACTTTAAGGTATTGTTCTTTTTATTTTCAATTAAATTTAATTAGTTTAATAACTTGACGGTTTATTTGTTTTCAATTTTCAATAATTTAATTAATTGATACATTTAAAAAACTTAAAAATTATAATAATATGCTAATTCTTTACAGTAAGTATATTACTATATTATTATTTTAATTAGCAAATAAATTTTCATTAAACGACTAATCATTATTCCATTTTAAATAATTCAATTAATTGATTAATAAAAAAAGAACTAACTTAAATTGTAACAACATGGTTAATTGTATTGATACAGAAAATATTTGTATTACGGTATTATATTTGGGGTTTAATTACAGTAATTGCGGCCAACGATTTGCGCTGGCAAATCACCGGCTCCGGCACGTTCAAACCGTTTGTGGAGGTGCACCTGGTGGGCCCACATTTGGCGGACAAAAAGCGGAAAATGGCCACAAAATCGCAGAGCAACACGTGGACACCAAAATTCAACGAAACAATGCATTTGTGAGGACATTTTCATTTTCATTATTTATTTTTTAAAAATAAATTTCGATTAAAAAATATTTTAAAATAAAAACAAATAAAATAAATTTTTAAATGGACATTTTTTTAATATTTTTTATAAAATTATTTTATTTATATCATTCATTATTCATTATTATTTTTTAATAATTTAATTTTTTTTTTTTATATATACTTATATTATTTTATAATGTAATTTTTAATTATTTTATTTTATTTTAGTTTTATTTTAATTTTTAATATATTTATTTTAATTATTTCTTTTTCTTTTTTACTTTTTATATAATTTAAAAAAACATAATTATTGTTTATTTTTTATCTTAAATTTATCCTAAAATTTTCTTAATTTTTTAAGTAAAAAAATGCCTTAAAATCCATTTATTTTGCGCATTTTATTTATTTTAATTTTAATTTTCCGTTATTTTTTTTGCCCCTTTTAAATTTAATGATGTCAATTTGTTTGATCAGTTTCATCGGCAACGAAGGCGAGCCCGAGCACTATGAGCTGATGTTCCAAGTCAAGGACTATTGTTTCGCGCGCGAGGACAGAATTGTGGGGGTCGGAGTGCTTCAGCTGGCCCAAGTGCTTGAGCAAGGCAAGCAAAACGATTAAGCAAAGCGATGCCATCCCTAATTAAGCAATTAATTAATTAGTTAATTAATTAACGTTTGACTATTAATTTAAGGCAAGCAGAACGAAAAGCAAAGGGATTCCATCCCCTAATTAAGCGACACCAATTAATAAGGATTTTTTGGAAAAGCGATGCCTTAATTAGCAACCAATTAACCCATTAATTAATTAACATTTAGCTACCAACTTAAGGCAAGCAAAATGAAAGGGGCGATACCATCTCTAATTAAGCGACACCAATTAATAAGGATTTTTTGGAAAAGCGATGCCTTAATTAGCCAATCAATTAATTGTTCATAATAATTTTTTGGAAAAACGATGCCCTAATTAGCCAATCAATTAGTAGTTCGTAAATATTTTTTGCAAAAGCGATGTCCTAATTAAGCAACAATAATCCATTAATTAATTAATTAAATCCCGCTCGGGATTTTGCGTGACCCCAGTCCGCACGGGATTTGCGGGATAAATCCCGCGGGATTCCGTTCAAGGGTTAACGGTATCATTTTTGTGTCATACTGTATACAGTATTCCTAATTAACATTTTGCCCCTGTTTTTCAGGTTCTTGCGCCTGCTGGGTCCAACTTGGCCGTCGCCTGCACATTGACGAGACGGGACTGATTTTGCTGCGCATTCTCAGCCAACGGCAAACGGACGAAATTGCCAAGGAATTTGTTCGACTAAAAACGGAGTGCCGGGTGAGTCATAAATTTAAAAAAAATGAAGAAAATTTAAATTTTTACCCTTTTTTCAACAACTAAAAATTGTCAATTAAAGTTCAAACAAAACGAACTTTTTCCTGGACAAATTTTAAATATAAAATTCTCCAAATTACTTCAACAAATTTAAAATATTTTGAGCGATTTTTTTGACAAAACATGGCTTAACTTTGCTTAAAGGCAATCAAATTTTACATTCTTGGTACCATTCGATAGCCAAGCTTTTTCTCTATTAGCTTGGTGAATTTGAAAAAATTTGGTCAGCATTAGAAAAAGTTCTACGAAAATAAGTACTATTTCTTCTGCCATAACTTATATTAAATTTGATAATTTTGTTTGAAATTTTGTAAGCTAATAGAGAAAAAGCTTGGCTATCGAATGGTACCAAGAATGTAAAATTTGGTTGCTTTTATGCAAAGTTATGCCATATTTTGTCGAAAAAATCGCTAAAATGGCGGATTTTACGAAACGACCCAGCACGGTCAAAAAACATCAAAATGGAAAATTTTTGATGAATAATTCTTGGTAATCTTGCTCAAGAGCAACCAAATTTTTAATTCTTGATATTATTCAATAGCTCAAAATGTTTTCAATGAGGCTTCAAAGTTTCAAAAAATTTCGTTAATTTTCAAAAAATTAATGGCCAGAAAAACAAAAAAAAAAATTGTTTTTTAAACATTTTTTTACTAACTTTTGCAAAATTGTTTTTTTTTTTTTGAATTTTGACAGGAAAACAGAGAACATTTAGATCTATTGAATGATATCATGAATTGAAAATTTGGTTGTTTTTTAACAAAGTTATAAGGAAAAAAAAATTAAATTTTAAAAATTGAAAATTTCGAATATTTAAATTTTTAGTTTGAGACGGAAACACCGAATTTGCTGATCACTTCGGCATCTTCTCAACAACTTGGACGATGAGTACAGATGGTGTTTTTTGGCATCATCTCTTTACATGATAATATTTTCTGTGATTTTTTCCCATAATTTCCCATTGCTTTTTGAGTTTTGTCCATTTCAGTCCCTTCCCCCCACCGAAAATCTCTCCTAAAACTGTGCCTTTCAACAAATATACTTAATGTTATAATTCCATTTCATTTCATTTCATTTTTTTGCAATTGTTTTTCCAATTCAATAATTTACAGGTGTTTTTTTTTACAAAATAAATGTCGAATAATTTAATGCTTTTATATAAATATTTCAATTAATTTAATTTAAAAAGGCGGTTTTTAAAGGGATAATTTTAAAAATATATTCCAACAATTTTGGTTTATAAGAATTTAAACATGAAAATTCATAATAAAAATGAAATTTTTTAAAAAGCAATTTATTTATTTAATTATTAATTTTTATTTCCACTTTTTGAATAAATGATTACAAAATAGTTCCGATTTTATTAAATGAATGTTAAATTCAAAATCCCATTAAAAAATTTTTTTTTGGAAGAAGTAAAAAATAATGACGAATATTTTAGTGGCTAGGTATATAATATACGTATGTTTTTTAATTTAATTTAAAAATCGATTTTTTAAAAATATATTTCAATAATTTTTGGTAAAATATTAAAAATGAAAATTTTTAATGAAATAATTTTTTTTATTTTTTATTTAATTAGTAATTTTATTAACTTTTTTTTGAATAAATGATTACAAAAATAAACAAAGATAATTAAGAGATATTCCAAATTTTATTAATGAATTTTAAATTTAAAAATTCCTTCAAAAATATTTTTTTTTAAATAATTCTTAGCAATTCGTATTTCTGCATTTTATTCTTCTTCCGGCACACTCAATTTGACTTTTTTATGTATAAATACCCAAATAAAATTGTGTGGACAAATTGAGCAGCAATTAAAAATGTTTTCAACAAAAAAATTTTGTCATTTGGCGTTATGTACAAATTTTTTGAATTTTTATTTGGCGCCATTTTGCGCCAATAATCGCCGCCTCTGCTCTGCTTCGTTCTCTGCTGTTTTTAACGGCTCCATTTTTTCATGTTCGTGCGATTTTCTTAGCTGAAAATTGTTGAAAAATATATATATTAATTTTATTTAAAAATTATTTTTTAAAATAAATAAAATTATTATTTTTTTAAAATTATTTTTTATGTTGATTTTTGACGATAAAAATAAATAAAAGAGGTGCATTTTTATCAGCTAAATTCTTTTGATTGATTAATTTACAAATTTATTTAATTTTTCATTTATTTAAAATTTAAAAAATATATTATTATTTCTTTTATAAAAAGTTTATTTGTAAATTTATATATTTAATTAATTTATTTTTGACTGCTATTCATTTAAACACCATTTAATTATATGAATTTAAAAATAACTTTAATTTGGTCAACTGTCACTTCATATAATTTTCAAAATAAAATTTAATAAAAAAAAAATGCCAAATAAAAATAAATTACCACAGAAACGACGTGCGAAGTGTACGGCACCGGCAACGAATTCCGTGCCGTCGTACAATTGGCCAATTTTGGCGCCAATTTCGGATTTTGAATTGAACTATGATGGCCTGTAGCAAATAATTTCCAAGTTTTTGTCTGTCTAATTTTATGGCAAAAATTCTTACCATTTACAGCCCATAAATGCCGCTTTTCTTTCGTGAAACCATTTGGCGGACTTGTCCTTATCTGGAAAATGATAAAATATTTATTATTAATTTTTTAATTAAATTTAGCTTTGGCTAATGATAATTTTTCAAAGTTCACTATTTTTTCTATTTTTTTTTGGAAAAAAGGTTGAAAAATATAATCAAAAAGGTTATTATAATTTAATGAAATTCGTTATCATTTTAGAAAATTTTAGAAAATTAGGAAAATTAATATAAAATTTTTTGAAATTTAATTTTCTTTTAAATTAATGCGCCATTAATTGATTAAATGAGAATTTATTTCTTTTTTTTAATAAATTAAATTCACTTTAAATTTATGGGATATTTTTATTTTTTTTAATTTTAAATTTTTACCAAAAAATGTAAATATATAATTTTTAAAATTATTTTTTAAATTAAAACCCAATTATGATTAAATGAAAATGATCTTTTTTTTTCTTTAATCAATTTTAAATTTTTTATTTTTAAATTATGGATGGATAATTTTTGTTATTTTTTATTTTCCAATTTTTAAATTTAATTTATATTTTCATTTTTACCAATTTTGAGGACCCGTTTAAGCCTGTCATCAATGTGCCATGCTCCATTGGCCGTGTCGGCGACTGAGGTGACGCCTTTAAAAATTTTTTAAAAAATTTATAACCCCTAAAATTTCAAAATTTCGAACCCCTAAAATTTTTAAAAATTTAAAAGCCAACCTTTTCTTCGTTATGCTGATGAAGCCATGCAAAGAGTCGTGTTGGACAACATGGGCCAAATGTGAGCAGAAATTCGTGCCGAAACAGATTGGACATTGTGGCATAAAGAATGAAATTGACGGACGAATTGAGCAGTGAAAGCTGTGAAAAATATAAAAATAATATAAAAATTTTTTATTTAAAAAAAATAAAATTATAAAAATGGAAAAATTTGTTTAAAAATATTTATTTAAAGAAATTTAAAAATTCTATTTATTAAAGCTGTTTAAGTGTTGAAATTTGTAAGAATCGAGAGCAATAATGAGCCCTAGACACAAAAAAGCGAGAAATTTTTACGATTTCAGAGTCGAGACTCTCGAATAGCCTCTATTAATTATTTGTTTTAAATTTGAAAATTTAACGAAAAAGAAAATTAAACTATTTAATAAAGTTATTGTAAATGAATTATTATGTATTTTGAAAAGCAAATCATGAAAATTAAAATGAAAGTAATTAATATGCTAATTACCCCGAAATATAAATTAATTAGTAAATAAATGAAATTTTGCTCTTTAAATGCATTATAAACAATCGGACCAGATCAATGATGTTAGAAAGCTGATGCATTGCGAAGCGCACTTGCGGCTTCACACCGATCGCAATCACGAGGATGCCCTGGGGCAGTTCGGTGATCAGAAAAACGGCGACAATAATCTAAAAATAAAAAACTTTTTGCTTTTTTTTTGAAAATTCTAACCGTTAACATTGCTGTCGTGCGTTCGGCCTGCGCTTTTGAACACGAAGAACCACCGCCTACATATAATGTATTTATTATTGGTGAATGAATTTTAGTTTCGGCATTTAATTTTTTAAAAATTGAAAAATTGAAAATAAATTTTTTAATTAAATATTTAATTAAAAAAACAATCAAATTAATTAAAAATGTATTTTTAATTTAAAATTTTTTTTAAATATTTCATTAAATATTTAAATAAAAAAATTTAATTAAATATTTAAAATAAAAAATGTTTAAATTAATTTAAATGATGTAATTTAAAGCTTCTTCTTTTGTTTACCGGCAGTTCTCTCCGCTTGGCAAACACTTCGCGAAGATTCGTTTTGTGATGCGGCCGGTGGCGGCGCTTGTTTTGCGATCAGTCGTGATCTGTTGAATGAATAAATAAATAAAATATTTCTAAATTTAATTTTAAATTTTAAAAATTAAATTTCTTTTTTAGACACCAAAAAATTGACTAAAAATGGCATTTTGATGGAAAAGCTTTTCAAAAAATGGAATAAATTGTATTACTTACTAATTAATCAATTAAATGTATTAAAATATCACCTTCTCTCGCGAGCCTCGACCTAAAAAAGAATGAATTTAAAATTATTTTTATTGAAAATTTGGTAATTTTTATGATTACGAGCATTCGGACGAGTAATGTCATGAAAATGGTCAGCAACAAACATGGCACAAGTTTGAGCAAAACGCCTGAAAAATGAATTGTTGGATTTGTTTTTTAAATTTAAAAATTTGGAGATAATTGAAGACATTGTCAACAAAATGTAAGAAATCAAAATGGTGAATTTGAAGCATAAATTTTGAAATTAAACTGCCAAAATTTTGTTTAATTTTTGAAAATTAGGAACAGTCAAAAATTGAAATAATTTTTTTTAATTTCAAATAAAAAGAATTAATAAAAATTTTGTCCATTATTTTTTTTAAAGGTATATTTATTATTAAAAACATATTCCTAAAACAAAACTATCAAAATTTTCATAAAATTAAAAAAATAACTAATTAATTAATTAATTATTACTATTTTTTAATTACCGGCTGTCCAGAAACTGAACCGTTCCATGGCACAGCCCCAATAGGCGGGTTGGCCCAGCGTGTACGCGTTCACCAGCTGTCCCGGCTGGTACGAATGCGCATATTTGGCGCCAGCCTCCACACAAAAATTGGGCACCGCCAGCTGACCGTTACTCCGAATCTTCGGTGGGGGAGGACAATTAATTAATTAATGTAAGCAAAAATTGGCATTTTGAATAATTGGAATTTGAAATAAAATAAAATTTATTTTATTTGTTCTAGAATTTTTTTCATAATTTAGTTTTAAAGTTAAAATTATGTAAATATGTTCAAGCATATTTCATGCTTATTTTTTATTTTTTTTATTTCTTTAAAATTTTAATTATGTAATAAATGATCAAATTAATTTGAATGTTTAATTTTAAAATGCTTTTCAATCGATTTATTATATTTTATTTCATTTTCAAAAATATATTTTTATTTTTTTATTTCATTACAATTTTAATTTTAAATTATTAAATATTGTTTTACATTAATTCTTTTCAAAATTTCATATAGAAAAAAAATAGATATTTTTTTCGACTCAATAAAAACAAAAATCTAAAATTTAATAATATTTAAACAAGGAAATACCATACACATATTTAAATTTATTAAATTTAATGTTTTGAATAAGTTTTTGCCATTCCAGCACCAACCTCGTATCTGAGCATGTTCGGCGCTGAACCGACCGCGGCGAGCAGTACGGCGGACACCACAGCGCCGGAAGCAGCTTTGTAAGTGTTCAGCCGAGGCCATCGCCGGGAGGAGGAGGAGCCCGACTTGAGCACCAAATACCTGCAAATTTTCGGAAAAAATTTATGGCAATTCTTATCTATTTAAAAAAAAAATTAAAAATTTAAGAAAATTTGACAATGCGCCCTCAAATAATAACCAAATCATTTGGGTTTAAATTTGAGTAAGAAGACAAAAATATTAAAATTAAAAAAATTAAGAAAATTTGTGCCCTCGAAAAAATACAAAAAATAATTTAATGCATTAAAATTAGATTTTCAAAAATTTTAGAATTTTAAAGAATCCATGAAGAAAATAACTTTTTACAAATTTTAAGAAAATTTAACAACCATTGCCATAATTGAAAAACAAACGGAAAATGCAACTAACTAATTTGAATGGAAAAATTTAAAATTTTAGAAAAATCCAACGCCTAAAAAAGGGTTTAAATAAAAATGCAAGCCTTCGTTCAAATTAAATTTGTTTTTGTTTTTTTCAATTTTTCTACCTCAACACGGCCATGTTGACGGTCAGCCACAATGAGGCGGAATGGACGAACACGGACAGCACGGCGTACCCGTAGGTGTACACAATCCAGAAAAATGTGAAATACCACGGATGGCACATCTCCACCTGAATGATGATTGATTATTGGCACAATTGCAAAATGCCAAAAAAATGTGCCAACAAAAAATAAAATTCAACGATTTTTGGTCATCCCTTTTTCAATATTTCTAATTTTTTAATTTGTATCAGAATATGTCACTGATCAGAAGGGATTAAGTCGGATTATCAGTAGGGTCGCAACTTTTAGTGACGAAAAATCCCAAAATAGTTAACTAAAATAGTGAGTAAAAATCCCAAAAAATAGTGAAGAAATAGTGACGAAAAAGTGCCAAAAAAGTGACAAAATAGTGACAAAAAGTCTGAAATAGTGACGAATAGTGGCATAATTTTCAGCCAAAAATTGAGCAAAAATAATTTTATTCACTGATTGCAGTTACAAATGAGGTACATTTCCTTTCTTACATTTTTTTAGCAAATATTGACAATTTTTAAACCAAAAATTTTGTCAAGAAAAAAAAATTTTATGAAAATTTTCCAATTCTTAGTGGTATTTTTTGAAAAAAATTTAGGATCGATTCTTAGGGGGTGTATTTTTTGGTTTTTATTGCATTTTTGTTAAGGAATTTTGCCCAAAAATGTCAAAATAGTGAAAAAATAGTGACAAAACGCCAAAATAGTGAATTTTCACTATTTTAGTGACGAAGCGCCAAAATAGTGATTTCTAGTGACAGATAAAGACATCAGAATCGAAAAATTTTAATGCAGAAATGCGTTTTTTGAGCTCCTTTCTTCAAATCAATCGAGCAAAAAAAAAGTTTTTTCACTAAAAGTTGCGACCCTAATTATCAGTTCTATAGGTCCGGATAATGCGTCAGTCATAATTACAAATTAACTGGACATTAATTAATCCATTAATTAGGCGTTTGGATTAATGCCAAAATTTTAAATTTTAACGCATTAAGTCGAATTAAGTCAGTTCAATGCTGTCATGTCCGGATAATGCATCCGATTACAAATTAAAGGTACATTAATTAATCCATTAATTTGCGTGTGTTGGATAAATGCCAAATTTTAAATTTTCTGACGGATTATCCACGCGAAGCCATTCAAAAAACGGATGATGACCACAATAAAACAATAATTTTCATATTTAAATTGAATTTTACTTGTTTATAAATAAAATATGAGGCCATTAGGCTCATGTCACAGATTGCGATGACAATCAAAAACAAATTGAACGGATTTTTGCGCATTGTTGGCCTTAAATCAAATAAAAATTAAATATTTAAAATATTTTAAATTAATTAACAAATTTTTTAATTATTTTTTACCTCAAAAGTACGACAACAAAACAAATGTTGGCGATGACACCGATGATGCACAAAAATTGGTAGATGAACCAGTGGAAATTGTTGTAACGTTCAGAGAGTCCGTTGAGAAGCTGACAAATTAGCATTGTTTAAATGGAAAATTAATTTAAAATTTTTAAATTTTATTTTTTAGGGTACTAATTACCTCATAATAATATAATTTGGCCTGTGCAATGGTCTCGGGATCGAGTTCTAAATTTTGGACAAGAATTAATTAATTGTTTTTTATTGGTTTAATTAAGGAAATTAGAATTAATTAATTGTTTTTTATTGGTTTAATTAAGGAAATTAAACTAATTTATTTATAATTTAAATTAATAATAAAAGTTTAATTAATCCAAAATATATTTATAATCCATGAAATATTATAATTTTAAATTTAAAATAATAATTATCCAATTAATTACCTTCACATAGTCCAGACATTGTTTCCAATTCGAAGAATAATAATTTATTAGAATAATTAGGATAGAACTTCTCTTAAAATGAAATTTAATCCATTTGATTTTTCGCCAATTATTTTGAAATTTGAGTGCCATTGTCAGTGGCCAAAAATGGAAATGCCAAAAAAGTTAAAATAACCATAAATGAGCTCTTCTTCGCAGAAAAGGGCAAAAAACTTTGTTCAGAAAATAGATATATTATTAAGAGAATTATTTTTTGCCAAATTAAAATAATTGCCTTATATGGAAGTAAATAAAAATAATTAGTGATTTCATAAATTTCTAAAATAATTATTTTTTTCTACCAAAATTTTAATTTGGAAAAAAGCCAAGAAATATGGTAAAATGTATTTAAAAAATTATTTGATCCATAATTTTAGGTCAATGACAACTCCTACAATCAAAAATTCTATAAAATAAAGCCGAAGCTTAAGCCTAAGCCTAGGTCCAAGCAAGCCCAAGCCTAAGCCTTGCCTAAGCCTAGGCCCAAGCAAGCCTAAGCCTAGGCCTTGGCTAAGTGTTAGGCCTAAGCCTAAGGCAAAAGCTTAGGCATAACCTAAATCTTAGGCCTAAGCCAAAGCCAAAAGCTGAGGCCTAGCCTAAGCCATTGTACGAGTTGTCATGACACCATAATTTTCAATGTTTGGCATTTTGGGCCAAACAAAAATTTGAATTTCTTTCTTTAAATTTATTGTTCACTTTACAAAATGAGGAGGAAATATTGGGGAGGGAGGCCAACAAGAAAAACTCGCATTTTGGCATAATGAAATTTGGCCAAAAATGTGAAGCAAAAACAAAAATCTGCGAGGGCATTGGCCCCTCCGTTGTTTCAAATTCGGTGCCGGAAAAGCCACTCTTCCGCTCCATAAAACGTGCCATGATGATACGCTCCATGGGACCGAAACTGACGGGGGACGGCACGGCACAATGTGCCAAATTGGGCCACAAATTGGATTGGGTTGAACCCTCCAGCACGGCACACCAAATTTTGCGGGAAGAGGAGTGGGATATTTTTGTAAGCCCCCCCCCCCCCCCCAATAAGCTGGGGACAAAATTAGAAAGGCCGGGGGCTGAGATTTTTATTTTAAGACAGTGCGCCATTTTTAAAATTATTTTTTTTCAAATTGCCAAAAATTTAATTCGTAAAAAAAAAAATTTTTTTTGGCTAAGGCTACAGAAAGGTGAGAAGGGTAAAAAGCAAAAACATCAATCAGTAAATTGTGGAAAGAACAAATAAAAATTGAAAAAATCTTTTCAAGTTTTTGAATTTTGAAATGCCAAAACAAATTTTAAAACAAAGAAATGAAAATGATGAAACTGTTCAATAAAATTAATTTCAACAAAAATTTTTTTTTAAATGATTTTATTTTATTTAAAACATTTTCCGTTTTTATTAGAAATTAATAATTTTTGTTTGACTACAGTATGCCAAAGATGCCAAATTTTCATTTGAAATTGATGAATGATATGTGCCCAATTTCATGGCACTTTGTTTATTTTAGCACATTGTGAGCCAACATTTTTCATTGCCTATAATTCAACAAAATAGGCGTGACCAAATGGCACAAAATGTGTGGACGGCAAAATGCCGTATTTTGTGCTCTTGCCGGACGGAGTTTGGCCCACTAGGAAAAAGTGTGCCTCAGGGCGTGACCAAATGGCACAAAATGTTTGGACGGCAAAATGCCGTATTTTGTGCTCTTGCCGGACGGAGTTTGGCCCACTAATTGTTGCCTCGGGCAAAGCGGGAAAAATTGTGCCTCAGGCGACAATTTGACGACGGACGGCCAAATAATGGGAAAATGAAAATGCTAATTGAGAGCCAAGGGGGGGGCGGCAATTAGCGACAATTAATTATGCCGGAAACGCCGGCGGCGTCAGGGGAATTGCCCTGGAGCGATGCCAAGGGATGAATATATTTTGTAAGCTGAAAGTTGGGAAATTCCTGGGAAGCATATTGTTTGTTTGTTCATTTAAAAAGCATGTAATTAAAGGGTGGGGGTATCTTATCTGATCATTGGAAATTTAAAAAAGCGTTACAAATGGAGGATTATCGTTAAAAAAATAAAATTTTTATAAAGTACGAATTTTATAGACAATTAGGCATAATACAATTAAGAATTTTAAGACAATTAGACAAACACATTTTACGTTAGTATAGAGGGTACAGAACCGATAAAAAAATACCATGGGATAGGCATAATGGCAATTCTTTTAAGCCTTATATTGTGGAAATTCTTTGGTTGGTATACTTTCTGACTATGGAAGAATTACTGTATCGGTACGGTATACGTCGGATGGAAATAATGGAAGATTATTGTATTAATACGGTATATGTCGGCATGGAAATTATGGAAGAATTCTGTATTGATACGGTATATGTCGGCATGGAAATCACAAAGAATTTATTGGATGGCATCTGACCGATGGATTTATGATAAAGAATTTTTTTAGAAAATAATACAAAATGTAATAATTGTAAAAGAAATGGTAATGAGGAAATTTGAAAAAAAAAAATTTCCATTTTTGGCATTTCGAAAATTGGCACGCAGCAATTTCAAAAAAATGAAATTTGATCAGAAGCCAAAAACGGCACAAATTGGACAAATTAGTGCGGCACATGGATATGAGAATGTAAAAGAAAAAACTATAAAATAATATAAATTGAATTAAGCATGGGAAAGGGTCACACATTCTCACTTATTGAATTGAAAATTTGGCGCTTTTTGTGGTTCAAATTAAAAAAAAAATTAATTTTAGTTAATGGCCATACGTAAGAAAATTGTTTTTGGCCATAAAAAATGGCAATTTGACTAATTAAATTTAAGGGACAAGTTAGGAAAATGGCATTATGTGGGCAATTAAATAATAAGTATTCTTTTTGTTTAAATTCGGTTTTTAAATTCGGAAATTTAATTATAGAAGCTGGCATTTATCCTTTTTATGGCGAATTTGAAATTTCATAAATGTGCTAATGACAGATTGGCATTTCCAATTTTGGCACTTTTCTGCCGATGGCACCTGTTAGGCTTAACTGAGCTAAAGCGAAAATATTTGTACTCTAATTATGCTTTTATCTGAACAAAAATAGATAGAGAGATTTAAGATCACTTTTTACCAAATTTGAATTTTTTTTGTTTTTGTTTAAAATGATGTAATTAAAATTGAAAATCTAAAAATTCAAAAATTTAAAAGTGCAAGTTGCCGACGAAGTTTTTTTTGGCTTCAAAATGCGGATTAAGAGATGTTGGATAACATTTTACAAGTCATTTGAATGATGGCATTTTCACCTTATGAGGGGATTCTTTTTAATTTTTAATTTTTGAACTTTGAATTTCATTAAAACTTGATTCAAATTAAAAATAAATACATAAATAAAACAATTGAATTATTTCATAATTATTTTAATTATTTAATGAAGTTTAAATTAACAGAAATTTGGTTTGAATAACTATTAAAAAAGAAAAAACAAAATAAAAATTTTGTGATTTAATTATTTATATGATTTAAATAATAAATAAATTAGAAAAAATTATTTTCTATAATTTATTTAGCTTTTATTATTTTAAATTCATTTTAAAATTAGCTTTTCAAGTGAAAAAAAAGAAAGAAAAATTTATTTTAAACAGTAAAAAATTTGTACTAAAATTAATTGATAACTAAAATGAACTAAAATTCCAAATTCAAGCTTTACAGAGTTTAAACCACAAATGGGCCAGGCTCATTAGCAACTCTTTTTTTTTAGTCATTATTTCGAGAATTAGAGTAAATAGCGGGGGATTAGGTGTTAATGGCTCGTTAAAAAGCTAAAATTTCCGGATACATTTCTCCTAATCCCCATAAGACAGCTTCTAAAATGGTAAAACCGAAAGATTAGCTGTTAAATATGTCTAAAAACCTTTTTTAAGAGCCAAAAATTGTACACAGACAACATTTGAGAGAGAGAGAGGCGTTAATTAGGTAAATGCTAATCATTTGATTAATTGGGCTAATTAGTCTAGGGTTGATTTATAAGGACCCAAATTCAAAAATTTAGCCTTAGCCGAAAATAAACAATTATAATGGATTAAATAAAAATAATATTTAAATTTAAATTCCTAACTTTTTTGTGATATTTGAGAAAATATAACCCAGAAAATTTGTATTCTTTTTTTAACTTTTACGAATTTTTAAATTTATCCCATCAATTTTATATATTCAAATAAAATTTTGTGATTTTTCATGGCCTTAAATATGTATTCATCAATCCTTTCTTATAAACAATCTATGCACAAATAAATACATTTTGCTTTATACACATTCATTTGTTTTTATTTTTATTTTTTGGCGTTTCGTCACTGCGCCAAAAAATTGAAATCGCCCCCTTTTTTTTTTTGGCTGTGCCTTTTTTTGCCGTAGTGCCAAAAATGGATTTTCGTACCCCGAGGGGCACCGAGCGACGAGGGATTCTATGGCATATGTAAGTCACAAGCAGAGAGCATTGAACAAATTAAGGGTCCCCCGGGGTGGGATTAAAATTAGGGGGGGGGGGGGGGCGTGCCGTGCCCTCCCCCGCGGGGGCATTGGCCGTGCCGTCGTGGATCGATGTGATGGCACACTGCGCGTGAAATTCAATCCCTGCGGCACTGTGCCGCCCCCGAGGGGACAGAAAAAAAAAAGTTTTTTGGAGCCAAATTAGGAGGCCTATGAAAGCGTCGTGTAAATTATATGCATGTGCGGGAGGGGACAGAGCAGTACCATTAAATTATGTAAATATATTTGTATTGAATTTGTCGAGGAATTTTCCCATGGATTTGCAAAATGCCAAAAAAAAATTTGGAATTTTTTTTTTGAAAAATTGAATTTGTAAGCTGCAAAATTTTTGAAATAAATTTAATTTATTCGCTATTAAATATTTGTTAAAAAATGGGTCTGAATATGAAAAGCCAAAAGCGTTAAGCCAATTTTAAAAAATCCAAAAGTGAAAAATACGAAAACAAACTTTAAAAAACCCCAATTTGGATTAAACGAATGCGTTTTTAAGTCCATTATTAAAATAATAAATGGAGCCCGCAATTTGGTATTTTTTGGTGATTTTTTGGTGAATTTGTTTTACCTCTTTAAGCATATACTGTAAAATAATAAATTTTGATAATTTTTTGGATAAAAAAGGGACAAAATTATTCGGTTTTTTTTTTTACAGATTTTCACTGCCTCAAAAATTCAATAAAAAAGGACAAATGGGGCAAGTACCTCTAATTTAAAGATCATTAATTTTATAAAAATATTTTTGTAAAAAGTGCCATGTTTTTTAAATGGGAAAAAGTCGGCTTGTTTATGTTTGCTTTTACCTATGGCTCAATTAAAATTATTATGCTTTTTCCGTACAAAATTGTTAAGAAAGGCATGCAATTTTCTTTTCTATGGGTAATTATGAACTCATTAAAAAAGCACTTTTTGCCTTGGCGCACGGACGCTTTTTCTTTTGATGAGCCGAACAATGCGGGAAAATGTGACGCAAAATGAGAGAAAATGCCGTGGGACACATACACACAATATAATGAATGATTGTGGCACAAAAGATGTGAAATATAAGAGAAACACTAATTAAGCCGGGTAATTAGGGGGGCATTGTAATTGGAAATCGTTTTTTTAAATTAATAATTTGACAAAATTTTCAAAAATGAAAAAGTTTTAATGAGATAAATAATTATTTTACTCTTACGCAATTAAAAAGTCGAAAATCTCTTGGGAATTTTATGGAAATTTGTAGGGCAACTTTGAAATTTATGTTTTAATGAGATATTTATATGATGTCAAACAAATTATGTCGCGCACAAAAATTTCAAAAAGATGAAAAAAAAGAAAACGCATGGGAATTTACGGGAATTTGGAGGGCATTTTCTGAAACTTGTATTTTAATAATTGCAATATATGATGCCAAATTACGTTGGGTAATTTTTTTAAAAAGATAAGAAAATAAAATTTAAATAAAAATTGCGAAAATGCGAAATTACAAAAAATGCCATCTCATCATCCCACATTAAAAAAGCATAAATTCGCTCAAAAGAAGCAAAAGTTTTAAATTATTTTAATAGATAAAATGCCAAATTTGGCGTGGCAAAAAAATGAAAATGCCAAAACTCTCCCAAAATGAGGCCAAAAACGAAATTTTTAATTTTATATATGATAAAGTGCCAAATTTTAACGTGGCAAAGCACTGAAAAGCACTAAAACTCTCCCTAAAAGATGCAAAAATATATGTAAAATTTTCTTATTTAATAAACGATAAAATGCCAAAATTTTGGCGTGGCAAAAAAAAAATGCCAAAACTCTCCACAATAGAGGCAGAAAATACAAATTTTATAAAATGCCAAATTTTGCGTGAGAATGAATAAAAATTTTCAAAAAAAAACGTGCCAAACAAATTTTGAAAAATGTGCCCTCAGGCGATGCCAAAGGCGACAAAAAAAGGGGGGAAGGATTGATTAATGCCGTGCCGTCGTCGTCGCCCTTTTGGCTGCAAAAATTGGTTGGTAAACGCACTCATTGGACTGTCTTCTGTTTGTGGGCTGGACTGCCTGTTGGAGGTGGTGGCCTTATTAACCGTAATTTATGGCGCCGGAGGGCAAAAAGATTGGCACCCCCCGGGGCGAGGGGGGAAGCCCCAGGGGAGAAATTGGGGCTGGGAGACAGAAAATTATTAAAATTCCTTTTTATTTTAATTCGAAAATAGCATTAAAAAGCATTTATTTGATCGGATCAATGGCAACTTGTACAATCATTTATTTGTTTTTTGTTTAAAACTATTTAATTTTTTCGAATTTAAAAATCTTTTAAAAACAATTAACTAAAAAATTAGCAAAAAAATATTTTAATTTCTTTTTATAAAAAATGTTATTTTCTTTAATTAAAAAAAAATAATTTACAATTTGACTTAATCAAAATTGTCAATGAGCTTATGACGCCTAAATTGTCATTTAAAGTTTTTTTTTATCAAAAGAAGTGAAAACCATTATATATATTAAAATAAATAATTATTAATTTAAAATTTTGGCATTTTATTTTTTTAACAATTTAAGTACTATGTTTGATAGTTTCAGGATTTTCGGAAAAATCCTTAACAAAAATGCAATAAAAACAAAAAATACACCCCCCTAAGAAACGAGCTGAAAAAATTTCAGAAAATACACCCCCCTAAGAATTGAAAAACTTTCTCAAAAATTGATCCCCAAAATTTAATTATTTTTTTATAGAAATTTTTGGTTTAAAAATTTTGCTTATTCGAAAAAAAAACTTTAAAAGAATTGAAATATAACCAAAATTAATTGGTTGATTAAGTTTTTTATGTGTTTTACTACCTAAAAAGCGTTAATAAAAAAAATTTTATTTGCCTATTTTTGTGCAAATTGAGGATTTTTGTGCCTATTTAATGCCTATTTTGCGATTTTTTCATTTAGAATTTTATTTATTTTTTTGAGAAATTTTCCGTCATAATTTTTTAAGAGAAAAATTTAACAATTTTTAATAATTTTTGAGAGAGAAAAATATAAGAAAATTTGATGAAAGTAAGAAAAATTATTTAAATTCAATTCAAATTAGGCAAAACAAAGGCTTAGTCCGTCTGTCTGTTTGGCATCGTGGGATTGCGTGCCGAAGAACGCATTCATTCCATTAGAAGTCGAATGAATTAGCGGCCATAAAATTGGGCCACAAAAACAGACAAAGTTTAATTGGGAAAAAAGTGGAGGGGAGGGGGGAAGAATACATTAAAAATGAGAATTAATTAACGCAAAATGTTAAATATTTAATTATATTTGAATTTAGAGGAAATTGGCATTTATATTTATGATTATTTTCAAAATAATTTATATAAATAATTTAATTTTTGTAATCATTAAAATGAAATAAAATTAAAAATAGTAATTTGAAATAAAAATAACAAAAATTTATGATAAACATCAATTAATTAAAATATTATTTTTCTGATTAAATGAAATTTAAATGCATTAAAACATTAAAATTATTTTTAATTCAAAATAAACTTTTCCAAAAATAAATAATAATAATAAAATAATATTTTGGATTTTAAATAGAAATGCCAAAATATATAATATGAATGTAATCGCTGAATTATTTTAGGAAAAGCATCCTTTTGTTATGCGCGCTTGACATATATTTTTTTCGTTTCGGCAGATGACAAAAATGGCATTTTTTGCCGCTTTGTGCCTCTTTCAAATTGCCCCGGGGGCGGCGATGATTGTTGGCATTTTGTGCCAAAGTGTCATGCCCTTCTCCTCCCTCAGTTATCAAATTAGCGGTCCAAACACTAACACTTTGTTGACAACACATTATGGGGAAGGGATAATGCCAAAAAAAATTTGACTAATTTATAAGGCCTTAAAATTTTTCAATTTTATTTATTTTAATAGAAAACGCTATAGCTAATAGATCCAAACCTTTTTTTTTTTTTTTGATTAAATCATAATAATAGTCTTAAAAATAAGGACAATTATTGACATGAGTTGTTTTTTTTAGAAATGGGGGGGGGGGGGAAATGCCGAAAAATTGTGCCCTTCAAATTTTAAAAAATTAAAGTTTATAATATCAATTTTGAAAGCATCCGTTTGTTGAGGATAAAGAAAAAATAAAAATAAGATATTGAAATCTTCCTCAGCTCTATGCCGAAAACAGCGAGTGGAAAAAAAAAATTAATCAGTTGAGAAATAGGAAAATTTTCATATTTTTTTTCAAAATAAGAAAATAAGGACACTCGGGAGGTGAAGAGAGTTCTGATTGGCCACAAATTTATTGTTGTTGAGTTATAGTGTAAAAAAAATTATTATTTTTAAATAATTTAAAATTTATTTTAAATATTTTAAAAATGTGAAATGATTGGTTCAGTTATTTAATGGGAATTTCCAAAAAAAAATCATTGGAATCTCAAGAATTTTTATGTGATTAAGAGGGGAAAAAATTTAATTTTATAATGGCAGGACGAATCACGTCACAAAAAAACAATTTAATTGAAAAAATGTGATCATCGCTTCAAATGGTCGCCGCCTCGGGGCTTAATCCCCCAATTTGAAAGAATTACGTTTAAATTTGTTTTTGTCATTTTGGTAATGTCTTTTTTTTTTTTGAAATTTCAATGATGCCAAGCATTTAGAGGAATGAAATTTTTGTTTTAATTTTCCTAAAATGAAAAAAAGGGCCAAAGATCATTTGGTGCCAAAAATGGACGTGGCGACCCTTTGGGAATATGCTTCATTTCAAATTGCATTTTACACTTTCGAAAAAAGAGCAAAAAAATTTTTTAATGAATACCAAATTTGGTTGGACAAAAATGCATTTGGAATATTTAAATTTAAATATTAAAAAAGGGTAAATTTAATTTGAAAAAACTAAATTAAATTTAAAACAATTCATTTTTAAAATAAAAATGCTAGACCAATGGCAATGAGAACAATTTTAGCAAGAATATTTGTTGAAAAATTTGTCATTTAAATGCAAAAATGAATCTTTAAAATTTAAATTTAAAATTAAATTTTTAATTAAATTTTTGAAAAAAAATCATGGCCAAAATGACAAGATAATAATAGCACAAAATTTAGTTGTCAGATAACGGATTACACTTTATTTGATCACCTTTATCTGCTATTTGTTGATGTTGCGAAAAAAATAATTTAATTTCTTAAATAAATATTCATAGAAGGTATTTTTTTGGAACGAATTTGGCCAATTAGCATAAAATGAGACTGAATTGGCTAATTAGAGCGGTATTAGTTGAACTTTGAAAAGAGCAATGGCATTCTCGTGCCATCTTCAAAAACCAATGAAAAATGAGAAATTTCTTTTTAAAATAAATTTTCGAATAAAAATATTTAAAAAATGGCATTGAAAATTAGAGAAATTTGCCCATTTTTTGGGGTGGCATGGACAATTAATGCACTTTTGAATATTTGTATTCGGCCACGTTTTGTCTGGCGTTTTCCATTAAATTTCTATACGCACTTTTATGCCATGCCATTGGCCAAGACGGTGACGCCGCCCAAATTTGGCCCATATTTGCGCATGAATGAATGAGTGAGTGTTTGGCAAATTCGCAGGTTTGCCAAACAACATCATGAATGAATTTGATTGATTGAATTAAAGTGCCAGAAGGCATAAAATAGCAAAAAATAAAAATAAATTTCAAAAAAACAAAGAAAATCGCCGTAAAAAACTGAAAAAATCGGGTCTACCAGGCCTGGGCCTGGGTTTCCAGATTGATCCAGGTCTGGGTCTAAATTTCCAGTTTTAACAAGCTTTTCAGGGTTTCCAGTTTTATATGGATTTGAGTTTTCGAGATTGACCCAAATTGACCTGGATTTTCTGCGCTGGGTTTCCTTAATGGCCTGGATTTTTTTCGGCCGGAGTTTGAACTTTATTTATATTGGCCTGGGTTTTCTGGATTGACATTGGCCTGGATTTACTAGGTTTCTAGGACATGGATTTCATGAGTTTTCAAGATTGACCTGGGACTGGATTTGGATTCCCAAATTGGCCTAGATTTTCTGAATTTCCAAAAATGGCCTGGATTCTCAAGATTCTTATTGGCTTGGGCCCGAGTCAAGCTCTAAACATTCTTTCTCCATAATATTTAAGGCGTAAAACAAAAATTTTAAGGCAAATTTTTTTTATATTTTCACACAATGGAAGAGAAATTTAAGCTTAAATAATCCTTTTTAAATTTAAACTTAAATAATTTTTTTTAAACCAAAAAAATGAAGATCGAAAATCGGAAATTGACTATTTTGCTCGAGAGTCTCGAATTTTGTTATCCAAAAAAAGATTTGAGTGAGATTTTTTTTGTTCGGGAATTCAGTCTCAAGGTCAAGGTCATTGGTTTGGTTTATGATTTTTTTCTTTTGCGAAATTTAAATTTAATATTTTCTATTTAAATTTCATTTTTAAATTTTTCGCATCCCAACAATCGGGGAAAAGATTAGTTTTTGGCCCCAAAATGTGCTTTAAAATAAACAAATGGACTTCTGTTAAAGCACTTCATCACCACTAAAATGAACTGCTCTGCTTGCCGATGAAACATCTGCTCAAAAATTAGCCAAAAAGTCGGAAAAATTAGCAGAAAAATTAAAATAAATTGTGGATTTTAAAAAAAGAAAAATTAAAATGATTTTTAGAATTTAAA
Source organism: Heterodera schachtii (assembly GCA_023374025.1). NCBI lineage: Eukaryota > Metazoa > Nematoda > Chromadorea > Rhabditida > Heteroderidae > Heterodera > Heterodera schachtii. The sequence continues at coordinate 125,426 of SIJG01000159.1, forward strand.
AATTTAAAATTATTTTTCATGGAAACTTTTTTAATGTTAATGGGAAATGTTCAAAAAAATCTCAAATAATAATGTACGTAGAAATTTTAAATAATCAAAACGGAAAATTTTTCTCCTTTTAAAGAAAATGCCTAAAAGAGAAATTACCCTAAAATGCCAAAATGTGGAATTGTCCAAAAGTTAAAATATGGAAAAAAAATTTTCTAAGCAATTAAAATTTGAAAATGGAAAAAGCCTTTTAGGAAAATTTTGTAATTTGGTGCCCATTCATACGCCAAGAGCTCAAAATGTGCCAAAAATGGTGCAATGAATGGGGCACAAAATTTGTGCACAAATTTTCTTGAAAATTTTTCAAATTTGCGTCCATTCATTTCGCCAATTCCTGGAGGTCCAATTGTTTTATTTCTTTCATTTTTTTCTGTAGGCGTAAAACAATTTTCGTAATTTCTTTCGGTAATTATCAGCGTCAGAGCGACGATGGGACAAAAGCGGCACTTTTTCTTTGAATGGGCGGCAAAATTTAAAAAAAATGAGAGAAAATTTAAATATGTATAGTCTATTTCTGGGTTTTAGTACTTATTTTCAAGGTTTTTGTCCTTATTTTCCGGGTTTTGTCGCAATTTTTTTGATATTTTGGGGACAAATTCCATTACAAATTTCGCAAAACCCAAATTTCCAAGAATTTCTCGGCCGACGCCTTTCGGCACCGCCGGGCACAACCGAAATTACTAATTACCTTAAATAACTCTTTAAAAAAACCCATCCAAACCCACCACCACCACCACCACCACGATCGTTGACCTTATCTTTTAGCTAGGCCCCTTCAAAAATTTGGGGGGAAACAAAAAAAAAACGTACTGAGAGAATTTTTTTTTGGGGGGGGGGGGGACAATTCCGCGCCAGTGATAAAGCGGCGGCGGATGTGTCGAGATTTTCTCGACCATCGCTCTCGCACAAAAGTGTTGTGCGCAGCAGCATTGTTGTGACGTGAATGGCTGCCGCGCGGTGGTGGGGATGAGCAAATATTTGGGCCCCTATCCCCCGGGGGGACGGACAACAAGGGCCAACCCCCCCAACCATTCGTCCCATCCATTCCAATCGGTCGATCGACTCCCGCCCCCCCCCCCCCCTCCATTATGTGTGTTTCCCTGGGCCAAGTCTCAAGTGGAGAGGAATTGAAAGAAATTTGGGCAAAAAATTCCTAGGGACAAATTGCGGGGGTAGGAAGGGGGGGGGAGTTGATTTTTAGTGATTTTCATTGAGTTGCTAGGGCCTGGTTTGAAAGTTTTCAAAAATTGGCCCTCCATTATGTGTGGTGTTTCCATGGGCTAAGTCTCATGTGGAGTGGAATTGAAATTTGGGCAAAATCCCTGGGGCCTATTAATTATGGAGTAGGGGTAGGGGTGGGGGGGGGGAGGTTGGCAAATTTGTTTCGTTGATTTTAGGGATTTTTATTGATTTGCTAGGGCATGGGTTAAAAATTTTTCAAAAAATGCCTTCGGCAATGGGCTCGGGACTGTGTTGTGTTTGAATTTCAGATAAATATATGCTTATCCAAAAAAGCATATTAAACATTTTGGGAAATCCAGGATGGATTTTGCATCTTTGAGGATTTTGATGCATAAAAAAACTCGGGTTTTCGAGCAAAATTATAAAAAATCCCATATAAATTTTCTCGTAAAAAATTCAAATATTTTTTCAAAAAGAATATTCAATTTTTTAGACCCAAAACATTGCCAATTGAATGGAGATAAAAAAAATGACATTTGTATTGAATTTTATATGAGTGAAATGAACAATGATTCTGCTGACGGAAAAGAAATTTCTTTGTTGTAACGGTGTTGCTTTAATAATTAATTAAAAATTGATTAATTTTTTTTAGGTTACCAAATTGCTTTATTTTTAAATTTTTTGTATCAAATTTTGATATAGCTTAATGATAGCTCAATTTTCCAATTAAAGTATTTTATTTTTAATTAATTTTTTTTACTAAAAAAGCCCAGGTTTCCAAGGATTAAATTTTTGGGGAAAAATTGCATGCAAAAAAGACTGAGAGGCATACAATTAGCCCAAAAATTAATTTGAACACAAATAATAATAATTATTATTATTATAATTAGGGCTTCCTTTTTTAGGCAAATGCCTAAAATTTTGCGCACTTGATACGCAATGATAAGCACGAAAAACGCACTTTCCGCTTGGTTTGGGTGTCTACGATGACTTTTGCAATGCCTATTTTTGCCTATTTCGGGGTTTTTGTGCCTAATGTGCCTATTTTGGGATTTTTGAAAAAACCTTTAACAAAAATGCAATAAAAACGAAAAACACACCCCATAAGAAATGACCCAAAAAAAATTCACAAAATATATCCCTAAGAATTGAAAAAAATTTTCAAAAAATTGACACCAAAATTTAACATATTTTTTTTCATAAAAATTTTTGGTTTAAAAATTTGTTATTATTCGGAAAAAACTTTAAATACTTAACAATTTCATTTACAAAAAAGCGTTAATAAAAAAAATTTATTTGCCTATTTTAGTGCCTATTCGAGGATTTTTGTGCTTATTTAATGCCTATTTTGCGATTTTTTTATGCCTCCTTTTTAGGTGCTTATTTCACGATTTTTTGTGGTGCCTAAAAAAGGAAGCCCTAATTATAATTTACTAATTATAATTACAGATAATAAGAATAATAATTATAAAACGCAAAAATGGTGTACTGACTTTGTGTGCATGTGCTATTTGAACAATGCCCCGGGGGGACCAATTTTTGAGGCAGCGGCTTCATCAAAGCACAAAATACGCCTCCCCCCCCCTGGGGGGCGGCGCTTTTAATGCAAAAAGCACCGGCGGCGGTGCGCGTTGAATTTCATTCACAAATTTGGCACATGCCAAAGCCAGAGGAGCAGGGAAGAAATGCCATGCCCAAACCAAACACAAAATGCTTGTACAAGCAGCACAAAGCAATTGAAATTTGTGCGGCGTAATGGGAGAAGCGGACGGTGGTGCGCCGGGCTCTCCAATGTTTGTGCCCGCCCATCGGTGACGCCCTCCCGCACCCCCCAGGGGCACAAATTTGTTGGAACAATTTATTAGTGGTGGTGGTGTGGACAATGAATTTTAGCGCACAAATTGAAATGACGCAAGGTGAAAAAAAAAGAAAAATTTGTTCAAATAAAATCAAACAATGGCAAACGAAACGAAAGAATGGCACGCACAGAAAAAATGGGGACAAAATGTCGGCGGAAAAAGCGACAAAATGTCGAAAAATTGTGTGCCGAAATCATGGCGACAAAAAGTGCAAAACCAAAATTCTACCTTTTTCCTACGATTTTTTATCAAAAGAGTTTAGATTTTTTGCATTTCAAACAAAAAATAATAAAAATATTTACTTAATTTCAACAAAATCGTTGGCTAGTTATATTTTTTTTTATATTTATGAAAAGTTTCAATTCCAAATGGAATAAAATTAAAAATGAGTAATTTGACGAATTAAAATTTGTTGGAGGAATCACAATTGATAACTCCTTTTGTTAATGATGTCAGTTTATTTGCAATAATAACACCAGTGTAAAATAATGATCTCAAGGCCATCCGACGCCAAATAAATTACAAAATTAAGCCTAAGCCTGGTCCTTGGCCCAGGCAAGCCTAAGCCTAAGCCTAAGCCCAAAGCTTAGGCCTAATGGAACAATCGCAATCGCAAAATTTTTGATCATTGCTCAAAATAAAATAAAATTTGCTGACGAAACGAATTGTCCACTGACGGATTGTCCATTACTGACGGTTTGTCCTTCACTGACGTATTGTCTATTGGTGGATTGTCCACTGACAGAATGTCCGGACCCCGCCGAAATATAGGTATGCGTTATGCAACAATAAAATGAAAAGGAAAGGACGACAGAAATAGCCAATCCAAAAAATGAGACAAATGGAATGAGACAAATGGGCGACAAAAAACGGCACCCCGCAAATCATTTTGGGGATAAAAATTGAAAAGCCATTTAACTATTGGGGAAGCGCCGCAAGTGACATGAACGGACCATGGGATTTTGCTGTGCAAACCGAGAATCTCGGCCTCGAGATAAGTTTCGGATTTTTGGGTCTTGGTCTCGAGAAATTTTCGATTTTATGTTTTGCGCAAGAATTGTCCTTGTTTGGATAATCTTTTTTTTCAATTTTTCCCGACTGCGCCTAACGGCACCTTAAAAATTGACTCAAAACCGCGAATTAGTCATTTTGGACGAAAAAAAAGAGCGCCGTAATTTTTTTTTTTTTTTAATAAAATTTTTTATAGGAAAATCTTAGAATAAAGCGCCTAATTATTTTAAAATAAAAAAAAGTTTGGAGAGCGCTCTATTTAAAGCTGAATTAATTAACAAAATCAAATATATTTGAACAGCAGCAGAACACTCACGGAGGGTACAAAGCACAAACTTCGCATTTTTTAAATTCCATGGCAAAGAGAGAGGAGGGCAATTTTATAATCCATGGCAGAGAAAAATGCCAAGTTTTGGGATGAAAATTTAAAAAGTTGTTTAAATCCATGGCAGAGAAAAATGCCAAGTTTTTGGGATGAAAATTTAAAAAGTTGTTTAAAGCCATGGCAAAGAAAAATGCCAAGTTTTTGGGATGAAAAAAAAAATTCTTTGAATTCCATGGCAAAGAATAGAGGAGGGCAATTTTAAAATTCAATGGTTGAAAATGCCAAGTTTTTGGGATGAAAATTCGATTTTTCCCAACGGCACAGAGTCCAAAACTTTTTGCAAGAAAAACAAAAAACCAAAAATAAAAAATTCTTTTCCATTCCCAGGCCCCTGAAATTTGAACCCAAAACGAAACGCTAATGCCGTCCGCAAAGCAAATAAAATTGGGGGGCCCCAGCAAAGTTTTTTGCCATGGCACCGATCAGCAGCAGAGGAAATGGTGGGAAAATGGGGACGGAAAAAAAGGAAGGGCACGGAAGGGGGGGGGGGCAGACAAATTTAAAAAAAATAAAAAATAAATAAATTTAAATTAATCCGAAAATTAAACATTTTTCGATTTCCGCGCGGGGGGGGGGGGGGGGAGACGAAGAAATGAATGAATGAAACGTGACCCATCCATTCTCTTGGGCTCATCAGCAGGAAGGAATTTAAGCAATTTGTTAGGCGGGAAAAGAGGGTGGAAAAAAGTGTTTGTCTGGAGAAAAAAAAAGAAAGAAAAGATTTGGGAATAAATTGATCATTTTTATATAAAATGTACTTTTTTAAAAATAAGGAATAAATTAATGAGTTTATACAAAATTTACTTTTGTTAAAATAAAAAAAAATTTAATTTTTTTTAAATTTTGGCTTTGCTTTCTTTTATTTTTTTTGACAATTTTTTTTTTAATTTTAGGCTTTGCTTTCTCTGTTTTTTTTTTTGAAATTCTTTTTCTTTTGAAATCTCAATTTTTTTATTTTTCAGGGGAGAGAGAGCCTGACTTAAAGGAGTACGAAAAATTTCATTTCCACTTTTTTTTGTTTAATATTAAAAAATGAATTAAAGAAATATATAAACAAAAGGAATTTTAAATGTTCATTAATATTTATATTCTCTCTTAAATAAAAAGCATTTAAAACAAATAAAAATAAAAATGTAAAGCGAGAAATAAAATAAAAATTGGTGGTGGTGTCCTTCTCCTCTTAGTTTAAAGCAAGTGAAAATTAAATTTTGTCAAATTCGTCGAATTGTGCCATTTATTGTTGTGCCATTTTTCTTAAATTTTATTCGGCCCTCGCGCGACTGCCCATTTGCATTTGCTGCGTTTCGATTGACATTGCCGCAAAAGCGCAGTCCAACGAACTCAGCGGCTTTCCATTCTTCAGCAGTTGGCGCTGAAATTAGAGGGAATCAATCGGTCAATTAGCGGTGGCGCCCATTAATCGGTGGGGAGGGGAGGGAGTTAATTAGCGGTGGCGCCCATTAATCGATGGGGGGAGTTAATTAGCGGTGGCGCCCATTAATCGATGGGGAGGGGAGGGAGTTAATTAGCGGTGGCGCGCCCATTAATCGATGGGGAGGGGAGGGAGTTAATTAGCAGTGGCGCCCATTAATCCCTTTCGCTCCATATTTTTAAATATTTGGATTAAATTATTTATTATAGTATAATGTTAAACTGGTATTTCAAACATTTTAACAAATTCAAATGATTTATTTATTTAATAACAAAACCAACAAAAAAAAAATTAAAATTTTCAAAAGATTTTTTAGTTTTAGATTTTTTTTAATTAAAATTTTTTCAAGATGTAAAAACTTAAATTATTTATGGTTTTTCTTATTTAAAAAATTTTTTCGGAGGGGGGGGGGGGGGTTGAACTGCTCCATGTTTGGGAGAGACACTCACAAATCAATGGAAACAGAAACAAAAAAAAAAAAAAAATATAGACAATCTATATATAATTCCATTTTTATTTTAATTATTAATTTATTCACCGATGGATTGATGACACGGATCATCAACAGGCACTGCTCGGCATCGTCGTCGTCGTCGTCCTTTTGGTGATTTTCCGCGGTTTTATTGGCAACAGCAACAGCACTTTTCGCTTCGACGTCGTCTCCGTCAACAGAAACAACAACAACTGCTGGTTTGTCAACTGCTGCTCCTGCTCCGCCTCCATCTTTGCTTCTGCTGTACTCCTTCTTCTTCTTGTCGTCGTCGTCGTCGTCCAATCCCAAATCCTGGCGAAATAAAATTTGTTTATTTACTTACATTACTATTTAAATAATTTTATTTGTTTTTTTTATATAAAAATCATGCACATTTGATTAAGACCAGACAGACTGTTTGTTTCTGGCTGGATACAGGGGTGCACTTCATTTCCCCCCGCCGTTTCCCCCCAGAAATTTTTTTTAAAAATTTACTAACTTAGAAATTTTTCAAGAAAAAATCTTATAGTTTTTTAAAAGAAAATTCTAAGAAAAAAAATTTTTGAGAAATTTTTATGGTGAATTACTAAGATTTTTCAAAAAAAAATTCCAAAAAATCGCAGAAAATTTCTCAAAAATTTTTTTTCTTAGAATTTTCTTATAAAAAACTTTCTAAGATTTTTTCTTGAAAATTTCTAAGTTAGTAATTTTTTTTTAAATTTCTCGTGGGGGAAACGGTAGGGGGAAACGAGCTGCTCCCGGATTCAGACCTATTTTTTCTTCTTTTTTTTTTTTGCCTGGATCCAGGTAAAACAGTTACAAGCTGAATGGACATTTTACTCTTTTTTTTTCTACGTAAAATCAGATACAGTCCAATCGCGGAATACCGACCGCTACAGTATATACAGACCGTTTTTCAAAAACCGAACCCAAGATTCGGCGGGAAAATCTTTGGTGATTGAGCTTTTGAAAGATTTTTATTTTTTATATTGTACAACATTCTCTATGTATAGTAGTACAACTCACTTTCCATCGAAACCGGATCAGATTGGGCTGAATGACGGTGAACTGAAAACGGTAGGAAAATTGATTGGTGAAATGTACGGTAGTCCGTCCGTCCGTCATATTACTACCGTATCGCCGATGAGTGCGCCAAATTTTGCTGAGCAATTGTAAACTGACAATGCCACGACCGCGGATGAACGATCGACACAAATGATGACGCTAAAAATTGGAGGGGGGGGGGGGATTTTAAAATGAAAAATTATATATAAAATTTTGTAATTTCCATTTTTTGGGGGGTTGACACCAAAATTTGAAAAAAAAAAACCAACAAAAAGGCGCACAAATTCATTCAATGAATATATTCTCAAACTGATCCATTTGACAAGAGTTTATCGACATAATTGTCATATTTCTGTCGTCCCCAAAACAATAATTGTTGTACTCGCTTTTGTGAATTTTCGCGCATTTTTGCCGATTTTTTTTTTAAATTTTGGTGTGCCACCCAAAGAAGGAAAGTACCTAAAAAAAGTTTAGGCAATTTTTTTTGTTAAAAATCGAAAATTCCAAAAAAAAAAAAAAAAAGAATTTATGTTTATTCATTATTTAAAAGTTTCTTTGGCTTGTGCCTTTTGTACCCATTTTCCCATGCCATGCCAAAAAATGTCTAATTTCATACAGATTTTTTTCCAAAATTTTTATTTGCCTCGGAATTTTTTCCTCATTGCTCACAACGCCAACGCAACGGACGGTCACCGATGCGACAATGGCGGGCGCGGCGGAAGCAACCGCAGACAGTGAAAGACCAATGTAATTGGCGGTGGAAGAGGTGGCAATCAAATCGTCAAGCGTTGAACAGATGGCCAAGGTCTGGAAAATTTTACGAATTTTTTTATTTTTTTGAAAAAAAACCACGAAAAACCAACCCGTGCCGGCTTCATACGCATCACAAAGTGCTGCTCCGCCATCAGAGTCGACGCCTTTAACGGGAATGTGTCGAGGAGAGTGCGCAGGCGACGCTTTGCGATGTTCCCTTAATTGTAACATATTTAAAAATGTCAGGCACAATTAATTAATTGATTAATTTGACGCATTCAATGGCATCCGAAATAAAAAAAAACTTATTTTTTTTTGAAAAGTGCACGCAATTTCTCGTTCCCCCCCCCCCGGCTCAGTTCCTCCCCGAGAAAATTTTTTTTAAAAATTTGCTAACAGAAAATTTTCGAGAAAAAAATCTTAGAAAGTTTTTTCCTAAGAAATTCTAAGAAAAAAAATTTTTCGAGAAATTTTTATGGTGAATTACTAAGATTTTTCAAAAAAATTTCCAAAAAATCGCTGAGAATTTCTCGAAAAATTTTTTTCTTAGAGTTTTCTTATTAAAAAACTTATCTAAGATTTTTTTCTTGAAAATTTTCTAAGTTAGCAAATTAAAAAAAAAAATTTCTCGGGGAGGGGGGGGGGGGGGAAACGTAGTGCACCCGCATTTTTAATTATTCTCTACATTTTTTTTTCTAAAATTTCTTTCTTTCATTTTAGGTTAAAAAAATTTCAATAAAATTGGGGAAAAAATCTATCGTCTAAATTTGAACAAAAAACAAAAAAAGTGTGGGGAGAAAAACTTTTCGGATTATGTTTTTGTAGGAGTAATTTGAAAATTTTGAATTGAAAATTTTAAAATCATTTCAAATTTTACCCTTTTTGTGCAGTCCGTCACGGAGGGCGCACAGAAATTGGCGGGCACTGTCCAATTGGTGTTTGGCCTGTCCAAAATGGGGCTCGATGGCCAACGCACGCCGAAACTGGGCCAACGCTTTTGCATAAAACTGACTGAAATATATGTACCATACAGAGCATTTTTAAAGGGTGTCGGAAAATTTTTCCCAAAAAAATGGGACGAGTTTCGAACGTCCCCCCCCCCACACCCAACCACGTTTTTAGATTTTTGAACTTATATTACAAAATTTTTTTAAGCGAGAAAAAAGTCTGAAAATTTTCTATCGACTTTTTTTTAAAACTTTCTGTTTGAAAAATTTAAAAAAAATGCCAGCGATGCCTAACACAGACCATACATAAAAAAGGGGGGTGGGTCGGAAAAATTTTTTGCGAAGGGGGTCGGGCCGCCCGATGACCGTTTTTTTTTTTGGTTTTCAAAAATCGTTTTTTTTTCGGCGCGGTTTTTCCAAAAAATTTTCGGGAACAGGGGGGCCGGCGGTGCCGATAGGCGCCGCCGGGGAAAATTTTTGAAAGTTTTGGGTGTGCTTTGTTAACAGATTTTCACCAAAAAATGCCAATTTTTGCGATTTTAAGCCAATTTTGGGGTCCGGCGGTGCCGCTAGACGCCGCCGGGGAAAATTGTTTTGATTTTTAATGAATTTGTTAAGAAAATTTTCAAAATTTGCGACCCCCCCTCGCTGCGAACCCCAAATTTGAAGGATGCACTTCGTTCCCACCCCCCGAGAAATCTTTTTTTTTTTTTTGCAAATAATTAGTTTTTTATAAATAAATTCCAAGAAAAAAATACCCACGCGTAGTAAAGTGCGATGCCGTAGTTCAAGTGCAAGTCCGGGCTGATGAACGGGCGTGGCACTTGCTGCTGTTTGTCTTCTGTTGTGTCATTTTTGTCTTCATTTAAATCTTCCGAGGCAACGGCGGCATTTTGCACCATTTTCGGCATTTTCAAAGCGGAGGCAAACGCGTTCAACGCAAGCGTCTTTAATGAATTATTATTGGGGGTATTTAATGAAGCATTTTGTTTAATTTTGGGGGCGGAGCCGTTATTTAAAAAACCATCATTATGAAAATTTTTGTCGAAAAATTATTTATAACTTTGCTCGAAAGCAACCATTCTTGATATCATTTGATAGCCCTAAGTGTTCTCTATCAGTCTACAAAATTTCAAAAAATTTCGTTAAGTTTCAAAAAAGTTATAGCTCGAGGAACTCAAAAAACCTTGATTTTCGAACATTTTTGGCCATAACTTTTTTTAAACTGAACGAAATTTTTTGAAATTTTGCAGACTGATAGAGAACACTTAGGGCTATCAAATGATATCAAGGATTAAACATTTAGTCTTTTTAGAGCAAAGTTATAAGCAAAAATTTTTTATTTAGATGGTTTTTAAATAATGACATAGCACCGTTTCACCCACCAAATCATCTTCCCGGTTTTGTTGGAGCGCGAAAAAACGGGCCAAAAATGTGTTGGCAAGCGAATAATAGGCAAAGGGATAGGCTGAAAAAAGGTATTTTTATATAATATTTGGCGAAAGGGGCAAAAGGGACGAAATTTCAGAAATTTTCAAGCAAAAAATTCAGTAACGAGTTACACCTTTTGTACTTTTTGAATGACACACAATAAAAGATTTTCGATTTCGTATAAAAATTACTTCTTTTTTTTTAAATTTTTTGGGGGAACAATTTGCCAGTCCCTTTTTCGGTTTTGTCGATGCTGCGATTTTCCCAATTGTTTTTTAAATTTTGCATATTTTTTTCCGGGGATTTTGTTAATCATTCAATTCATTTTTGTGGGTCTTGAAATTTATTTAATTTTCACTGGGGATTTTTTTATTTTTTTTTAAAAAAAAATTTTTTTGCATTATTTTTTTGCGGAGCCCCGACATTTGCGCTTATGTCCAAAATTGGACGCAAAGAGTTGAATTTTTGCAAGCCCTGATAGCCTAAACAGCACTAAAATTAAGAAAACACAGTATTTCTAATTTATTGGTAACAATAATTCGGTTGTCTTTGAAAATTTTATTGTTTTTTCAAAAATTCATTGACGATCAAATGATCGGATACAATCACTTCTATCGCTTATTTAAAGGCTGTTTATGGCGATCAGGAATTAAAAAAAAATTTAATTTTGAACCCGATTTTGGACAAAGGCGCAAATGTCGGGACCCGATTTTTTGCATTACCCACTTTTTCGAAGGCGCAACGCCTCGTGGCAAAGTCGCAACGCCTCGTTGAGCATTTGCACGCGTTGGCCATTGTCCGCGCAACGATCGGACAGGGCGCGCAACGCGGCGGACAGCAAACAGAACGCTTTCGGTGCAGGAAGGCATGGCTCACGCTCAACAGCCTCCTAAAAACCCTTTTTTTTTTTTTGGTTTTTACCCACAAAATTTTGGGAAAAATAGGGATGGATTTTCAGATTTAATTAGAAAAAAAAATTTTTTTTCAGCGGAACAATGCGACGGGAAGACAAAAACTCTTAATCAGTTTCAGCCAAAATTTTGTTGCATTAGTTTCAACGAAAATTTTTCGGTATTTTGCAGGGGTTGTCCAGGCCCGGAACCAGGAAAAACTCGACGAGGGTTCGTTGTTGCTCTTCGGCCCTTAAATTTGTTTTTTTCCGGACTAATTTTCAAAATTATATGGGTAGGCTTAAAATGACCAATTTCATGTTCATTTTTTGGGTCAATTTAAGTGGTTTTTGCAGGATCATAACAAATTTTTGGAAAATTATTTTCAAAAATTGGCCTTGGGACCATTTCCATCCCATTTTCCATGGCATTAAGAAAAACTGGACAATATTTATTACCTTGAAGCACGCGTGTGCCTTGATCAGATCACGCTTTTTCCACATACATTGGCCCAGCTCGAGCCAAGCATCTGTCAAAAATATCGGAAAATTTGCCTCCAAAAACAAACACCCCATGGCAATAGTAAAAAATTGCGGTCCCTAATTTAACTTTTTTTTTTTGGGGGGGGGGGGGCTCAAAAGCAGTTTTTGGGGGTTTTCGAGAGTGCTGATCACGAATCTAAATTCGAATTTGCCCAATTCCAGTTAAACGGATTCGAAAGAAAGGCATAAGCACCCTCAAAAATCCGTGGAAATTGGTTTTGAGCCGAAAATAAAAATTCGGGACCGCAATTCTTCACCATTGACCAAACCACCGGCGGTGGATGGCACCTGTCCGGGTGGAATTTGCGCGCAACGATTGCTCCAATTGTTCCTCACACTTCGGCTCATAATCCGGCAGAATGTTCAGTATTTTGCCCACCAAATACTGCTTGGCGTCGGCGGTGATGTTCAACGGAATTTCCTGCAAAGAATTTTCGAAAACAAAAAAATGCAAAAAAAAAATTTTTTGAGAAAACGGATGACCTGCAAAAGATCAGTGACCCCTTCGCGAATGTCGCGCGAATATTGCTCATGCGAATTGTCGGGTGCGTCGAGAAAATATTCAATCCGCCGACGCTCCAACTGTTTGATTCGTGCATACAATTCCTCCATTTTAATTAAATTACCTAATTTAGATTTAAAAAATTTCATGATTCATAAATAGGGCCTGTAATTATATGGAAATCCATATTTTTTTCCTGGACTGTGGGAGGCCTGAAACGCACGAAAAACATGTTTTTAGCTTGGTTTGAAGCTTCTAGGATGGATTTCTATATCCATTTTTTCCATATTTTTCCATATTTCGCGATTTATGTCCATTTTTCCATATTTTGGCATTATGTCCATATTTTATGTCCATATTTTGGGATTTTTCCAAAAAACCTCTATTAGAACGGCCCCCATCAGCTAAATTGGGATTTTGACCCCAAATCGGAAAATTTTTCCGAAAAAAACATTTTTTATCAAAATTTTGTCGAAAATATTGATTAATGTATCGTGTTTTTTTCTTCAAAAATGATTTTTAATAACATATTTAGCCATTCTTGGAAGTTTTACTTTGCATTTAGCGAATTTGAAGAAATTTTGAGAAATTATACCCCTAATTTTGAAAAATTTATATCCATATTTTTTCCATTTTATGTCCATATTTTGAGATTTTTGCTATTTTATGTCCATATTTCGCGATTTGTTGTCCATATTTTATGGCCATATTTTGCGATTTTATGTCCATATAATTACAGGCCCTATTCATAAAATTTGAACTTTCAAGTAAAATGCCTGTACTCAAAGTGGCAATCATCTCGAATGAGCAGATTTCCAAAAAATGAATTTTTCGGTGAATTTTCCTGTCTTAAATTTTTGGATTTAAATGACACAATGCCATATAAATGAATTAATTATTTTTTTTTAAATTTATTTTGTGCAAATTTTTTTTTCACTGCCTCTGTCGCAAAAAAAAGCGACGAGAGAAAAAGGATGGACTTTGGATGGTCGGGATTGTTCCCGGCGGACTGAAGGAAGCAGGGGGCCCGATGCCAAACAGTGATTAATTTATGATCACCCCCCCCCATTTTTGCTTCCTTTTCCCTTTTCACTTCAACAATTCAATTCCCCCCCCCCCCCTCTTTTTCCGTCTTATCCAATTTGTTTACCATTTCCTTTCCATTTGCTTCTCAGCATTTCTCATTTGCATTTTTGTCCCCCCGCTCACTTTCATTTCAAATGTTTTCCTTTGTTGCCCCGCCGCGGGGCATCTGCTCTCAAATCGCTTCTTTTGTCCCAATCTTTGCCCGTCTTTTCTCACCATTCATTTCAATTCATTTTGTACCTTGGGCCCCAATGTCATCGGGCAAATGTTCTTCCCAACTTTGTCCCCGTCCGAAATGCCCATTCACGTGATTACCATTTTCTCCGATTGCCCGGCCTATTTAACCCCCGCCGGTAATCCCCCTTCGTTCGTCCCTTTTTCATTCGTTCCTCCTTCGGTCGTCCCCCGTTCAGTCGTCCTTCCGTTCACTTCGTCTCTCTTTTCTGTCCACTCTTCCCTTTTCTTCGGTTCCCTTCTTTTTCGCTCCCCCTTATCACATTTTCTTCCAAATATTGTGCCCTTCCTTTCGGCAATAAATATTTGTGTGTTTGTCCATCTCCTTTGGACAGAGGAAAATTGCCCTTCCCTTTGGGCAATCACCAAATTCGGTCATTCGGTTGGGGCATCCGGCGCCCCTAATCGCATTCGCAGCGATCAGCAATTGTCGTGCGGGATTGGATCACTCCCGATCCTTGCCCACTCCCTCCCATCGCCCTTCCCTCTTCAGCGATCGGAGTCGGGACTCATCCCGGCAGGCAATTGGGAGGTTCACTCACTCCTTAACTGAGTGGTGGTGCCGTTACATCAACCCCCATTTTGTCGGCCCTCCCCATTCTCCTTTCTCGGCCCCCCTTGGGCATTCAATTCGGAAAGGGGTCGACAAAGCCGAGAAGGAGGGCAAAAGAACCCGGTGATCACCCTCCATTGATCGCCAGCCTTTTCGACAGCCTCTTTGCTTCCCATGGACCAATCGAGCTGAATTTTTACCATTCCTTCTCCAATTACACTAAGATTCACACGAAAAAATTGGAGAGTAGATAAAAAAATTATGAATTTTTCTCACGGAAATTGGGAACCGCCCATTTTGGCGCAGAACGTCACAGCATTTTTATTTACCAACCAAATTAAATAATTTTGGTATGATTTTAAATGCTTGATAGGGCCTATTAACCTATCAAAAAATTTAGCTGAGACACAAAAAATTGCATTTTCCTGGCCATTTTGGCGCAGCGCGCCATATGATTTTAAACCTAATATATTTTTTGAAATTTTGCAGGCTAATAAAGAACATTTAGACCTATAGTTTCGGTAGGGGAGGGTTCATTGCCGCGGTTTCATTGCCGCGCTTTCATTGCCAGCGGTTTCATTGCCAGCTGTTTTATTGCGGGGGAGGGTTCATTGCCAGTATGTTTAGTATGAATATCAATTACTTAATTAATGCATTTCGACATTTGATTCGAACGATTGAACAATTTTATTCCAACAATTTGACAATAACATAACAAAACAAAAAAAATTCAAGGGTACACCTGCAAAAGATTTTTTCTGTGTTTTTTCTTCATATTTTTCACTAGATGAAATGAACATCGCGAATTTCAGCTTCCGGAAAATTGTTATGAATTGAATTGATTGCAGCGCCATCTCAAAGTCCACGGAAAACGTCCGGGGTGAAAATTCAGGCCAGGCTTTTTTTAGTAAGGCCCACATCCTGTGTATATGTTCTAGAGAGCGGTAAAAAAAATTTCCGGGAACGGGAAAATGAAAATGAACGGGGCGGGATTTCCGAACGGGATTCCCGCCTTTTTCCCGTTCCCGTAAAAATCCCGTCAATTTTAACGGGAATCCCGGGCGGGAACGGGAAAAATTTTTTTTCGAAAAATATTGATTTTTTTTAAATTTTTAATTAATTTATTTTTAAAGTTAAAATATTATATTTTAAACAATTAAAAAATTTATTGCTATGTAAATGATTAAATATTGCTTTTATTATTCAACAAAAATTTAATAAAATTTATGATTGGAATTGATTTGATTTAAAAATAAGCCGGCAACAATATTTTCGAGAATATCGGCAAAAACTGGTAATTCTGAGTTCTAAAATTCCTAGAAAAATTTGTTATAGTGCAATAATTTTCGTTAAAATTGTCTTTTAATTTCAAAATATTATTGGAGAATTTTTCTGTATTTTCAACTTAAGACAAAACCTTTTTTGCTTAAATTGTTTTAATCTTTTGGGGAACCGGTGGGAGGGGGGGGGGGACGGCGGTGCCGATAGGCGCCGCCGGGAAAAAATTGAAATTATAGTGAAATTTGTTAACAGATTTTGTCTAGAATATGTCCAGTCATTTGTTAATTAATGGGTCTATGGCTGTTTTAAAAATAAAGAAAAATAATTTTCAATCTTATTAATTAAATTTCAATTAAAACAATTTTTTTAAAAATATGAAAAATCTCATATCCTAATGGTGAATTGAACCCAGCAACAAATAATGTAAGACCAGAAGTATTAACCACTAGGCTACATACACTTGTACACCAAGTGAATTGAAATGAATTTATCTTTAATTTTTTCTTAAAAAATCTCTCTTTTCCCACCAATTTCCTTCAAATTTTTTCACTCAGACCCCCATTCTTACCAGTGTATTTTTATTCCCGTTTTTGGGAAAAAATTTACGGGAACGGGAAAACCAAAATGAACGGGGCGGGATTCCCGAACGGGATTCCCGTCATTTTTCCCGTTCCCGTAAAAATCCCGTCGGCGAAAAAAGACGGGAAACGGGAACGGGATTCCCGTGTTTTCCCGCGGGATTCTCGTTCCCGCCGCTCTCTAATATGTTCCCTCACTTTTTTTCATAAGTAATGCATATGCAACAGGAAAGACACATTGTTCTTTACGCCTAAATAATTGCGAGAATTTATTAAGTCTGTCGGAATAATGCTAACTCCACCTTGCCAAAACAGCGCAACTTGGTAAAACAACGGTGGAGCAATGACGAACGTGCCATCGGCGAAAACATCAGTTATTTGTGCCGCCTATCCGAAACATTTTTTGTTGCTTCTTTATCCGTAAACCGAGCCAAATCCATGATTTGTTAGGATTTAAGTTGCCATAATAGTTGACAAAAGAAACAAATGAGGTACCTGCTTTGAAATGAGCAAAATAAAATAACAATACAATTGAAAACAATAAGTACATGCAAAAAAATAATTAAACACACTGGCAATGACCTCCCCCAATGAACCCGCTGGCAATGAAACCGCTGGCAATGAAACCGCGGCAATGAAAGCGCGGCAATGAAACCGCGACAATGAAAGCGCGGCAATGAAACCGCGGCAATGAACCCTCCTGTTCCGTATAGATTAATATCAATATTATTTTATTTAGTTAAATAAAAAAAAGTTATTAAACTTTAAACTTGTCTGCGCCAAAATGGCCTGCGCCAGTGACCCCGACCCCGGAAATTGCCCCAAATTTGGCGTAACAGAATTTTTGGAAACTGAATTATATAATTAAAATGCTTAATGGAGTCACACCTTCAATCCAAAGCATTCCATTCTTGATCACACAGAATATGAGAATATTTGTCAAAGATCCGGCAAAAATTGATGAAAAAATTGGACTAAAATAAAATACAAAAAAAAAAAAATTATTAAAGGAACGGCGGCAATCATCTAGATTATTGGTCCCACAAAAAAGGGAAAACCAAAATAAAAAAGTTATAAGGGTAATTGAGGTGCTGAGTACGAATTTGACCTTCTTTTTGTACTTTCGAATCCTTAACCCGAACTCGAATTTTTTTTTTGCAAATGTTTCTTATATTTGTGTATAACAATATGAATAAAGTTTAATATGTAATAAGAAATGTGATCAATAATGTTGTCAACAACTCATACGACAGAGTCAGTGAGAAAAAGTGTAAACCAAAATTATGAAGTTAACGAACCATTGGGGAACCGGACAATAACGATGAGAGACTTTTTTTTGAGCACATAAACAAACACCGGCCTTAATATTAAGCTTAGCTTATTACCAATTTAAGCAATGGATATTAGTGATTTTTGCGAACAATTCATAACCACTGAGCAAACGACCGCTTATATTCGTAATCGTGGTTTCCTGCGGCAAAATGCTACAATTTGTGGACGCAATGGATGCCCAAGGCGAACTGACACAAGTCAAAATCCCAAATTTTACTTTTGACGGCTACCAATGGCGGGCCCTTCTCACAAAGGACCTAAAGTCTCAATTAGGGCTGGTAATTTTTTGAAGAAGCGCGTTTTCCACTTCGCAAAGGAATGTTTTTGGCCTATTGCTGGGCGCTCAGTAAATTTTAGTAATGCCATAAGAAAAATTAGAAAAATTTCAAGGTTTTGCAATTCACAAGCATAAGTAAATGGTCAGAATGGCTCAACAAACTTTGACTGATTGGGCACATTTTTACTGGGGGATCTGCAGCCGTTAGTTTCTTGATAACCCAATTCGGTTGCTCTTGTTTTAAAAATTTGAAGTTGTAGGTGCTAGGTCCGTTCCACAAAAAAGCTCAGTGATTGATAAAATAAAATAATAAATTTAATTATTGGATTGACAAAATCCAGTATGCAATCAATAACCACCAATACGTATAATTTTTGGGCTACCACTGAAAGTGTAAAATTAATACGATGAATTTTTTATATGTTTAATACAATTATTTTATTACAATTTAGAAAAATGAATAAGATTTTTATTATTTTTTTTTCTTATTTCTATTAAATCAAAATTACATTTACAGTTCGAAATTAATATTTTAAATTAAATTTTTATTTTATCAATCACTGAGCTTTTTTGTGGAACGACTCACCACGGAAATTGTAAATAGTCGCGTTTTTTTCCGCTAGGCAATTAAAACCGACTGTTTATGACTGCAGCTCAATTCTGTGTGTTCGTTCATTCACGTGATTGAGCCGAAAAAACAGGCGGTAGAACATTTGCTGTCAAAATGCAATAAAAACAAAAAATATACCCCCTATGAATCGACCTAAAAAAATTTCAAAAAATACACCTCTAATAATCGATCTAAAATTTTTTTTTTGGAAAATTTTCTCAAAAATTCATCCACAAACTTTTTTTTTTCTTGACAAAATTTTTGATTTAAAAAGTTCAATATTTTGCTAAGAAAAATATTAGAAAAGAAATGTACCTCAATTACAACTGCAATCAGCGAATAAATTCTTTTTGCTTAATTTATTGCTGAAAATTATGTCATTATTTGTCACTATTTCGGAAATTTTTTTCACTATTTTGTCACTATTTTGGCATTTTTATTCACTATTTTAGTTAACTATTTCGAGATTTCTTCACTAAAAGTTGCGGCCCTAGTAATAATTTATTAAAATTTTCTTATATTTCTGCCTTCATTAATCCATCTTTAAAAAAATTAATGGAAATTTTATTAATATAAATTAAATTATATATATTAATCAATATTAATCATTATTTATAAAATTACTATTCTTTAATATTTTTTTTTCTCTCTACTAGAATAATTCAAATTTTCAATAACATTTCATATTCTTCTTTTTTCGATTTCCCATTATTACAGTTTTTATACAAATTTTTTTATTCAAAATTTTAAATTTTATATATTAATAAATTACTTTAAGAAATAGAAATAAATGTTTTATTCTTGTTCTTTAACTCCTTTTATTATTATTTTCCATATTGTTCCTCTTTTTCTAATTCCTTTTTCAAATGCAAATCCATCGGTGAGTTAATTAAATCGGGAAATATTTTACAAACACATTTTAAATAATTAGGACGTGGACAAAATGCTAATTGCAATTATGAAAGGCCCGAAAAGTATGAAAGGACAACCGCGAATTAAAAAAAGTGAATTTTCAAAGCAGAAATGCGAAGCCCATCTTGGCATTGTGTATTATATGAAAAAGAATTGGAAATGTGAAAAAATTGCGGATGAATTTGAAGAATATGAACGGACAGAATGCCAAAAATATCGCAAATATTTGGACATTTTGTACGAATATTTGGGCAGAGAATACGTCGGCATTCACACAGTGAAGCCAAAATTCGTATTTCAAAAACGGACTGAAATTAATGGACCAATAATTTATGCAGTGAATTGTTTGGCCACGATTTCGCAATTTTATTTTATAAAATCAGTGGGACAAACACATCAATATAAATTAAACAAATTGTTCGATGATGTTGTAAATTTTAAACCAAAATTGTTGAATGAGGAGAGATTAAATTACGTATTTAAATTAGAAAATGAACCAAAATTGTCAATTAATGAAATGATTTTGCAATTGGCAATTGATAAAGCGGATGTATGGCAAACATATGAAAATTTAGACGGGATAAATGAACAAAAATTTGAGAAAAATTTGGAGGAAATATTAAAAAAAGCGGAAAAACGGGCAAAAATTAATGAACGATGGAAAACCGGTAAAATAAATGATGACAAGCATTGGATATTTATCGATACAAAATTCGATGATAGAAGGCAATGGGTAAGACTTATTGGGGACCCACGCGTTTGGGCGCCAGCCTCACTTTTTGGATTATAACTTTTTTTTGTTTATCTTTAAAAATCTAACGATCTTGGTATTCGAAAGCTCCTCACATGCTCTATTAGCCTTACAAAAGACGTAACGATTTTCTAGCCTGTAAAAAATTTATTAAGAAAAAACTCCAAAAATTTCGACTTTTTTTGCAATTTCATGTTATAACTTTTTTGGTAAATGTCTAATCGCGAAACAATAGCTTAAAAAAACCTTCTTAACACGTTAAGCTTTCAAATGATACCAATAATGTTGGATTTGGTTAACAAAGAAAAAAGTTATAGTCCAAAAACTGAGGCTGGCGCCCAAACGCCAGCGCCCAAACGCAATGGAATTGTTAACATTCAATGAAAATAAATAATAATTCCAAAATTTAGGCTGAAGATGCGCTATTTTTGGAATTTGTCAAAGGATTAGCGACAAATTTTGAGAAATTTTCTAAAATGGCTAAAGAATATGCTTATTACAGATTCATTGAAATTGAACAAATGGAAGAAATGAAACAAAAATTTTTGGTCCATCTTGGCGTTATGTATTTGATGAGAGAGAATTGGCACTGTGACAATATTGGGGAGGAATTTGAAGAAAAATGCCAAAATTATGGAACATATTTGGACATTTTACATGAATATTTATTCCGATTATATGCAGAAGGTTTGTTTTTTAGGGGGTGTATTTTTCGTTTTTTGAAATCCCCAATTAGAGGAGGGGTGTTATTTTACAAAATTTTTATTCATTTTTCGCCAAAAAATTACTATTTTTTGCCATTTTGGTCTTCAGGGTCCGGCGGTGTCTTTGGGCGCCGCCGGGAAAATTTTTTTTTGAGAATTTTAATGCAAATTGTTAAGAAAATTGCTAAAATTTCAAAAATTTTCTAAAAGTTGCCAATGCGGTACATTTCCTTTCTAATATTTCTTAGCAAATATTTACATTTTTTAAATAAAAAATTTTGTCAAGAAAATGACGGATGGATTTTTGTGAAATTTTCAAATTCTCAGGTGTGTTATTTTTTTTAATTTTTAGGCGTTTCTTAGGGGGTGTATTTTTGAAAATTTTTTTTAGTCCATTCTTAGTGGTGTATTTTTCGTTTTTATTGCATTTTTGTTAATGAATTTTCCAAAAAATGTCGAAATAATGACAAAGCGCCAAAATAGTGATTTATAGTGATCGATAGTGATATCAGAATTGAAAAATTTCAACGCACAAATGCGTTTTTGAGCTCCTTTCTTGAGCAAAAAATAGTTAAAACTTAAAAATCACACCCCTAATAATAATATTTAAGCTAAAAACCCGGAGATGACGAAACATTTGCCATCATTGATGAAGCCAATATTTATTGAAAATGATTCCCCAAGAAGTTTAATCGAAGTTGTCGAGAAATTGAATGAATATTCAAAATATCTTTGGAAAACAATTGAATACAAAGACAAATCCATTTATTTGAAATTGGTAAATGAGAAGGAATTAAATTATGAAATTAAATACAGGGCAAATTCAAAGACAAAAAGCAAAAAACAAAAAACCGAACATTTGAACGAATTAAAAAGTGAAATGGGCAAAATTCGAAACGAATTTAAGCAAAAAATGGAAAAAATATTCGCATATGTCAAGGAAGAAAAGGCCAAATTGGAAAAAGTGATAACAGAAACACCAAACAATGAAAAAAAAGTTCTTGAATATAAATATAATGTCAAATTTGGCAGTTTCAATTCGTCGCCATTTTCATTTTTGGTTGCTCACAAAACTCCAGGGGGCTAAGGCCTCCCCCCGCGCCGAAATGAAAAATTTTTCAAGTAAAAAGTGCAAATTTTTAAAAATTTTGCTTGTTTTCTTATACTATTTCATTAAAATTTTCAAAAAATTTTCCCGGCACCGCCGTACCCCCCATTATGGGGAACCGGTCAGTTTGGCGCCGACCGTTTTGGCGCCGTTGCTAACAACTTCTCTCATTATCAATCAAATTAAATATTTTTGGTATCATTCGATAGCTCTTGAGATTCTCTATTAGATTGCAAAATTTCAAAAAGTTTCGTCAGTTTACAAAAAAGTTATGGCCAAAAACCTCAAAAATTGACTTTTTCTTGGCTTTTTTGGCGCCGTGTGCCATACTTTTATATTTTTAAATCATTCATTTCTATTTTGACATGAAAATATAGAGCACACATAGAGCTTTCAAATGATACCAGATTTGCTAAGTTTAACTGACAAAGAAAAAAGTTATCATATTTCAAAATTGACGGCGCCAAAACGGTCCGCGCCAAACTGACCCCGACCCGCCCATTATATCATTGTTTTTGAAGAATCATCCCCAACGCGATCAATCAATTCACTTTTCTCATATCGTCCGTCCATGAATATGTATTTCGATCACAACACATTTATCCTGAGAGAATAAATTCGTCTATTAACGCCGAGGCTTTTTGGGGGATTTTATCGCCGATCCTGGGCCCGGGATCCGTCCCCCAAATCGTCCTCCTCGCCATATTTATTCGTTGAGCGGAAAGTCGTCTGGGGAACCCAACACGCCTCCCTGATTAAATTTAATTCATTATAAAATCTCAAGTTGAGATACATACATATATTGTGTATATCAGTGATGCCAACCCGAACCCGAAACCCGAGACCCGAAGTTTTTCTCAACCCGAAACCCGAACTCGAAATTTTTCTCAACCCGCGGCATCACTGGTGATATATGTTTTACATTTTTTGTTGCATTTTTTGTGGGCTTTCGTTGGAGCAATAATAGTATTTACAAGAGGGACCGGGACTTTTTCAAAATTTGTTTCGCCACACATGCAAATCTTTTTGGAACTGGGAGGCAAAAATTGAAACGCTGTGTATATGGGGTCCACTGCGTTCGGCGCCAACTCGTTTTTGGCTATAACTTTTTTCTTTGTAAACCAAATCCAACATTGTTGGTATCATTCGGAAGCTTAATGTGTTTAGAAGCCTTTTAAGCTATTGATTCGCGATTAGACAATTACTAAAAAAGTTATACATGAAAATTGCGAAAAGTCGAAATTTTTGAAGTTTTTTCTTAATAAAATTTTTCCAGGCTTAAAAATCTTTTCGCTTTTGGTAAGAATAATAGAGCATGTTAAGAGCTTTCGAATGATACCAAGATTGTTGGATTTGGATGCCAAAGAAAAAAGCTATCGTGGAAAAACGAGCTGGCGCCGAAACGCCGGTGCCGAAACGCGTGGGTACATGGTGCTATGTATGTGCTTTCGACAGTGGTTGATTTCGACAGTATCAGAAAAATTAAAAAAAAAAAAGAGTGTATTAAAAATTGGAGCCTAAAAATGAAGTGATATGAGCACGTTCAAAGATAAATTAAAGGATCACGATTTTCAAAATTTTTCTACAACGGGGTTTATGGGTCGTGATTTTTCTCTCCATGTCACCATTCATTTATAATTTTTACCATTATTTCAATACCAAGTATAACTTTTTATTTAAGTCGTATATACACTAGTATTTTATTTGGTCGCTATTTTAATAATCCTAATTTGTAAGATTTAGGGATGCAATTTTTAGGTTTTAACCTGTTTTTTTCCTGAGCTCCCCGTGGCCTGAAACGCAGGAAAAACATTGGTGTGTGGACATTTCGCCAACTGGACATCTCGCCAACTGACACTTCGCCAACTGACATCTCGCCAACTAAGCCAAATTCAGACGTTTCGCCAACTCACCCAAAAAATGACATTTTGCCAACTAAGCTAAATTCGGACCTTTCGCCAACTGACATTTCGCCAACTAAACTAATAAATTTTTTAGTCATATATTGATTTAATGATAATAAAAATTATATAAATGGGTATATGCTCTCTTAAAAATTCAGAGCAGTGAATTTTCTATTTCTTCGGTCAGAGAATCAGAATCCTGTGTACCTTTCATGTCAGAACAGAACCGAATGAATTGTTTTTTTTTGCCGGGCACGATGATACGTAGGGATTCTGATTCTCTAATCAAAGAAATACAGTCACTGCGATGAATTGATAAGTGATATGATAAGCAGAAAAATCACTGAGAGCCCTGGTTTTCATAGGTACACATTTGTATTAAATTATATTACTATTCTAGTGCAAAAATTTTTTTTAGAGTAGTTGGCAAAATTAGTTGGCGAAACATTCAATTTTGGGTTAGTTGGCGAAATGTCAGTTGGCGAGAGGGTCCACTGCGTTTGGGCGCGCACGTTTGGGCGCGCACGTTTGGGCGCGCACGTTTGGGCGCTCACGTTTGGGCGCTCACGTTTGGGCGCGCTCGTTTGGGCGCCAAGCAAAAATTTTAAAAATTCAAATATTTGGTAAAACCAAAAAGATAAAATAAAAAACATTTTGTTAAATACCAATAACATAAATAAATTTACCTATTTTCAAATGTATTTAGTTAAGTAATCAATTTCACCGAATATGGCTTCAAAAATTGAAATAAAAAAACAACAAGTGCAGATTGGCCAAATTTTGCTCCCACTCTTTTTCCGTGGATTTTTAAATGGCTATGTCAAATGCCGTTACGACAATCTTTCCCGGATGCCAGATTCGGTTTTGCCTTTTTCATTTTGTAAGGAATTTACAAAAGAAAGTGAAACAGCAATGCTTATGGCAGGTATTTTTTTTCTTTTAGTTGCATTCGTTCCACTTTGTGATATCACGAATGCAGTGACAGCATTGACATGGAATTTGGAAATTTGGTGGCTTTTCAACCTCATTGATTGGTCAGAAAAAAAAGCTTATTTTCAATTTTTGAATAATTTTTTAGGTTTTTGAACAGTTATGTTGGGCGTCTTCGTCCCAATGGCAGATGGTCGCAACCGTGTTCCGTCCTGACCAGTGGAACGTCTATCAACGGACATTGGATGGAGATGCGAGGACGAATAACAACGCGGAAGCGGAACACCACCATTTGCAGAGCGCATTCAATTGTCGTCATCAATCGTTGTGGCATTTTATTGAAGTTCTTTGACGTGAACAGAAGATTCCATTGAATGTAGTGAATGATCGTGATTATCTTCCACCCATTCCCCAGCCCAATCAATTACACATTATTTGGAATTTCTTAGAGGTATTTAACACCATTATCAAATGAACCCTTGAAAATTGTTGTTTTTTGTTACCATTTATTATTGTTTTTTGTTATTTAATAAAAATTTTTATTTTTTTTGGTTTTACCAAGTATTTGAATTTTTAAAATTTTTGCTTGGCGCCCAAACGAGCGCGCCCAAACGGGCTGGCGCCCTAACGAGCGCGCCCAAACGTGAGCGCCCAAACGTGAGCGCACAAACGGGTGGGTCCCAAATGTCAGTTGGCGATGACTAGTTGGCGAAATGTCAGTTGGCGAAATGTCATAATTATGTTTAGTTGGCGAAACGTCCAGTTGGCGAAATGTCGTCGTGCCAAAACATTTTATTTTGGGCTATTGTTAAGCTATTTTCCGGTCTATTTTCTAGCTTTTATTTTAGAGCTTAAAAAACAAAAAAAAAATTTTGAAAGACCTATTTTTCCCTATTTTGGCGTTTGCCTAAATTGTTAACAAAAATGCAATAAAAACAAAAAATACACACCTAAAAATCGACATAGAAATTTCTGAAAATAAACCTCCTAAGAAAAAAATTTTTTCTCAAAAAGCGTCTTTAAAAATTTTTTTGGACAAGTTTTTGAATTTAAAAATAATGTAACTCAATACTGATTTGTAGGGCTGCCAATTTTATGTAAATACATATTTTTTTCCTGGCTTCTCCTTGCTCTAAATAGCAGGAAAAACACTTTCTTTTTTGTGTTTGCGAACAAAAACCGGGACTTTTATTTACATATTTTTACATATTTCGGGGTTTTATATATTTTTACATATTTCGGGATTTTCTACATATTTGTATATATTTTGGATTTTTCATATATATTTTCATTTTTTTTTTACATATTTTGAGTATTTTTTACGGAAATTTTTGGAAATCCTCAAAAAAAAACCCAAAATTTCGGCAAATATTTTTGTACATATTTTCATTTTTTTACATATTTTGAAAATTTATAAAGAAAAAATAAGTTTGAAAATGTTGCCTAAAAATACCAAAAAAGTAATTTTTATGTCATTTTTTGGCTATTTTATACTTTACGGGGAATTTCTTTCCCAAAAAATAACCATTAAAAAAAATTTTATTTACATATTTGGGGGTTTTTTTAATACATATTTTGGGATTTTTCTTACATATTTATGTACATATTTGGACCAATTTTTGTACATATTTTTGGCAGCCCTACTGATTTGACTTATTTTTTTATCTTTTTGAATGAATTTTGTCATTTTACACCCCTAAAATGAGGTTTTTAGAGCCTATTTTCCATTTTTTTGTGCCTATTTTTGGGGGTTTTTTAGAGCCTAAAGCCTACCTTTGGCAGTTTTTAGAGCCTAAAAATTGCATCCCTAATAAGATTTATGGCAAATAAAATCTTGGTAATACTACCGATGGTATCAAACCTTTTTTAAAAAAAAAATTTCTGTTTTCAAAAGCCATGAAAACATGTTTCCTGTGGTTTTCGGGGTCGCTGATCACGAATATGACATCCATTTCGACTAGTTTCGAACCCCGGACCCGAATTCGAACAAAAATGACGAAAATTCAAATATTCGAATTTCATATTTTTAGTCTAAAAATAGTTTAAATGATCTTTAATGAACCAATTATGACTCACTTCGTTTCCGTGTATTTAAACAAAGTTTGAATCGAAGATGCTAAATTCAAAAATCTGAACTTTCGACATTTTTGTTCGAATTCGGGTCCGGAGTTCGAAATTAGTCGAAATAGATGTCATAATCAGCGACCCCGAAAACCACAGGAAACGTATTTTCATGGCTTTCGAAAACAAAAAATATTTTTTAAAAGGTGTGATACATACCATCTGTAGTATTACCAAAATCTCTTCTTAGAAATAAGAAATTTAATTTTTATTTTTAATTAATTATTTGTACCTCCAAATCAGTACAAATTAAAAAACAATATGCATCCTACATATATGGCTTACAACAATTAGGTAGTCTTTGGCCTGTCATTGAAACGCATAAACAAAAGTGCAAAGTTTTTTAAAGTATGACAGATTTCATTACCATATTCCTCGAATAGAGCCCCCTTTTTGAAGGGGATCGAACAATAGAGCCCCTGGGGCTCTATTCGAGGAAATACGGGTATCTATGTGCATATACCTATTTTGAAAATTGATTTGTTTTTTAATTATCTAATTGTTTTTCATTTCATTTAGCAAATTTTGCTTCCCTTTTTTACGCGGTTCACCAATTTTGCAGTATTTGGCCAAAAAATAACTCCCAAATGGATTCTGACGTGATTCAAGCATTCAACAAAGCCGTAAATATCTGAAAATCATGAATTTTTTAAAAAACAAATTTTCATTGTTGCAGCTCGTCTCCATGCAGGACACCAAGGGTGGCCTGGTCAGCAAGCAAAAAGTGTTGGAGATTACCAAGGCGGCGATGAATGCTGTGCGCTATTTCAAGCACGTCGTGTTCATCATTGAGCGCTATTTGGTCAAGGTTTGTGATGTCTTCAAAATGTCATTGGTTTTTTAATAAGATTGTTGGCATTTGCTATGCCGACAAATTTTCGAAAATTGTAAAAATGCTTAAACTTTCTTATTTCTATATATTTTCTCGTAAATTAAACGTCATCATTTTGATATAGGAAAGTTGCGGTAATTTCTGAACAGCCCCCCTCACTTCTAAAAAAGTCAACTAAACATTAGAGTTCGACATTTTGAGAAAAAAAAAGCCTGGACCTGGTTGCATATTGAACCTGGTCCTAAATTTTCTGGAAAAGACCCTGGAAAGTCCAGGTAAATGGCAAAAATAAAGGCCTGGAAAAAAAAACATAGTCCCAATGGTCGCCGGCACGAATACATCATACATATGACACGCATTCGACCAAATTCGAATAGGTTTAGTCTTTCGGATATTGGTTGGAGTTGTTCATTATAACTCATTTAAACACACGAAAATTTGAACAAAAACTTAAAATTATTCCAAAAAACACTTGTGATTTCTACTAATCTCTAACAAAATCAGCAATAATTTTTTGTTATTTTTTACAGTGTCGTCAAGAGTTCAAAATGCCGGCATTGTACGTGATGGACTCCATTCTTCGTCAGGCCAAAAAACAATACAAACACAAAGGTTTTTCATATTATTTTTGTTTGTTTTTCTCATTTAATTTTTTGTCAGATGTTTTTGCCCCACGATTTGCCACCAATTTGACGAATACCATTCAAAATGTGCTCACCTGCGAGTCGGCAGACAGAGTTTGTTCTGTTTATTAATGAAAATTTTAACGGAAATTTTTATTTTTGGTTTTATAAGTGCCCGTTTACGACTCATAAATTTCCATTTTTCTACTTATTTTTTCAAAACTTAATTGCAGCTAAAAGTTGTCCGCGTGGTGAATCTGTGGCAAGCGCACCAAGTCTTCACCGAAGATGCGCTTGAGCCTGTGCTGCAACATTTCCGGGCGATGGGACTCGGTTGGCATTTTGATTTTAATTGGAATTTTACTGGATTTAAAATTTTTTACAACATTTTTACAATAAATTACAAATTTTTCCTGTATGAATATTAGAAATTGATTTAAAAAAATCATTAAATTATGTTGCAATTTCAAATCAATTTATTTGCACACAGAGGTGGAGCCGTCCCGTGTGGAGCACTTGGTCAAGGGGGACAAGGCGGACATGTTGTTGTACCAACCGCAGTTTGCGGAGCGGGGAGTCAGTTTTGGGAGCAGTGCTGGCTCAACAGTCGGTGCTGGCGTTACGGCAATTGTCAAATTGGTGCCCCATTTTTTGGGATTTTTGTTAGGCAAATTAAAAAAAAAAATTTTTTTTTAGGAAATGCCACCCATTCCGATCATTCCAAGCGAGCGAACGGCACAGCCCCAACAGCAGCAACAACATCGGATTGTGCCACCGCCTCCGCCTGGTCCGCCGCCTCCGGCAACGCCTGGCTCACAAAGCGGTGGTGGTGGTGGGGCTGGCGGTATCCATCACCAACCGAGTTTGGAGGTACAATTAATTTGGCAATAAAAATTGTTGTAGGGTTTTGCTCGCCATTTTTTGCCATATTATGGTATTAAAAGTACACTTATTGGTTGGATAATTAATGAAAGATTGACTATTTTTTAACAAATTTATGGTGGATTTCATAAAACAACATAACTTTGAAAGCGGTTTTTGACTATTATCTGTTTTTACAGCACATTTTTTCTGAGATAGAGCACCCGGATGGGTTTAATTTTGAACCCCCCCTCAAAAAGGGGCATTATTTCAAGGGGGCTCTGTTTCAAGGAAACGATATATACCAAAGAGTCCTGCCAATTTAAATCCCAAACCCTTTGATTCTCGAATATATATAGGTAGTTAACATTTCGAAGCAAATAGTGCTTTATTGTTTTGCTAGTTTTTGAGTATTTCAAAATCTTTGTATTAAACTTGAAAAATTTGAACCGAGTTAAGTGAATTTTGAACACCTAATAATACTACATTCATTTTTGTTGTCATGTTTTTTTTCAAATTCTTAAATTTAATGTTTTTTATAGGAACGCCTCTCGCAATTCAAAAAGCTGACAACGCCTCCGGCCTCGGCGGTGCCATCGATGCCGCGAACGAATTCCATGTCGGGCGGCACGCCATTAATAACGTCTTCGTCGTCGGCACACATTTTTGATGCGGGAGTAAATTTTGTTGGCATTAAAATTCTTTAATAAAGTTAGATTTTTTCCAAATTTTCTTTTTTGTTTCAGCCAAAAACGCCCCCATCTTTGGAGGATCAAGACCATCGCATAATAACCGGTCAACTCATTCAGCAACAATCGACGCCTTCGGTGGAGCCAACGTAAAATTTTAGGAAAATTTCATTTAATTCCAGAAAAAGGGGGTGAAAAAATCTCTGGCATTTTTTTTCTCTCACAATTTATAAAATATTTCCCATTATTTTATTTAAAAAAAAAATTAATTTATTCGATTTTGAGTTCGACCAGCGGTCTGTCCAGTACGGATGTGTTGCAACTGTTGCTGAACGGTGCCGGCGCTGTTGTGCCGTCCGACATCGGCGCACGGCCGGACACATTGGCCAAAGTTCAGCGTCTCTTCAACGAACGCGTGGGTGACAGTTTGGAGATTGAACGACGCCGAGAGGGCAACATCAAGGTCTGTTTTTTCTGTAAATATCGGTAACTGACACAATCCCGTACAAAATTGCATTTTTATGCCGTTTACCTTTTCTCCCAAATTTTTTGGAGTAATTTAAAGTTTTTGTACTGTTTTTTATATTTGATGAAAATTCGATTCCTGTAAAATTATTTGGATGGTTTTTGTTTTTGTTCCAAATTGGCATCACCATGACTGTGATCAAGAAATGAAATGTGTGCCACTAAATTACCCATTTTTGAATTTTGGTGTTTTTTTTGCGCGAGAATATGACATTTCCTTTGGTGATATGCATATTTTAAACACTTGAATACGATATTAAAATGTATTTTCCATGATTTTCTTTTTAATTTTTTTACAATTTTCCATTTTTCCCTACATTCCTCGCTTTTAGAATTTGCTTGCCCGCGAGTTTGACTATTCCGACGAGGAGGACGAGGCGGCAGCGGCCGGGGCGATGAGCAGCAGTCACAGTCTGCAGATGGGCCCGTTGGGCGGTGTTTCGCGTGACAAACTGTTGAGCGTGGCCAGAAAACTGCTCGGCGACGCTGCGTTTCAACAAGGTACGGCGATTTTCGAATTTTTTAGAGCCTCGAATTCCGATTTTCCAAATTTTTAAGGCTCGGAATTCTTACCGATTTTTCAAATTTTTAAGGCCTCAGGATTCTTACCAATTTTTCAAGTCTTCAGGCCTCGAATTCCGGATTCCCAACCTTTTTAGGCCTCGAAATACCATCCCTTGTATACATGCTCCCATTGCATTGCCTATTTTAGAACTTCTTCAACAATTTGCTGTCCAACACCAACAACAACATGCGTCTGCACTGTCCAACTTTCAGCTGCCCGACTTTTCATTGCCACCGCCGAATATTGCCGGGGCCGCCGTCGCTGCCATCAACGGAATGCCCAAACTGTTCATGTCACCACCGCCCAAAGTGTCTAATTTTTTCAATTTTTGTGCTTTCAAACTTTGAAATTGCCAAATTTGCGATTGAAAATTGGGGGAAAAATGTCATTCATTGTCCCCTCCCCCCGCCCCAATAGATTGTTGGCTCCACTCCTCTCCCGCCCGGCACTTCGCCTTCCTCTTCCGCTACGGGCTTCAACATGTCCAGTGTGCCACCTCCATCACTGATGAGCATCGCCACAAGTGTCCCATCATCTTCGTCAGCAGGTGGGTGAAATGGGGGAAAAAGTGGCACAAAATTGCATTAAAAAGGCGGAATATGTCCAAAATGTAATACAATTTCTGTGAAAAACCCGGTAAAATAGCAGAAACTGCATAACTTGGCCACATTTAAAAAGGGAAATCGGCGGAATATGTCCAAAAATGTCATACAATTTCTGGATTACTGTTTTTTTGTTACTGTATTTACCCGAATGCTTTAAAATTCAACAAAAATTGCAACCTCTCTGCCCATTCTTTTATAGGAGGCAACAACAGAGAGCAGCAGTTGCCTCCGTCGCCCTCCGGCGCCGTCGGCAAACGCTCTTCTTCTCATCAGCACCACCACCGTGAGCGGGGGGACCGTGATCGGGAACGGGAAAGTGGTGGAGGAGGACGACGCCGATCGGACCGCAACAACGACCGTACAACAACAACAACAACAACAACGATGGGTGGAACAAGCGGTGGTCGGAAACGCAACAGAGAATGGTAGGGAAGGGATGGAGCAGGTCGTCCCCCAGAAATTTTTTTTAGAAAAATCCACTAAAACTTAAGAATTTTCAAGAAAAAAGCCCAGTTGAGAAGTTTTTTCTATCAGCCAAAGAAAAACATAATTCTTTTTTTTTTAAACTAGAAATTCTTTGGAATTGTTGGAAACCAAGAAAATCGTGTTTTAAATTCATTTTCAATGATTTTTTTAATTTAGGTTTTTTGGGTTATTAGATAAAAATGCTTCTTTTTTTTTAAATTTTCTTAAATTTTAATAATTTTCATTATTAAAAATATAAAATACTAATATAATTGTTTTAAAATCAGACAAATAGTTCCCCTTCTGTTAATTCTACAATATATTATCGGAGACTATTTATTTTGAATTATTTATTGTTAGCTTAAAATAAAATATTGTAAAAAAAATAATTAAATATTTCCCCCTCCCTTTGGTCGTCCCATTGAATCAGTCGCGCCTTCCCTTTACACTGATTCACACAGAATCTCTCCCCTATTGGGGGCGGGGACGGCAAATATGGACTATTTATTTGGGTTTCTTTTTTTTTATTTGTAAATTTTGAATTATTGTATTAAATTACTATCCTATATATATATATTATATATATATATATATGATTATTGTCGGGAAAAAGCGATCTGCTGCCAATGCCATTAGTAGGTCACCCTTTGGCGACGACAAAGACTCGCGCCGTTCGGTGTCGCCGCCGGGCACAAAGCGTGTACGGAACGGCGGTGGCGGTGGAGACGATGACAGCGCACGACGCAACGACAGGGACAGCAAGCGGAGCAGTGGACGAAGGGAGCGTAAGTTGGAAGCTGGGTGCAATTTTCACCGGAAACTTATTCAAAACCAAAAAAATTTTTGAATTTTTTTTTTTGGGGACGGGGAACAGCGACTCCATTAAATTTTTCATTTTTTATACACAAGCAACAAAAAAAAAAATCCAGGTACTGCTCGTCATGACGAGGAGGAGCGAGACCGGAGCGACAAGGACCGGGAGCGGGACCACCAAGAGCGGGAACGGCGACGCATTGGACTGCCGGGCAAGCCGAAGTCGGACCATGTGCTGAGTGAGTGAAAATGGAATTCAGGGGGAGGGGGTCAGCAGCCAAATCAGCTATAATTGATCAGATACAATCACTTTCAATCGCTTATTTAAAGCTGTTTAGGCGATCAGGCATTGAAAAAAAGTTAATTTTGAACCCGATGGACAAAGGCGCAAATGTCGGGACACAAAATGGGTCATGTCAAGCAAATTGACGAGTTTTTTCAATAAATTTTGCTCTATTTCGCTTCGCCGGCGACCCCTCCTCTTTTACACCGGCCCTCCCACTGACAAGGGTTTCCCCGTATTTGAACCCTTTTGTGGTGGACTTAAAAATATGTTTTTGCAGTTGGCTCGCGCACCCTTTGGTTCGGCCGTATCCCCTCGGGCGCCACCGAGTCGGACATCATTGACTCGGTGAAGGAAATTGGTCTTCCTGAAAAGGTGTCGCTGGTGTTTGGCCGTGGTTGTGCATGTGAGTGATGAAGCGACGGCTGAAAATTGAGGCAAAATTTTTGCGAAAATTTCAGACGTAACCATGCCAGACCGAAAGTTGGCCTTCAAAATTTTGGATCGGCTCGCCAAAAACATCCGTGTGCAGAGCAAAAATGTTAAAGTAAGTCTCATCCATTGGAACAGTTTCATTGTCAGGGACATACCCAACCCAAAAATGCGAAAAATTCAATTTTTTTTTTAAATTTTTAGGTCGATTGGGCCACCATCCCATACCTGAAGGACAATATGCAATTGATGGACGCCTATTGGGACCTGAAGCAGGGCTACGCGCAAATTCCGTTCTCCAAATTGCCGGACGGCACCGTCGACTCGCTGATGGACGGCGCGTGGTTGGAGCTGGACACACTGCCGGCCCATTTGAGGGGTGAGAATTTTCAAATGTAAAACTGTAATTTCAATTGCTCCTGGTAATTAAATTTAATTGGATTCAAAAAATGTCTTTCTAATGGATTGTAATTGATGGGGTTTGGCATTTTGGATGATAAAACCCAAAGTGTTTTTCTTGGCGAAAAATAAGAGAGCATTTCCCTGAATTTTTGAGAGAAATTTTTTTTTTCAAGACCGATACACAAACACTGGGCTCAAAATGCTGGAACAACAACAGCATCAGCACAATTTGTTGCTTTCCACTTCGGCTGCCGTCACTCATTTAATGCAACAACAACAAGCCACGATGCCAACGACGGTCACTTTGCCTCAAGCGGTAATGCCATCGGTTGCCACCGCTGCCGCTGGACTCATGGTATGGATATTTTATGTGTTTGTGATTGTACTTACATTAGGGTTTCTAAGAATTTTGACTCGTTTAATTTTTTTGATAAGAAATTTTCCTAATTTTTTTTCGAATTTTTCTTATGTGAAAATTTTCTAAGATTTTTTCTTGAAAAATTTAAATTTTTGACTTAAAAAAATTCGGCCGGGATCCACCTTTCTCTCACTCCCATTTTGTAATATTTATTTCCTTCGTTTAGCCCACAGCGATGTTCACGCAAGCTGCTGCCGCTGCAGCGGCCGCTCAAATGGCATTTGCCGGCAATTTGTTGCCGTTCAGTTTCCCACCGCCGAACATCCCACCGCCCAGCGTAACTCGTCAGTCCCAACAGCAACAACAACAACAGCACCAAACAGACACAGCAATAGCGCAGCAGCATCAACAACAGCAATTGACGACTCCGGTGAGCAGTGCAATTGCCGCGCTCATGTCAACGCCAGCGTCCGCGCCACCAACATCGCGTATGAATGGGGGGAGGGCAAATGACGGGGACAGGGATGGTCTCGCGGTTGGGCGGGGTGTGGTGGAAGGCGTACGTGGGGTACGAACCCCAAGAAGTTAAAAATTTTCTCCGGCGATGCCATCGGCACTGCCGGCAATCTCTCTCCTTCAAAATTTTTTGTGACGGACTCAATTATTGTGGATTTTTGGTTCCTTTTTTTCTGCTTTATTCATTTTTCATAAAAAATTTCATACCCCCGGCCCATTCTGGGGGTACATTCCTGGGAAGATGTGGATGTCGCGACTCGCGAAATAATTTGCGTTTTCTTCTCCCTCCTTTCCCCCTGCAAATAAAATCCCTTTGTTTTCCAATGAAAAATTATTCCCCCCCCCTCCTTTTTCCTCTTCATTTTACACCACTTCCGTTCCCGTTCGCCGACTGGCCACAAAAGGCTTTGATTTCCTTGCGGCCTTGCTTTTTTTTTGCTTTCATTCCCTTGCATCCCTTTGCGGACCTTTTTCCCTTTTCTTCGCCGTTCGATTAGCCATCCCTTTACATAACTTTCGCCTTTGGGGGCACTACGTTTCCCTCTGAGAATGTTTTTTTTTTAATTTCTAACAGATTTTTCAAGAATTTTTTCAAAAAACCGCTGAAAATTTTTAAAAATTTGGCAACTGATCCGGGAGGGGGTAAATGAGCTGTCTCCTTCGCCTTTTTTCCCTTAGACATAATTTTGGGGAATAAACAGAATTACAAGTTGCCATTGTTTGGATTTGGCTTTTATCCTTGTTTTCGCTATTAATTCGGGATTATGGGTCAACATCCATTGGCCAATTCCGCCGACATGAATAAAAAAGGGGAGCAAATGTTGTCATATGTTGTTGGCACTAATTGTAAATGACTTTTTAGTTGGCGGATTTGCCAATGTCGGCTTCTCCAATGCGGTGGCAGCAGGCGGCGGCGGCTACCCAACTGGCGGATTTGGCGACCCAAATGGCGGCAGAGGCAATTGGCGAAGTCGTGGCGGTCCACGTGGTGGTGGTGGTGGCGGATTTCAGCAACGATTCAGTAGGCGTTCATAAAATTCACCGAATGCATGCGGCCCAACGGCACAATTTCCAAGGTTCGCCCGG
Organism: Heterodera schachtii; assembly: GCA_023374025.1. Lineage (NCBI taxonomy): Eukaryota > Metazoa > Nematoda > Chromadorea > Rhabditida > Heteroderidae > Heterodera > Heterodera schachtii. Next base: position 161,381 of record SIJG01000159.1, read on the forward strand.
AGGCGGCGGCGCTTTTCGTCCCGGCGCTGGCGGTGGCTTTCAGCCGTTCACTGGTGGTGAGCGAGGGCGTGGCGGTGGCTTTCGCGGTGGTGCCCGTGGACGCGGTTGGGACAACGGTGGCGGTGGTGGCAGTCCGATGGGCGGCAGGGGCGGACGCGGTGGTGGTCGTGGTGGTGGCGGCGGACGCGGGGGCGGTGCCTTCTACGCCGGCGGGCGCATGCCATTCGGCGACGGAGGTGGTGCTAAAAAAATTTTTTTTTAACCGACAATTTTCTTAAAAGCCTCGCTTCTCCCCCCCCCCCCCCCCATCCACCGACATATGATTTCTGAAAACCAAAATTTTTCATTCATAGGGTTTGGCACTGGCGCCAATCGCGAGCCGTTTGGAGGATTTGGCGCCACATTTGCGCCCCAGTCCGAGTCAGAGGGCAATGTGCCGGCATCTATGGCATCATCAACCAACAACAACAGAAGTTGTGGCAGTCCGACACCAAAAAATGAGGTGATTAGACATTGAGGGGGGTTAAAAAATTTAAAAAAGTCGTAAAATTTTTGCAAATTGGCGGACCCTTGACCAAAATTCAGGACAAACCTGAAAAAAATTTTTGAATTTATTTTTGTTTAAGCCTGATGTGCAACCGCCTGGTGCTGCTTTGTCCGGCCCGTTTTCAAATGCTTCTGCCGGCTTTGGCGATGTGTCAGCAACAGTCAAATTTGAGCCGAATAGGGTAAATGAGAAAGGATTATGAGGAAAAACTTTGAAATCCATTTTTTTTTTGAAATTCATTTTTTTATTTGTTTCAGTTTAATGGCCCACCGCCCTCTACGGCTTCCTTCCCTTCCGAATCCGCATTTGGTAGCGATTTCACAAAAATGGAGCCGAAAATGGTTGGTTGTTTTTTTTAATATATTTTTTCCGGCATTGGAATTTAAAGCGATTGAGGCAATGCATTTTTAGGTAGTCAAAAATAAAATTAAATAAATTGTTTGCCACGCCTATTTATTGGCGTTTTGTTACAATTTTGATTTAAAATAGGGTTTTTTATTATTTTTGTAACTGTTTTCCCTTTTCCCTCCCCTCCCTGTAGACTGGATTTGGTCAAACTCAGCAGCAGCACTGCTCCGAGACGGAGTCGGACGCGCCGCCCGGCTTGGACTGATGATTGGGCGCCATGGGGCCAACAATGACTGATTGACTGAAAAATGGTGGCCAAATTCTTCGTCTTACACCACACTTTTCGTCTTGATGACTTTTTCTTTTTTGACACTTTACCACATACACTTAAACACTTAATTGGCAATTCTTCTTTTTTTCTGTTTATTTTACCGTTTAGTGAGCGAAAATTTCCACAAAAATTGACTTTTCTTTGTCTTTTTTTATTATTATTATTTCCAATCGGTCTACACACACAACACACACCCAATTTTTTTTCACACTCATTATTTGATGCTTTGACTTTTGTTTGTTTGACCATTTTTGGCCATTTTTTTCAAATACATATTATACCTAATTAAATTTGCTTTGTTTTGCCTCCGCTAATGAGCGCGTGTCTCGGGGAAAGCTTTTTTGAATGCCAAAAAAAAAGCGGCAAAATGTGGTGTCGTGAACATGAACATAATAAAGCATTAAAACAATAAAAAATTTGTTGAGAGGGAAAAGAAACAAAGAGCGAACAATTAGGTAATTAATTAAAAAAGGTAATAACATTTCAATTAGCAAAACATAATTAGGTGCGTAAAACTGCTTAATTAATTACCTAATTATGTTGCGGCCGATGTTTCCATTGTTATTGTCTTGTCGGTGATAGTTTATGAGCAGAAAAATGCTCTACTGAAATTGACTCCGCCAAAACAAAACAAAATGCCCCGAGGCAATAAACAAATGTTTAAATCAATTGCTTATAAAAAATTAAAAAAAAAATAAAAAATCTAATCAAAAAATCTTGACAAAATATATCAAAAATTCATTAAAATTCAAATTTACGCTTTTTCCATAGAAAAAAACACAGATTCAAACCGTTAAGGGGTCATTCTCGGCCATTTAGGAAAACCCAGGTCCAGGAAAAAAATGCCGAGCTCTGGTAATTATATTATCCCCCCATGGCTTAATGATGATGATGCCTCATTTGGCCATAATTAGTTGGGACGGGACGATTGGCCAATTGATCAGCAAACATTCCGATCACACGCACCGATTGGTCAACCAGCAGTCACTGATTAGCGAAGCATTTGCTGCGTGCTGTCACATCCTCCGCTGCCGCGCTGATCAGCAGCAGAAATCATCAAAAGTAACAAAAGTTCATCCATCCATCATCTTCACTCCGTTGCGCGACAGAAAGTGAAAATAAAGTCAATTTGTGCCTTCCATTAGCCGCCTAATTAACTCCGCGGCGACGACTAATTGACCCTACCATTCCTGCTGCCGCTGCTAATGATGATGATGAGGGTGATGACGCTGATTGCGGCGCCGGTGGCGGCTTTTTCGGTGCAGTTGCGCAACAGTTTGTCGCAGCAGGGCTTTGTTGCCTTTGTCCTCCCCCCAGGGGTGAGACCGTGGCCAATCGCTGCCCCTCGCTTTTCGCCCCTCTCCCCATAAAGCGTTCCAGCTTTTTCTGTATGCTTTTGCTTCCCGTTTTGGCCAAATGGGAGGGCCCCGCCCCGTTGTGCAGCGTTTTTGGCCAAGGGCCCACCCCCCGTGCCCCCGGGGGGTGGAAAATTTGATGGTATAATAAAAGGGGGGGGGGCTCCGTTCCACCCCTCAGGGGAGTGTCAGTCGACCACATTTAGAGCCATGCTTTTGCTTCCTCCCAGTCCGTGAGGCAACAAACAATGTTTTATAAACGGACTGACGACACTCTTTGCCCCCTCCCCTTGTCCTTGGCGTTTTGTTGGGATAAAAATTTTTAAATTATTTTAGGAATTTAAATTTATTTATTAAGTTATGATGAAATTCCAATGGATAGCTCTGTTTGTGGTGCGTTAAATCTTAATTTGGCTTTTGTTAATATATTTAAAAATGCTTTTTAATTATAAAAAATAATAAATTAAATTTTTTCCCATAATTTAAATATTAAATTATTTTATTTATTTATTAAATTATATTAAATTAGTTTAAAATGATCAAATGTAAAAAATTGAATAAACAATTAATTTATTTATTTAATAAACAAATATATTTATTTTAGTTGTCCACCACCATTTCGGCAATTTTTTGTGCTTCTTCCGTCAAATTGCCAAGGGCGATTGCCGGGCCACCGAATTCGTACGTAAAAAAGCCGAACTATGCGCAGCAGCAAGCTGTTCAAAAGCAGCAGAACGGTATGCCAAGTTCGGCAGGACGTGTTCAAACCTCGGTTGGCACTTTTAATTAATTAATTATTAAATTATTTTTAATTTTAAAAACTATTTAATTAATAAATTTTTATCACTTTTCAATTAATGCAATAATAATTAATGGCATTTATAAGTAAATTAATTTAATTTCCTTTTTCAGTTTGGCCCTAAAATCACATTTGCTAATGGCACTGTGTTCACATCAGTTTCCGACCAAGGGGTCCAATTAAATTGGAAAATTTTATAATTTTTATGGAATTTTTACAGGTTGAAGCTTCAGTCCAAACCAGTGAAAGGTGATTAAACAAATTATTAATTTGATTTAAGAGTATTTGAACAACCGTACGTTTAGATCTAAAATGAGAAAAAAAATATTTAAAATTGAAAACAATGAAATTTTATTGCATTTTTTTCTTCAAATCCAACATAAAAGTGGACCATATTTTCCTGCAAGCTTTTGTTCAAAAATTTGAGGTTTTTTTTTCATCCAAAAAATTGGTTCCTGGGCAAATAATTAAATACGTACAATAATATTCAAATAAATAAATTATACAATTATTATTAATTTATTTAATTTAGTGGCACTGCTTCGTCTTCAACAAATGTTGCTGCTCCTTCTTCTTCATCATCTGTTGCTGCGGGTGCTGGCACTAGTGAAAGGTGATTAAAAGAAATTATTAGAATTGAAATAAATAAATGTTAACAACCAAATTTGACATAAAATGCCAAAAAAATAAATAAAATTATTTAATTGAATTTAGTGGCACTGCTTCGTCTTCAACAAATATTGTTGCTCCTGCTCCTTCTTCGTCTTCATCATCTGATGCTGCTGATGGTGCTGACACTGCTTCAAATACGACTTCAACAACACCTACAAGCAGCAGCAGCAGCAACAATAGTTCGGTTGAAGCTGAACAACCAACGCCCATTGAACAGCTGCAAACAGTGAATTGTGACGGGCCGCCGTTGCCGTGCAATTTGGCGGGAAGGTCGGCACGAATTTTTGAAAAATTAAATGAAATATTGTATGAAATTTGGCGGGAAGATCGGCACGAATTTTTTGAAAAATTTAAATGAAAATTCATATAAAATTTGGCGGAAGGCCGGCATGAATTTTTGAAAATTAAATGATTTGGCGGAGAAGGTTGGCATGAATTTTTGAAATTTAAATCAAATTTGGCTGGAAGGTAGGCACAAATTTTTCAAAAATTTAAAACAAATTTAAAATACCTCTTTGCTTTCTGAAATACTTTATATAGCTTATAGGTTATTATTAATCGAAAAATGCTTATTCTAATTTGCGTATCATTAAAATTCAAGAAAAATAAAAATCAATATTTTTTCAAAAAATAAAGTATTCTTTTATTAGAAAAGCCATTTATTAAATTTAAATTAAATTTAGTAATTTTTTGATGGAAATAAAGATCTAAATCCCAGTTAATGATGGAATAAAATTTATCCCAAGGATTTAAAATTTTTAAATGCGAGTTTTAGGAAGGATTTCAACCCTAAATTGAATGGCGGTGACCCGAAACAGCCTGGGATCAAAGCGCGCTTAAATGCCGAGGCATTTCGCTATTTGTCAGGCGAACTCGTCGGCATATTGAGTATAACATTGCATTTTAATGAATGAATTAGTTTTTAATTAAATTTCCTAATTAATTGAAATAAATTTTAATTATTATTTTAGCAGTTTTAATTTAATCTAATTAATTAATTAATCAAATTTCAGACTATCAAGTGAAACGCGCCAAATTGAAGGACATTGATCAGTGCATTCCGAAGGCAATTTTTTTGAAATTTTTATTTATTTATTCATTTAAATGTTAATTAATTTTTAGGCCGGCGGATGTTTGAGAATAAATCATTTGCATGTTAACCGTTATAAGTGCTCGAAGGGTAAACACATTCAAAAATTAATTTGATTATTATTTATTTAATTTAAAATTTGTTTGTTCAAAAATAAAAAATTAAATGCAAAAATTAATTAAATGAAAAGAAAAAATAATAAATTTTAAAAAGATGTTTTCTTCAAACCTTCACAACCCAATCGTTTGATTATGGATGTGCGCAACATTGACCTTGAGTAAGAAATAAATAATTATGAATTTATAAGAATTATATAAAATTGGCTAATTAAAAAAGCAGTTTTTGAAAAGGCATTTTCAAACTATTTTTTAAATTCATATTTTGATCATAAAAATGAATTTTTCGGAGTCTCTGATCACAAATCGACACCCGTTTCACTCATTTTCCGAATTCTTGACCATAACTTGAACAAAATGCTGAAAATTCAAATTTTGGATCTAGGCCCTTGAAAATCCCACGGAATGAATACATTTTCCCGACTTGTTTTTTGAGAAAAAAATTTTTGTAAAACGAAAAAGTTCAGCCCTTGGTTTTTATAATTTTCAAAACTGCTCTTTTTAAGTAGAGCCAAAAAAAAAAATTATTTTAATTATTATTTAGTATTTTATTTAAAAAAAAACATTTTTCCACAGCGTAAATGGCGATTTGGGAGGCCAAATTACCATCATGCATCCATTGGCATTGTTTGGCCAAGTGCAAGTCACTGCCCAAAATGTAATTAGTGTTAATTAGCTCTTTTTAGTAAAATGTTAATTAATTATTCAAATTTAAAATGATCAAAGGTCAAAGTGGTGATCGGAGTTGTTGTCGAGAACAGTGCAACAAATGAGGCAAAGCTTCGCGTGGTTTCTTGTGAGCAATTTTTGTTTTAAATTTGAAATTTGAAAATTTCAAAAGCAAAAAACAAAAACAAAAATTTTAGATTCAAATTACTTTTGTTTTTTCCTTATAAATGATTTTCATTGCTAATTACACTAATTCTTAATTCAAAAAAAAACAAATTAAATTGTAACAATTAAGGAGAATTAAATTATAATAATTAAGGAGCATTTTTAATAATAATGTCAATTAATTTATTGTTGTTGTTGTTTTCTTAGAAATGATTTTAATTGCTAATTACACTAATTAATTTTTAATAAATAAAACCAAAAGAAAACATTAAAATGAAATTGTTTTAAATAATGCGTAATCTTAACACATTTATTATATTTTATTTTTAATTTATTATTAATCCAATAATTTCAGGCTCAAGTCGTTTTGGCCGAATTGACACTTCAATCCAATATGGCGGCCTGTTGGGCGACATTGCCAACCAACAGCTTAAAGTGAGTAAAATTATAATTGCAAAATTTAAATTTTGAGTAAAGTACGAAAATATTTTAAATAAATTTAAAAGACAAAAGTTAATTAGCAATTTTATTTATGATCTAATTAATTAAATGAAATTTATTTAAAAAATAATTAAATAATGTTATTTTGCATTAGTTCATCTATAAATTAAACATTTCTTTGGACATTAAATAATTAGTTCAAATTTTTTTTAATAAAATTTCATTTGAAAATGCCCTTAGGCAATATTTCCCTAATTTAAATTTATTAACATTTTTCAATTTTTAATTCAGCAAAAAATCAACAAGGTTGTTCGACGCCAAATCACTTCACAAGTACACCATTTGCATGATCATTCTTTTTTAAAATATTTTTTTAAATAAATAATTAAGCAATTTTCAATTTTTTTTTAGCTTTGTAAACGCGTCCCCCAAATGGTCGATGAGCAAGTGAATCCCCAAATTGCTGGCGTTGTGCCAAAGAAAATTGCGTTCAAATCCATCTCATCGGTTGCACTGAATTCGTCATGTCTTGCAGCTTTGACGGGCGACGGCGGCGCAGTAATTTAAATAAAATTTAGAAAAAAATAATTAAATTAAAATTTAAAAAATTATTATTTTAACTGTCATTTAAATTTTATTAACTTTTATTATTATTATTATGCAGTAAAATTTATTTTTTCTTCTATAATTTTTTATTTCTTTACATTATTTTTATATAAATAAAATGCGATTTTTGACCGAAATTTAAAACTTTATAAAATTTATTTTTACATATTTTTTATTTTATATAAAATTTATTTTACATATTTTTTATTTTATTTTAATTAATTTATTTTATTTTCTTTTCATTTTTATTTATTAATTTAATAATTTAGAATAAAACGACAACAATTTCAACTACAACAACCACAACAACTACAACAGCCAGCACATTATCTGGAAATTCAACAGATGTAATAAATATAAATTAATAATTAAAATAATTAAAATTAAAAAAATAAAACAATTTTATAAATAAAAATATAATTAAAGGCATCCGAAACGGAAGCGACAACAAAAGCGCCGTCAAAAAAAGCGCCATCTCCCATTTCGTTGATTATGCAACTGATGGACATGGTAAAGATTTAAAATTATATATTTAAATTTAAATATTCGAAAATTATTTAAAAAAATACTATTTAAGCCCATTAAAGCAATAAATTTCATAGAGATTAATTATTAAAGATGAATAGCAATTAATTTAATAAGAAATTTAAAACTGTTTGAAAAAATTGAAAATTAATAAATAAAAAATAAAATGGAATGGAAATGGAAATATTTTAGAAAAGAGGATAAAAATAATTATAAAATAATTTAAAAATTTAGAAAGATGATTAAAAAATAAACCTTAAATAAAAGCATTTTAAAAAAATCGATAAAAATATTTTGAAATAAATGATAAAAATAAAAATTAATAAAACATATAAGACGAAGATTAAAAAAAATTAAAAATTATTAAAACGTCTAGAAAAATAGAAAAAATGTTTAAAATTAAAAAATTAAAATCATTTAGAAAAAATTGGACAACCTTTTCCTGAGCTCCCAATTGACCGGCAGTTCAGCCACTGACAATGATTACACATTGAGTTTAAAAGGTGTAAAAAAATTTCCGTTTTTTTGTAAATTTTCTTTTTTCAGGCGACTTTAGCTTGTGCGGTTGGGGCTGCACGCCGTTCTCGCCGATGCCCGTGGAAATTCCGGTGGAATTTTTTCGAAAATTTTTTTGAAAAATTCAATTTTTCCTAGCCCTGCATTGGAAAAGGCTGCAAAATGGCTGACATTGTGCTCAATGAGTACACCATCAACTCAATGCTTTACCACATGCATAGGTGGACATTTAAAAAGAGAGCTTAAATTTGATTAGGGGCCTTGGCAAAAAAAAAAAAAAAAATTCCTGGGATTTTCACTATCTGGCACGGAATTTTCATACACTAATACAAAATTTAAAAAAAACATGCCTGGGAGATCTAGGTTATAGCTAGTCGTGAGCCCTCTCTATCCAGGCCCGTAGCCAAGAGGGGGGGGGGGGGGGGGGAATTCCGCCTACCCAAACGAATTTTTTTGAAAATTTTATTCTATTTTACTAACAAATTCCGTTAAAATTTTCTAAATTTTCCCCGCCGGCACCTTTCAGCACGCAGGGTCCCCCCATTTTTTCACATTTTTGGAAATGTGACTCCAGATTTATAAAAGATTGGTCATTTTTCAGCGAAAAACGGCTAAGAATTTCTATTTTTTCCGGCGCTGAAAATTTTCGAAAAACAATACCTCGAGATCTAAATTAGCCTGTCGCGAGCCCACTAACCAGGACTGAAACCTAGAAAATGGCGATTTTAAGTCGAAATTCCTGTGACTAGTCGCTTGATCTAACTGCATCCGTTACTGATCTAGTCTGGGTCTTTAATCCGGATCAGATCGCTAGGATTCCATGTTTGGATTTTTCAATAGATTCTGACCCTGAATATTTGGTCATTTTTTGGACAAAAATTCTATCGCGCCGCAAAAAAAAGCGTTTTTAGAAGCAAAAAAATTCGTCGTTTGGCTTTAATTGCAAAAATTGACCTTTTTGATCAAAATCTGTTAACAAATCAGTACGAAATTACAAAAAAAAAAATTTTCTGGCGGCGCCTGACGGCACCGCCGGACCCTCTCCCATCGCCCATTTCACAAAAGCTTTTTGGAAAAATGCGCCGCAAAAAATTAGTTTAAAAATCTGATTTTTTGATTCCGAGTGCACTAAAATTTATACATTTTGATCGAATAATTTGTAAAAAATAACTGATTTGAAGCAATTTTGAAAAAATGTTCTGATTTTCGACCCCCAAAATCTGATTTTAACACAAAATATAAATTAGGCAAAAAATATATTCCATTTGTGGGAAGGGCAACCAAACTGTGGAATCAATTAGATAAAGAACTTGCAAAAATAAATATTCATTAAATCAATTTAAAACAAAAATCAAAAATTCTTTAGAGTAATTAAAAGCCGAAGGACTGGAAAAAAAAATATATTTTTTTAAATAAATAATTACATAATCGATTCGATAATTTTGATAAATTTGAGCCGCTTTGACTTGTATTTATTTTTGTAATTGTATGACTTGTGATCTCTCCTCTAAATATTTTATTCATTTTTTTTATCCGAATTACTTTTGGACAATTAATTTATACATATGTTGCAGGGACGGTCCCGGCTTGGGGGGGGGGGTACCTCCCCCGCACCTTTTTTTTTTCACAACTTTTTTTTGCGGCGCTTTTTCCAAAAAACTTTTGCGGAACAAGGGGTCCGGCGGTGCCGATAGGCGCCGCCGGGAAATTTTTGCGGGTTTAAATGCGGTTTGTTAACAGATTTTGTCCAAAAAAATGACCAAATTTTGTGATTTTGAGCCATTTTTTTGAAAAATTTAACGAAATTTCTTGGAAAATTTGGGTGAGGCTAGGTTTGGGGGGGGGGGGGGGTATTCAGCCAAAATACTATTTTTTCCTTAAAAAATTTCGGGTGAGGGGGGCCTTGGGGGGGGGGGGGGGATACGTACCCCGCGTACCCCCCCCCCCCCCCCCTGGGACCGTCCCTGATATGTTGTCCAAAGTAAGCGGATTTTCGCTTTTGTGGACCTTTTCTTTATTGAATAAATAAATAAATAAACATCACTGTTTTAACTATCAAATTTATGCTGGTTCAGTCCACAATTTATGAACGAAAAAAAATAAAATTTTGCATCCAAATTCGGCAATTTACTGTTCAAAATTTCCTCATTTGTCAGGATTGGATTTTTTGTGATAAAAATTGGCCCTGATACACCAGCAGTTGGCCGACTGATGCGTTTGACATGCGAATCGGGCGACGAAGGTGAAAAATGGAAATCATTTAAACATTATTAAAAAAAAATTAAATTAATTTTTAATTTAAAATTTTAAAATTTTTCGATGTTTTCCTCGACGACCATGGCGTTGAAGATGAAAATGGCACTGTCATCTTCAGGAGAAGAAGTCGGATGAGCAGACGACGGAGGACGAAGCGACAAGGCAATAAAAATACACAAAATATTCAAAATTAAAATAAAAAATAATTAATTTATTAATTAATTATATATTTTTAAACTAATTTTTCAAATTATAATTATTTTTAGAAGAAGAAGAGGAAGAAGACCTCGTTCAGACAATGATTGACACGGGCATTTGTATTCGCAGTCTTTTGCCGGTCCGAATTTTTTTTTTCCAAATTATTTTATTTATTCAAAAAAATATGTATGATTTTTAAAATATTAAAGTTCAACCTAGTTATCTGGGTGTATCCTGCATTTTTCTGGATCCAGGAAAATTCAGATCCATGCCTTTTTTTGGCAAACCTGATTTTCACTGGACCTGGAATTTCTTGGAGGTGTCCAAGTCAAATGTGAAAACAAATGCATGTCCAGGCGCCATTTTCCCTGGCTTTTTCCTGGAGGTCCATGTCCAATATGAAAAAAAAAAAATCGTGGTCCATGCCATTTTTCGGGGGCGCCGGACTTTTCGACAGCAAAAGACATTACGACAGAAATTTTAAAATTTGAGTAGGGGACTTTTCGACAGTAAAGAGTAATTAAGTTTCAAATTTAGGGGTGTAAAATAAAACCGTAAAATTTTAGAAAATTTTTCTTTCTTCCTAGGCGTATATTTTTGAAAACTTTAGGGGCCGATTCTTAAGGGTGTGTTTTCTGAAATTTTTCTAGGTAAAAAACTTAAAAATCGTATCCCTAGTACTAATGACTTAGCAATACATATTAATTAGTATGTTAATTTAAAATAAATTTAGTAAAACTGACAAGCAATATAATTTATTTTATTAAAAATTATTTTATTTTTTGTTTTTCTGTCGTAAAGTCCGGGAGCCATTTTTCGGCACCTGTATTTTTCATGGACCTCTTGACTTTCTTGGAAGTGCCCAAGTAAAACATGAAAAAAAAAAATCCAGTCCCAGGTTTGGCACTAAAAAATGGATTTCCATGTTAACTTGTAGAATTTATTGCTTCAAGTGACCATTTGTTTTGTTTTTTTTTTCAAATTAACAAAAAACGATTAAATATTTTTTATTTATAGAAAAATAAATTTTTAATCTGTTTATTACATTATGTTTTAGGCAGCAGCTGATGAGTATCCTGACGAGAAGGTTGATCTCACCATGAGCACAATGCGCGCGCCATCAGTCACAATTTACAAAAATTGTAAAATTTAAAATTTCTAAATAATTAAATAATAATAATAAATAATATTTTTTGAATTAATATTGCAGCAATTTGTTTATAGGGCGGATATTTTGGAAATTTTAATCTCTGTTTCATATTAATTCGATTTTTTATAAAAATTTAAATTTACAGAAAATTTACTGGCATTTTAAATAATTCCAAGGGATTTTTTACAATATTTTTTGTTTAATTAATTTTTTTTCACCAATTTTTTAGCTACCATTATCCTGGAGCATATTGCCAAATTGGAATTTTATGGTCACACAAACAAGAAGAAGTTGGGCACATTTAAAGCAACATCAGTGGCACAAATTGACGTCAAAACGGAGGGTGATTAAAACAAATTATTTATAATAAAATATGAATTGAAAAAATAATTAAATAATTAAAAAAATGTTTTAAATTACAATCAAATTATTTTTTATTAAAAACTATTTAACAATTAAAAATTTTTTTTAATGAAAATTCACTTAACTAAATCGTTTTATAAATCTGTTAAATAAATTATATTTTGACTAATTTTAAAAATTTTTAAATTTATTTTATATATTTTTTTAAACAAGACTCAATTTAAAAATTATAATATTTTAATGAAAATTTATTTAGCTAAATTATTTCTAAATATTTAAAAGAAAATTATATTTTAAAATTAGAAATAAATTTCAAATTATTTCAAATAAATTTCTATTTGATTAATTTTAAATAATTTTCAAAATTATTTTAAATTAAATTTTCTTTTGTTTAGGCGATTTGATCAAAGCCAACCTGACACTGCCCACTTTGATGCTCAACGACATTGGCACTGACGTTCAAAGTGGCATGACCCAGGATGGGCTGGACTCACTGACCGGCCTAGTGAAGGACAAAGTGCCCGAGGTCCGAGTTTTTGGAAAATTAAAAAAAAATTTTTTTGAATTTTTAAATTTCAGTCGGCAAACAAAAAATTGGCAAAGGGATGCAAGTTGGATTTACCACCAGGCGTCGGTGGCCTACCAATTGTAAGACCAACATTTTTATGATGACGATGAAATTTTCTTTATGAAAAATAGTGTTTAAGGAAAAAAGATTAAATAAATTACATTTTATAAAGAATTAATTTATTAATTTTATTCAATTTTATAAAATGTCTTAAAATTTTTAATAAATTTTTTCTTTTTTCCTATTTTTTTTGAGAAATTTTATTTTACTAATAATTATTTGTTATTTTAAATATATTGGTTTATTTTTTGAAAAATTTTGAAAAAACGTCTCAAAAAATCCGCAAAATTTTTCTGCTATACTTTTTGAATTCGAACAAAAATCCCGGCTCAGTACCGAAATCCAGTTTCCGAGCTCAAACAATTAAGAATATTTTAAATAATTTATTTTATTTTTAGCGTATTTTGAAGCCCGAAGTGAATTTTGTGGCCCACGCGGTTCATTTGAAGTCCAATTTTGAGCTTTATTCAACTGATGGCTCTTCACCGCTTGGCGCCAGCGAACCATGCGAATGATTAATTAATTAATTAATTAGGCATTTTCAAAATAAATCTATACATTTTAATTAGTTTGATCATTTTTGTATATAATTTATTTTGTTGTAGCACATAAAAAAAAGAAATAATTGAAAATAAAAAGTGAAACTTGCAGTTGATTCAGTAATTTAACCTATGGGGTAAATTAAATTAAAATATAAATATTTTCCATTTATAAAAAATGAATATTAAAAAAATATCTAACTAAAAATTCTTAGTCTTAAAAAAAGAGTAAAATAAAAATTTAATCTTAAAAAGTAATAAATTAAAAATAAATCTTAATCTTAAGCATTTCGTTCATTAATAAGTAAATTAAATTAAAATAAATAAATATTCAAATAATTAATTAATTCCTCAATTTGCAAAACAAAAATTAATTTTCCAACATTGAATTTTCTTTTGTTCGAATTAATGAAAAGCCAATCCTTGAAGGGAGAAAGAAAATTATTATTATTATTATTTATTGTTTTACAAATTTATTTAAAATATTTTTTCCGTGTTTAATCATCTTTCATTTTTCCACCAATCACGAAACTATTTTCAATTCGGAATTTAAAATAAATTATTTCGGCTTTTTCAACAAAAAAAAAAACCATTCATCAAATCCTTGCGGCGATTTCGTTTTTTTTTTTCGTCCGTTGCGCGAAAAATATTTTTCCGTTTTCCTAATATTCCCATTATTTTTTTAATTGTATAAAAGTGCGCAATGTCCAAAAATGGACGGACAAAACGACAAATAATTTGTTGCACATGAACACCCGAAGAGCATGCAGCATATACACATAATTTGTACAATCTGTGCACCAAAGTAATGAATGAGAATGAATGCTTTTTCGCCGCCGTTTATTTTGCGGGAAAATCCGTCGCCGCTTTTCCTTTTTCGATGGGTCCGTTTTTGGCGCGAAAAGTGCGCGCCTTTTCATTCCGTCCGAAACCACCAAAAAGCCCCCGCCCCCCCTCCCGCGAGAGCAAAAAACGCGCCATTGAACGCACAGCACAACAACAAACAACAAAAGGGAGTAGTGCCCCGAGGGTGCAAAATGGGCACAGCTAATGGCATCATTCATTAGTGCTCATTAGCCCCTCCGGTTGTTAATTGGCTTAAACAACAGCGCGCTAGCAGAAGTGAAGAACACAAAAACACGGATTTGTGCAGATGAAAGGACTTTCTCTCCTGGTTTCACCAAATTAATTTGGTATTACACAGTGTTGGGATTTTAACGGAGTGCCAATTTTAATGTTTTGGCATTTTGTTTAAATTTAAAGCCGGCCACAAAAATCGGAAAATTTGAGGGCCGGGGTTAGTTCAAAGTCTTAACTGGAGCCTAAATTAGGTCCTTTACGTCAATTTATTAATTTTCTAATTTTATCTAAAATCCTCTCACTCCATCCTGAAAAAATTCCAATAAAATCACAATAAAATTTTTTACATTAAAAAACTGAATTTTGCCGCAGGGGAAATTAAAATTCTCCATTTTATTACAATACAAAAAAACAAAACAAATAGCTTTTGCAACGAATCACAACGAATTCCGGTGGGCGAAAACGAACGAACCAAAAACGGAGGCGGCGGGGGGGGGGGCAAAAGCGACGGAGAAAAGTCGCCCGGCGCGGCGAAAGCGCTTCATGTCCGCCAAAAGTTGGCGAAATGTGCGCTTCATCTCCTTCCATGCCCATCATCAGCATCACCTCTTGAACATGATGGAGAACATCTTCATCTTCATATCTGCTCATATCCCATCCAATCCTCTTCATATTCCACAACTGCCGCTGTCATTTTCATTAATCTGTCGCCGTCGCCGAAAAATTGCAGCGAAAACTATAACCATCGCCCGGCGCCAAACGTTAAACCACCCCAAAAAATCCCAATTTTCCCAGTTATATATGTACAAGTTTTTGTAGTAGAAAAACTTTCTAAATTTCCTAAACTGTGACAAGCAATGAAAAAATCCGATAAAATTTGTGTCATGGGATTAGCTAACCCCTAGGCTTTAAAAATTTACATTGTTTTCTTTGTGCGGCAATTTTTTTGAATTTTTTCGCTTTTAATCTTGTATTTTTATTTTAATAAATATTTGAATATTTGTTAAATCTTGTATGGCAAACATTCTCCCACCCAAAGAGACGGGCAGGCCCTCAAAAATCCCGGAAACTTCGTGCCGGGCAAACCCCCCCCCCCCCCCCCCCCCCAGGCATTCAATTTTTCATTCAAAGCTGAGGCATACATACATAGACCATGAGGATTAAGATTCTAAGAATTCGAAACTTCTCGACTTGCCCTGGTCTTTTTTTTTCTAAATCCTTTTATGAATCGAGGCCGAGAGTCTCGGTCAATATATATATATATTCATCACTCAAATTAGCATCATTTTTTCAACAAAATTTCTTTCCGTCTTTGGCACAAATGCTTTTCCTTTTTTTAATAATTTTTTTTTGGCTAACATAAGCTCTCTTCCAACAGGATTTTCTTTACATTTATTTATTTTTATTTATCCATATCCATCTCCTATTAGAATTTTCGCTTCTTTTCGCCCTCTGAAATTGGGTGAAGGAAATCAATTTTAATCGTCGCCGAATTTCGGGGGCATTTCCATCGCCGCCGTCCCCCCGGGGGACGGCGGCAAAAGGTGAAAGCCGAGCAAAAGCAAAAAGTACAGGCGAAAGAAATGGGAGAAGGATTTTGTTGCTGCCGCTTCTCCTTCTGCCGCACTTTGATCTGTTCCCGCGACTGCGACTTTCTCAGGGGCAGAGGAAATTTTTAGCCAAAAATAAATTTGTTTTGGCATTATGCATTTTTCTAAATTCAAATTTGAATGTATACCAATCTCTCTCGCTTTCTCTATGCGCAAGCATAAGTTTTTCAAGAAATGTCAATTCCGATCACTCCATAATCATATGATCAGAGAGTATGATTGAGTCGAGCGTTGAAATTTTCCGAGACCTGAAAATCAATCTCGACAATTGAACTCGAGAGTCGAGTCAAGTTGAGACCATGACCTCCCCCTCGCCCTCCCGCTTAATAAATTGAATAAATTACTGAACTCGAGACGTAAGACCGAGACTCTCGAGGCTCAAACAATGTTTGTTGGCCCAATGACAGAAGCACGATATTTTGTTTGGAAAACCGGCGTTTCCTGAGTTTTTGGGGGTTTTTGCCGGGTTTGCTTTTTTTAAATTCAAATTTGAGGGCTAATTCCTTCACAAAATTCAATAAAATCCTTTTTTTCTCTTCCCGCATATAGCAGCATGGCCTCAAAATCAGACAGCAAACTAAGATTGGCACACTAGCACAAGTTCCAACATTCAAAACATGGGGATGATCAAAATCCCAATCCGATCAAAATGGCTTCGCCTCTTCTAATCATGAATTTTTGTGGAACAACCACGCTCTGCTTGATCACTTGATACAACTTTGGGCTTAATTCAATATCAGATCAGCACTATTCCCGACCCAAATATTGATAAATGACCAAGATTTTCTTTACGATTATTCCAAAACTAATTAATTAATTTATGAGTCGCCCCTCCCCCCAAATTTTCTGACTGATGGCTTTTTTTCTGCTGCTGCTTTATCTGATGCTTTTTTGAATAAGCAAGTTTTCTTGGCGCTTCTGCTGCTGGAGCAGCAGCAATTATAGTGCACAACAAAGCATAGAGGAGGAGCGATTTGGGTGGGGCAAAAGCACCGCCGGGGGCGACGACGGCGATTTTCCGATCAATTTGGGCTTTTTTTCGGTGGGAGGGATATTAGCTGTTCAAATTGCGCAGCGAGAAGCATTTTTGCATGCACAACACACGCGTGTTCATTCATCGCACTGTTTAAGCAATTTGATTTTCCATGCCATTAAAAAATGGCACAAAAAATTAAGGGATAAAGCTTAATTGGGCGTGGACAATTTTGGGGGTAGTAACCAAATGGTCAATTAGCTAACATTTAATTAGCGTCACGAACATTCGGGCGGGGGGGGGGGAGTCAAAGTGCTTCAAATTAACTTAAATTTAACAACAAAAAAAAATTGGGCAAATGACAATTGGACAACAAAACTTATGAGAAATTTTTAAAGTTTTGAAATTTTTAGCTGATTTTTTGCAATTTATGAGGATTTTGTATTAGTTTTTCACACACACATTTGTTACCATTTGGACAGAAAATACATACAAAATTTGGTACCATTTGGACAGACATTTGTGATCATTTGGACAGAAAACACACAATTTTTTGCGCAAATGATATCAACACTCAAATTGGCTAATAGAACACCCAAATGTCCAAAAAAAGATAAATCATTAATTTGTCTCTTTCCGTTAAATGAGTTCTGCTGGGGCTGAACAGCAGGCGACCGGCAGGTTTTTGAACACGAACAGTGGCGCGATCACTCTGTGTGATCAGATCAGTCAGCGATCACTCTGATCAGTCAGTCTGACCCAATCGACAGCCCGTCCTTCTAATGGGTGGACAACCAACTGATCGATGATGAGTATCGACGCGATTTCCTGTTTTTAGTTTTTGGGTACTGTTACACATTGGCGTCGTCACATTGTTCCGCCTGCCGCGTCGGGGATATAAGGATATCCATCAGTTTATCACCTTCTTTCCAACTGCTGGGCAATTATTATTATTATAATTATCCCCTCCTAGCACCTGTTGATTTTTGTTGTTGCGCTGCACCCGATCAGATCACTCATTTCGGTAATTTTCTGTAAAAAAAAACAGCTAATGACCAGACCACAGATCACTCATTTTGTTAATCTGCTATTCTGTAAAAAAATCAGCTATTATTATCACGAAAGTGTGAAGTGATGAATCATTTATCTCAGTTAATTATTATTATTACTATTATTATTATTATTATTATTATTTTTCCATTGGGCTCCAATCACTGAATATTCGCTTAGCTCTAGATGTTGCTATTATATTCAAATGTGAACTGATCAATCACTTTTCTAAGCTTATTATTATTATTATTATTTTATTTTTATTTATCAATTGGGCCCCATTCACTGAATGTTCGGTCAGCTCTCATTGTTCTCACATTCAATTGACCAATTAACCGATCACTTACAGATTAATGATCTCGAATACTTGAACAGATATTTCTATTACCACCAAAATTGAAAACCCATTAGTATAATTATTGCTACTCAAATTCCCAGTGTGGCAGAGAACATTTTGATTGTGAAGCAATATGATCACAAAATTAAATTCCACTAAAACCTAATCACTATTAAGCAGCTAATTATAAGGGTCAGGTAAATGGCTACAAAATTCCATACTGATCACTGAAATACTCATATAATTAATATTTTCAAGATCACAAATTTTAAATTAAATTATTTATTTATCATTGTTATTATACCACTGATCATTACATCCATTCATTGATCACTTAACCCATTTATTGCATTCAAAACTTCCAGAAAGTCACTGACCATAGTGATTGGATCACTAATAAATTTGCAATCATTGCCTCAGGCAATGTGATCTCCAATTCTCGCGGGCACAAAATTTCACATTCCAAGCATGCCAATTAAATTTCAAGGTCATTACTGACTAATTGGTTTCTACGACTTTTGTCAGCTAATGGACCATTAAAATCATTTTGATCCAAAACCCACGACAATGATCAAATAACCCATGCTCGATCTCTCTTATCATTGGTCAAGGTCACTCTTCTAAATTGTGCCGACAATATCCCTTTAAATATCCCATGGACTTAATGATCAGTTAGATCACTCACTATATACTTTCATATAACTAATTGATCAGAGGATACTTCCAAGAAGCTAACGCACATAATCAGCCTCGGACACTGATCAGTCAAAAAATCCTTAGGGTTTCAACGCTTTCTCAGGCATTGATCAGCAAACGGACTTATCTCGGATAAAGCACACTACCAACTGATCAGACAGACCACCAAACTGATGGCCTCGTATTTGCATACCGATCCTTGATCAGGACCAAAAAACCTTGCAAATTTGGTGGGGACATTCTATTAATGCGGCGCCAACGTCACTAATCATTCAACAAATCCCACCCCCCCCCCCTAAAAAAGCTTGCTTTTGCTGCCGACTGATCAATTGCGCGACGCTGCAGCAGAGATCCGTTTGTGCGCTGCTCCTCTTGTACCATTTGCGCGCACTGATCAGCGGAAATGTCGTCGTCGAGAAAAAGTGATCAGTCATTGGAATGGCCGTCCGTGGCTAAGGAGCGGGGGGGGGGGGGCTCCCTCAACATGGTTTTTTATTCATAATTATTCTAACAGCCAAAAATTATTATCTTCACATGAACAAAAGCCGAAAATTCCTGATCACTTTGGTCCTTGAATGGCTGTTCTTGAGTGTTCAAATGACGTCATGCATTTCTTTCATTTTTAATTGCCTTAATCATTCTATAATTACTTTGATAAGTTTCATGTCTCATCATCCTTGATTGTGAGCATCTGATCACTTTTGTGAACGCAATATTCTTTACCCATTGTGAACATTTGATCATTTTGGTGCTTTTGTAATTCTCTAATTATCTGTTATCCCTTTCTGGTCTTCCAGCTTTATCAATATTCCGAATTGATCACAACCTAATCATTCAATCATTCCGAATCGATCACACTCAAAATTATTCAATCATTCCGAATCGATCACACTCAAAATTATTCAATCATTCCGAATCGATCACACTCAAAAAATGATTCCAATCACCATCCCCTTTTCAAATCACAATATATTTTCTGATCAAGGATTGCAAAAACTGATCATTGTCAACACTTACTGCTGCTTTGATCAGTGGCGCATGAAAATAAGCATTAATAATCAGAAGCAATTCAGCAACCCGACGTCTCTTACGTCACAACAAGCACATAATTAACCCGATCACGCAAAAATGCTCGCGTGCAAAAAGCTCTGAAAACCAATTTTTTTTTCGCCCATGGCATTACAGCCAACTGAGTCCCAGCCACTTGAGAATTGGGATTAAACTCCCGACGGTTTAAATTAAAATTAAAATAAATAATTAAAATCATTTTAACCAAAAATTATAAAAAAAAGCATTTATAATTGAATTGAGACAATTAAATTTTATTTAGAATCGGAATTATAAAATTTGGGAAACCCTTTTCGGGCTCAAGACTTCCCCGATGGGCATGTCTAATTTCCACAATTTAAATAGACATAGACCAGGCCAATTAATTAATGCCAATGTTCATTTAAAATTGTGAAATATTGCCCAAATTTTTATCCTTTCCATCATCATTTTAATGCATTGCTTAATTGCTCCAGATTAAATTATGATTAGAGTGAAGCGGGACCGGGAATTTTGGGCAAAACCGGGACCGGGACTTGCCGGGACCTGAGAAGCCGGGACTGGGACCGGGACCTCGAGTTTTCTTCGGGACCGGGACCGGGAACCGGGACCAACCGGGAATTTTTAAAAATTCAAAAATTTTTGAAAAAATTCAAATTTTAATTTTTTTCAACTGAAAATAATACAAAATAAAATTTTTATTTTGTTTTTTATTTAATAAAATCCAAAAGTTAAAGCTAAATTAAATTAATTAAAATTTTGATTTTAATTTATTTCAGTTATTTCAAACAATTAATCATTTGGGCTAGATGGTCGAATATTATTTGAAATTTAGATTTACTTTTCACATCATTTTTCGGCGCGGTTTTTCCAAAAAACTTTTAGGGAGGAAAGGGGTCCGGCGGTGCCGATAGGCGCCGCCGGGGGAAATTTTGAAAATTTGAGTGTAATTTGTTAACAGATTTTCAACAAAAAGGTTGGCTTTTAATAATACTAGGATCAACAATTTAATATAGATTTTCATTTAAAAAATGATAAAATGTGTCGATTAAAAAAAAATGAAGAATCATATTTTGTCTATAGGAAACCCATGGGTATACAAAAAGAAAATTAAAAATAATTCAATTTCTGAAGAGGGATTGAACCACGGGAAAGAAGATGGGAAAAGTAAAGGAGACTAGCCACTAGACTATTGTCACATTTACTAGTGTATCTTTTAAAGAATATATTTCATATTTTTTAAAATGTTTTCCTTTGGTTCATTAATTTTTCACTCATCAGACCCCCATTCTTACTAGTGCTTGTTTTTCCCGGTTCCCGGTTGCCCTACCGGTTAAATTTTCAAAATCCGGGACCGGGAACCGGGACCGGGACCTCGGGTGACCGGGAATTCCCGGCCCGGTCCCGGTCCCGCTTCACTCTAATTATGATCCATTATATTCTTTACATATCACCACTTTATCTTATTGCCTAATTTATTTTTAGAAAAATTTCAAAATTGATCAAATTCGGCTCAATTTCATAGAAAATCCCATTTAATTTTCGATAGATTCGGCTTAATTTCATAGAAAATCCCATTTAATTTTCGATAGATTCGGCTTAATTTCATAGAAAATCCCATTATTTTGGATAGATTCGGCTCAATTTCATAGAAAATCCCATTTAATTTTCGATAGATTCAGCTCAATAGAAAATCCCATTTAATTTTCGATAGATTCAGCTCAATTTCATAGAAAATCCCACTTAATTTTCGATCAAATTCGGCTCAATTTCATTAAATTTACACTTTCCAACCCGCAGGCGATTCATAGAATCGAATCTGATGTTTTGCTATTCACCACTTTCCCCCCGTTTTATTAATGTTTATGCAAATTCCGCTGCTGCTGCTGCACAGCGTTTTATCAGCAGAACCAATCTCTGTGCTGCACAATTTCACGTCTTTGGAGCACACAAATTGCTTTTATCCCATCCAAATCCCCAAATCCAAATCCAAATCTCCAAAATCCAATCAGCCATTTGAGAAATTTTCACATCCATAAATAAATTAATGAATGGAATATGCCCTGAAGGGGCGGGGGAGGAGGCATTAATTAATGAATGAATTAATTAATTTAATGAATGAATGGGCGCGGCGGCGGGTGCGTGCCCGGACACTGATCGGACCCGGTGATCATTACAAATTTATCTGATCATCCGACAAAGAAGCATTCCGGATCATTTTGGGAAATTATTCATTCTCCCCTCCACCCGCCGATCAAATTCACATATTAATAGTCTCTCTTTGTGTTGATCGGCTCCTCTGATCTGATCAAACGGGAATTCACATTTAATTCCGGAAATTTTGTCAGTGATCAGCGTTATTGCCTGAACCCATTTTAGGTAGCGCAATAAATCGCGCACAGATCTGTTGATCAGATATCTGTGTATATCTTGTTCCCGGATTTGTTCAGTCAGCTTGATCTGCTGTTCAGCCCAGCTTTGCGATCAGTCAATGATTGGATTCATTTAATTTTTAAGGACCGATTAAATGATTAAGCCAAGGGCAAACATTATTCCAGATTTGTGATCATAAGTTAGTGATTTGTTTCTCAGTAATTTTCGAGGGTTGATCATACTCATCATATGATCAAATTTAAACAAATATTTTTCCAGGTTTGCGATCAGTCAATAATTGGATTCATTTAATTTTTGAGGACCGATCAACTGATTTAGCCTGGACAAATATTATTCCAGAGTTGCGATCAGTTCATGATTCAATTTTCGAGGACTGATCATACTGATCATTTGATCAAATTTATACAAATATTATTCCGCATTTTTAATCAGTCAGCGACCTGATTCACTGATCAGCAGTTGTTACTTAACCTATTATGGGCAAATTTTGGATAATTCTTAATTGCATTACAATGTAATATAGCGTAAAATTTGTCTTCGCGAATGAATGAATGAACCCACAAGGACTGATCGGAAAGCCTGATCAATCGCTAATCCGAAAAGCATTCTAGATTTTTGATCAGTATCAGTTCTTAATGCAATTATTTTAAGCTTGCGTTATGGAAAATTTAGAATCTCATTTATTACGCATATTAAATGAAATTTAAATAATAAATTTAACATTGTTTTCAATTCTTTTCCAAACATTTTAATTACAAAATAAAATAAGTTTTCTTAAAAATTTAGAGCGGAAAAGGCCAGGAACAGTTCCAAATTTTTAAAATAAATCTTCTAAATGCAAAAACAATTTTTCATTTAAATGCTTTTCCCATTAATTGTTAATTTAACTAATTATTGTTAATTGTCATTTCCCCAATTAAAGGTTTAACAAAATTAAAATACCCAAACAAAATGTTCAACGGCAATAATAACCCGATCAAAATGAGCGCGGCACAAAAAATGCCTTCTGCCTCAGCAGCACCACGCCGACAACATCCGCATTTCTGCCTGTTTGGCACTGTGCATTTGGCGGTAAATTCAAATTTTAAATTTTTGAAATTAATTATATTTTTTGAATTTTCAATTTTTAGACAGCCATGAAACTGATAATTATTGTTGGCCTGTTGGCAATTGCTGCTCTTTGCACAGCCGAGGTGAAAAGCTTAATATTTTTAAATTAATCATTTAATTAATTAATTAGAAAGAAATTGCCTCCGGCAATTTATGCTTTTTTTAATTGTTTTGCGCCAAACACAAATTGACTAATTAGTTTTTAGGGTTCGAAAAAATGGAATCCTATTTTTTTCCTGGAAAGTGGGCCTGAAACGCAAGTTTTTAGTTTAATTTAAAGATTCTAAAATGCACTTTTGTAGTCCTATTTTCATATTTCTGTTTGTTTTGGCATTTTTCAAAAGTCCTCTATTAGAACGGCCCCTATCATCTATATGGCCCTTTTTGACCCCTAAAGATTGAAAAATTCTTCGAATATGATAATTTTTACAAAATTTTCTCGTGAATTAAAATTTCCGTAAAAAATAAGCAAAATATGGAAATTTCATTTTTTGTTCGTTTTTTTTCGCAAAAATTCATATTTTAGCTTTATTATTTTTTCTAAAAGATATTTGATACTATTCTTAGCTAATTTTGTGGGGCTTTGGCTTACATTTTAATGAATTTGAAGAAATATAGAGAAAGTTTCCCCTGATTTTGAAATTTGGTCCATATATTTGTCATTTTTATGGCCATATTTTTGCAATTTTATGACCATATTCCGCCATTTTTGGTCTATGTTTTAAGGACATATTTCACAATTTTTTTTTGTCCATATTATTCGAAACCTATTAATTAATTACTAATTTACACGCCTATAATAAATAACCTTCTTAAGGCAATTCATTTGCGCCGCGCACTTACCGTAATTATACTGCCGATTGCAGTAAGTTTGGTTACGATAGCCGCACTGTGCCGAAGCGAGCCGTGTTTGCTTTGGCCAATCATCGGAATTTCGGTGGATTTTTAATTTTAAATTTAAATTTAAATTATTTATTTTTTAAGTTTTTCCATATTTTTTTGGATGGCTATTTGTGCATTTTGTTTCTGTTCATTTTCTTCTTCAAACCAATTTATTTGCTTATGGTGTTCAATTGGGCATTTGACAGTGAGTTAAATGGTTTTGAATAAAATTTAAATTTTATTTAAAACAATTAAATTATTTTAAATAAAATAAAATAAATATTTATTTTATTTTTTTTATAAATTTAGGTTAAAATTTTACTTTTTTTTCATTTTAAGATTAAATAAATAAATATTATTTTATTTCCTTCAAATAAAAAGAGATTATAATAGATTAAAATTTAAAAAAAAAATTATTTTTAAAATGATAAAAATAAAAATGTAAGTAATTTTTATTTAAAAAATAAATAGAATTAATTTTTATTTAAAAAATAAATAGAATTAATTTTTATTTAAAAAATAAATAGAATTAATTTTTATATATTTATTCAAGATTAAATAATTCGTTAGTTAATTAATTAATTACTTAACTAATTAATTGTATTTAATTAAATAATTAAGCATTGCATACCACCAAAACCCTCTCATTCTACATATATTGTGCAATCATTTCCATGATACTTTTGGTGTTTTTCCTGTACAATCTGTGGCAATTGAGGACGGCACTTCGCTTCCAAACATTTTTGGAGGAGGTGAGTCAAATGGAAATTAAATTCAAAAACAATTATTATTAATTAAAATTTTATTCCTTTAAAAATGAATTTATTATTAAAAAAATGGGTGGAGATAAAATTATAAATGGACTTCTAATGTTAAAATTACACATAAAAGCGTCAATTAAATTTGCTAATTGCGCTAATGAGATTATCCCTACCCCAAAAAATTGGCATAATTAAAAATCGGTAAAATGAAAAATAATCAAAAAATGCCAAACTCATGGAAATAAAATGCTAAAAAATAAAAATCAAAAATCATTGTGATGTATTGTCGCCCACAAATGCTCTGTACATTGGTGAACTGTCCGCCGCGTCGGCCGAATGTCCGAGCAACCAAAAAGTTTCCATCACACCTTTGCCCTAAAATTCACAAAAATTGTGAAATAGCCCACGGTTTTTAAGATAAATTTTTATCTATTTTTTTTGATAAAATTTAAATTAAGGTTAATAAGGCCCGAGGCCATCCCGACAAATTTTGTCGGGGAATTTCCTCCCCAATCCCCGACTTTTTTTTTATATTTAAGCACCTCAAAGAAGTTATTTTATCTTGGATTATACTGACATTTATATATTTATTTATTTATTTGCTCAGCCGTTTTTATTCGATTTTTGTGGTTACTAATTAGTGAAAAATTAATTGCCCTAATTAGGCTACCTTAATGATCACTTCCCCTCGGGACTCCGTCACGTAACCTCCGATCAGTTCTGTCAGGTAATGATTGGACGTGTTTGAGATGTGAATATGGGCTGCTAAAGTTTACAAAAAATGGCTGGCACTTAATTAGTTTTTTTCATAATTTTTACGTTTCCCGTTGGATTCCATTCGGCTTGCGGTATTTACCGTATCCCCAAACAGACAGTAACGTGGCATTGTTAGCCCAACAACGCCGGCAACAGCAGGGCCTAAAAGGAAAATACACTCTTTTTAAAGTTTATCTCTAATTTGGTCCATCACGGCTAATTAGGTAACTAATTTGTCTCTCACGGCTAATTAATAACTAATCAGTCCCTCACGGCTAAATTAGGTAACTAATTAGTCCCTTAGCGCTAATTAGGTAACTAATTAGTCCACCCACGGTTCATTCGGTAAATTATTCTCAAGTTTTTTCACCCACTAATTACTCCCTGTCTCGGGTTGTTTGGGGGTAAATAGACCCCTAATTATGCTCGCTAATTGACCGGTGTGAAAGCCGATGCGCAAATTGACGCGTTCCGCGTGTAAATGGTCAATGCGAAAACTGGAGACCGCGCGGAGGAAGGCAAATGCGAGCTCAGCAATTTCACGCGCGTGGTTGTCCCCGTTGCGTTTTGGGATGCTTAAATTTTTAAATTTTAAAATTTTTTTACAAATTTTTTAGGAGTTTGTTTATTTTTTTAATGAAATGCTCATTTAATTGAAAATGTAAATTAGTTTTATAATTTTTAATTTAAAAATCTAATTTTTCGGATTTTTGGATTTATTTTATTTTTTAATTTAAAATTTAATTTAAATAAAACATTTCTTAAATTCATTGTTAAAGCTTTACCCAGAACAGACCAAGTAACCGTCTCCGATCGTTTCTTAAAATTAATAAAATATATTAGGAAAATAAATTTGAATATTTTATTCCAAAATATAATTAGAAATTAAAAAAAATTAATTAAAATTATTTTATTCCCTGGGGCAACACTTACCAACTTTGTACGTGTCGTAGGTGTCAATAATATTATCAAAGGTTGTGTACAAATTGTTGAGCAAATTTACAACCTGGGAAATTAATTGTTTGATTTATTTTTTTAAATTAAAATTTAAATTCTAAGTCCAAATCAATGGACAATTGATCAACAGTGCGCTTTGTAGACAATTGTTTCCGATAATAAATGGACAAACTATCAACCAGAATTTTTGATTCATTGTGAATATTTGTTGCGTAGATAAATGTGGATTTGTGCCATATTTCGTTTTTTGGTGATCATTTGTCCTTTTAATAAATATGGACAAATGAGAAACATCAATCAGTACACTGTGGTCAATTGTCTTGGTTAATGTGGGGACAATTCGTCACCATAAAATTTTGTGATAAATCATTAATCCTGTTCATACTGTAATGTGGACAATTAGTCACCCATTACGCATCATTTTCCTCATCAAATCTGGACAAATGATCAATACCATTTGACTGTGATCATTTGTCGCTGTTTTTTTCTCTTTTTTTTTTTACCTGTAACGGCGTGCATTTGCTGGCCAAAGTGGTGAAGGAGACCACGTCCGAAAACAGCACGGTGGCCATGAGAAAAGATTCTGGTTCCACCGATTCGCCGAGCTTCAATTTTTCAGCAACCTAAAATTTTATATAAATTTTATCTATGGAATAGTTTTTAAATTATTCAATTAGCGATCAAATTTTAATAATTAAGTGTCTAAAAAATAAAATTTAAAAAATTAAGAATTTTTTGTTTTGATGCCAATTTTTCTATTTTCATTATTTAAGCTTTCTTTTTTAAATGCCGATTTTTTCTTTTTCAATTTTTAATTAAATTTTAATTTTAATTACCAACATTTTGTCAACAAAATTACATCGCAAAAATAAATTTTTGGATATACATACACATTAGAGCCCGGAAATTTCAAATTTATGGACTTTTTTGGGGGGGGGGAGACGGAATCCTACGGGATAATCCCACAAATTCCAAAAATGCAGGATTGCGCACACTGGGATCCCGCCAAATCCCGCGCCCGGGCTATAATATACATTGTTTAAAATAAATTTAATATAATAAATGTTTGGCCAAATGTTTGGCCCACCTGTCGCGGCAACATTCGGTAGAGCAAAATGTCACTTTTGCGCTTTTCCTCCACCAACTCTTTGGTCCGTTCCTCAACTTCCTGCTCCAATGAGCTGGCGTACTGCTCCAACATGCCGAACACATAGTCCATCAGACTGTTGGTGTTGCTGTAAATTTAAATTTTAAATTTGTCAAATTCAATTTTAATTACTTTTATCCAGCCAAATTTAAAAAATTTAATTTATCAAATTTATTTCTTATTATTGCTTTTAGACACCCAAATTAAAATTAATTTGGGAAAATATAATATTTAATAATTTTTGCAAATCCAAATTAAAAATTTAGTAAACATATTCCTTTATTCCTTTTAATCCAAATTTAAAAATTTAACTTATTTTTTAATTGTGCATCCAAATTAAAATTTGTTGAATTTTATTTTTTAAATTTCTTTTACCTAAAGAATTAATTATTTTTTATTGCTTTTACCCATCCCGGTTCAATTGGCGCAAAATTGTTCGCACACGTTCCATTTTTGGCCTTTCCGACGGATTTTCTGCCCAACAATCGCGCACAAGATGAATCTAATTTTTGCAATTTTTTGCAGCAAATCTTTCAAAAATTTTCACCCCTTAAAGGCTTTAAAATTTTACCCGCAAATTTTTTTTGAGCTTTTCCTATCCCTAAAACAACATCATTAAAATCCCAAACCGTTAAAATTAGTTTTTTCGATATTTTTCTTCCTTACTGCAATTTATTTTGCCTATTAAAAACTGATGCTTTTAAAGCCAATATTTTAATATTTCAAACGATTTTTAAACCCAAACAAATTTCTAAGAATTTCAAACCCAATCCTCTAGCATTCTCCAGTTTTATTCATTTTTAGCTAAATCCGATCTTTTTAAACTCCCCCCGCCCCTTTTTTCATTGGCATTTTGCCAAAGCTCCCTCCCCCTCACCAGGCTTTGGTGGTCACGCATCGCTTCATTTGCACGAATTTGTGGCCTGTGTGGTATTGCGACATTGGACCGTTTTAGGCGATACAAAATTTCTGGGAAAAAAAATATTTTTTTTTTATAAAAATGGAAACAAAATCTAAAACCGACTATGTCGAAAATTAACTCGAGAATGACCCCCCAATGAGAGACTCCGACAAATCAAAAGAAATCCGTAATTTTTTCCGAGACTAATTTTTTGTTTATTCTCCCCTGTGCTGAAAATTTAAAAAAAAGAGAGAAACGAAGATAAATTGTCCATGCTCCCGTGATAAGTCGAGAATTAAGTCTCGAGAATGATATGATCATATCCTTGGTATCTCTCTCTTAAACGGTACCGTACCGTCAATGTCCTGCTCGCGCTCCACCCCGTTCCACACCGTCTCGCGGTTGACCAGTTCCGTGCAGATGATCGCGAAGCTGTACACGTCCCCCTCCACAGTGCCGGCCCGGTTGTTTTGGCGCAAATGTTCCGGCGCGGTCCACATCAATTCTTTTTTGGCAATTTTTTTTTTGATTGGTTAAGTTATACATTTAATTTTTTTTTTAAATATTTATGCCCAAGAAATTTATTTATTTATTCAATTAATTTTTTAAAATTTAATTTATCAAATTTCCCTTTTCAAAACAGAATAATTATATAAATAGCTCAATTTTTATTTTGTATTTTGGGAATTTAAAACTTAATTTTGATTTTTTGCCTCGAAATTTCCTTTAAATGAAAATCAAATTAATAATTATTTATTATATACATTATATTTTTATATTTTTGGTTCAAATCATTTCATTTGAAATTCAAAATTTAATTATTAAATTATTTTTATTTTAATATTTTCTTTGGATTAAACCCTTTCATTTAAAATTTAATAATTTCGAACGAATCCTTTTCATTTAAAATTCAAAATTGAATGTTTAAAAAAAAACATTTCTGCCAAAACACTGACTTGCCCGTGGCATTGGCTGACTCTCTCTGATCAAGTTCAGCCCAAAATCACTGATTTTCACTTGCCACCGATCATTGATCAGACAATTTTCCGAACTCAATGACCCATGGACGCCGATAAACGTTTGGTGCAGCGCAGACAAACCCTAAATTCGGGAAATTTCTCTATTTTTGATGCCTTTGGGAATTTTTAAGATAATTAAACAATATATGATCAAAAACCTTAATTAAAAAACTAAAATTCAGCAATAAATTTTTATTTTTCCCATTTAAAAAAATTTTAAATCTAAAAACTCAAGTTTAAAATGTTCGAAAAGTAATTTTTTTTTTTTTTAAATCACTAATTAGGGTTAAATTTCACCAATTTTGAGAAAATAAAATGGCCCACATTTGTAATGTCGCGCATAAGTGAAACCATAACGAACACATCGCCAACATACTGCTCTTTGGCGATCAAATTCTTTATTTTTTTATTTTATATTTAGGATATTAAATCTTTTTTTCTAAATTTATTATTAATAAAAAAAAATTTTGATTTGATTTTATTATTATTTATTTTTCCCACTTTTAAACTGCCCCTTTGGCAATGCTTCCAAATTGCGTACAAAATTGGCGCGTCCGTGCAAATGCCATAAAATTTGTTCAAATTGTCATGGTCAATGAAACGAAGCTACAAAAATTTAAATTAAATTTACAATAAAAAAAATTTTTTATAAAAAATTATTAATTAATTTATTTTTTAATGATAATTAATAATAATTAAATAAATAACATATAAAAACTAAAAATCATTTTAATCATTCAAAAAAAAAATTTTATGTGATTTTTTATTCTTAAAAATGAAATAAAAATAAATTTCGTTTATTAAAATATTTTTAATTTTTCATAATTTAAAATTTTTTTATTATCATTATTTTGTTTTTTTTCTAAATTTATTATTGTCAAATTAAACTTTAAAATTAAATTTAGTTATGACAAACAAATTATATTTTTAATAAAATTAATTTTATAATAAGTAAAAATATTTTAAAAGTTTTTTTACGTATAAATTTATTGTTTCATTAATTAAACATAAAAAATAAAAATTATTTTTTATTCAATTTGAAAAATTTTTATTTTTCAAAATGAAATAAAAAAATGAAAAATGGATTTCAATTTCAGATTTTAAAATCACCTTTCTAAGTTGTCCCAACTGTTTGGCATCAATGCGCACTTTGACCAAATATTTGACACCAAACACAATCTCCCGGTTGTACAAAAAATGGGCATAAGTGTCCGTCTCCAACTTTTTGTTGTTGCTGCCCAACGTCACTTTGGTGCCACCTGAAAAAAGACAGAAAAATTGAATTTATGCCAAACATAACGCCAAAACATTTAGGTTAAATTTTCAAAAATATACCCCCTAAGAAATGAAAATTTTATCAAAAATTCATCTCCAAAATATAATTTTTATTTTTTTGACAAGAATTTAAAAAATAGATTTCTCAAGTACTGATTTGACTTAATTTGTTGCTTTTTCGTCTTTGTCATTTTAGGCCCCTAATTGAGCTTTTTCCATTTTTTAAGTGCCTATTTTATGGGTTTTTTCGAACCTAAAGCCTAATAAGTAAGCCCTAGTGAAAAAATTGAATTTATGCAAAACATAACGCCAAAACTCTTGAGTAAATTGACTTGTAGAAAATGCTAAATTTAATAAGGAAATGAAAAAATGCCAAGATTTAAGCTGAATTTTTTTTTTTAAATTCCGCTAAAAATTTGTTCAAAAATGCATTCATACAACAAAAAAAAATGCCAAAGCATTGCATAATGCCAATAATGGGAATCGAATGCCAAATTAAGACACACAATGCCAATGCTTTGAATTTAAAAATTGCCCACCCGACGCGCTGCTGTGCATGCTGCGCATGCTTTTGCCGGTTTCACTGTTCAACTCCTCCGCGCTGCGCAACTCCTTCATGTTGCGCAGTTCCGCGAACGGAATCAGGCACTCCCGGGTGAGGCGATCGCGCTCGAGAAATTTGGCACTTAAATTATCGTTAAATTGATCAAAATTTTCAGTCTAACAAAGCGCTTAAATGCAATTTGATCAAAAATATTTCCAATGCCCAAATGAACCCGATCAGAATCCCGACATTTTTCACGTTCCCGAATTACGAGTCCCGACCCGAAAAATTTGAGCCGTCCCAACCAGAAACATGACATTTTTCACGCCCGGAATCCGTAGTCCCGACCCGAAAAATAACATTCCTGACTCGAATTCGGCATTTTACGTTCCCAAACCTCGGCTGGTTTTCTCAGTTTTTCCTTGATCAAAAAAATGACCAAGCTTTGGATGATCATTTTGTGATAAAACCCCGATCGGATAACTGATCAATGTAGGAGCCAAAAGAGAATCTACTGTAGTTTTCCGCATTACCGTATTGCAATGCCAATTGCGCCTCCTGTAGCAATGAACAGCAGCAAAATTAAGCCGCCGCCAGAATAAATGTACAATGCAATGTCCTTCAAAAATGCTTTTTCATTTAAATACATTAATTGGATAATTAACTGTTCCGCTACAGTAAATAAATACCCATTATTACTGTAGAACTTTTGTGTATACCGTATCCCATCCAAGCCAACCTGTGGGCATTGGTTGCCCGAGTAGCCGCACCGGGGCCGCGTCAACGGCTGTGTGCCCCCATAATGCACCCAAATTTCAGTGCTTGAGCTGTACATACGGGTGAAAACCTGAAAATTTACAAAAATTAAATCAAAAATTGCTGAAAAATTCTTAAATTTCTCATTTGAATTCTGTCCGACACAAATTTCTTTAAAGACAAAAATTACATTTAAAATTAATTTGTCAATTTCACCCCCCAAAAAAAAGCTTTTCTCATATATCCGAAACCACAAACTTCCCCAAAACTTCATCAAATTCATTTACAAAATTTAAATTCATCTCCCCCGACAAAAAGATTTTCAAAATTCATTAAAAATTAGCAAAGAAAATTCTCACCAACATTCATTCTTACTAGGGTCCGACCTGGACCCTTGCTTGATCCAGGCCTGCCTTTTTCCTGGATCCAGTTCCAGGTCCAGGCAATTTATCTGTAAACTGGGTTTTTCCCGGATCTGAATTTTGCTGGATTATTGTCCAGGAAATCCAGGCCCAGGTCCAAATTTCGAACCAGGTCCAGACAATTTTCGGCAACTCGGTTTTTTTTTTTTGGGACTTGAGTTTTCCTGAATTTTTGTCCAGGAAACCCAGGTCCAAGTCCAGATCCAAGCTTTTTTTTTAAATGTCGAACTCTCGAATTCTTACGGTTTCAAATGCGGATGCAGCAGATATGGACCCGTTGTTGAGCACATTTGTCACACTTTGTTGCTGCACAATGGTGATGTTGATCACCGCCTTTGGCGTGTCCGAGCCGTCCAGCATTGTGGCAAAAAAGATCGGCCGCCGATTACCGTACGCGTTCACCACTACCGTACCAGTCTGGCCTATGTTCAAATATTTACATATACTTCCATATTTACATAACTCTTCTCTCAATTGGGGATTTGATCACTATTGATCAGAGTCTCGAAGCTTTTATCTGGACTTCTCTGATTATACTGTATTTTAGCATTTTAAATTGCACCAAGTGCTTTTTGTACATTTTTTGAAAAGCAAAAATCTATTTGCCTGATTTTTGTCAGGTTTCATCTGATATTTAATTACTATAAGCAGAGAGAGCTCTCGGCTTTTGGCTTACGGTAATTACTAGAGACCGGACAAGAGGGTCGGTCGAACGGTTTCGGTTAAAAACCGAAAAAAAACCGAAACCGAAAAAAACCGAAAAACTCAAAAAATTCTCGGTCGAACGGTTTCGGTTAAAAAACCGAAAAAAACCGAACCGAAAAAAACCGAAGAAAAATTTTCGGTATATCGTTTCGGTTTCGGTTTTTTTTGAATTTTTATATTTTTTCCAAAAAAAGCAATAAAACATTTTTATTAACAGAAAAGGCTAAAGATCACCTCTGAACTAAATTGTAAAGCTATTGAAGCTCTATTGAATGGTGTACTAAAGTTTGGAAAATGATAGAAAAGGCAGTCAAAAAACATGTTTTTTCTCCTTGATTCTAAAAAAACCACAAAGATTAGTTTTAGCGATTTGGTGCCCTTTTTGACGTTTTTTTCCCGAAAAATTCCAAAATTCAAAAAAATCGGAAAAATACACCCCTAAGAAATGATCTAAAAAAATTCAGAGAATATACCTTTATGAATTGAAAAATTTTCACAAAAATTGTTCGCCAAAATTCATTTTTTCGGGACCCACGCGTTTGGGCGCGGCCGTTTGGGCGCTGGTCTATAAACATATTAAGATTTCGAATGTTACCAAAAATGTTGGATTTGGATGACATAGAAAAAAGTTATAGAAAGTTATAGTTGAAAAACATGCTGGCGCCCAAACGGCCGCGCCCAAACGCCAGCGCCCAAAATTTAGTTTTTTGAATTAGTTTTACGTGTTTAGCTCCCTAAAAATCATTAATAAAAAAAATTTAAATGCCTTTTTTCGTGCCTTTTTCGGGATTTTTGTGCCTTTTTTCGTGCCTTTTTCGGGATTTTTGTGCCTTTTTTCAGTGCCATTTTGCGCTTTTTGGTGCCTTAATTGCCAGCTCTAGCCATAACTTTAGGGCCGGCGGTGCTGATAACCGCCGCCGGGAAATTTTTTTGTAATTTTAATGCTATTTGTTAGCAGATTTTGTCTAAAAATACCAAATTTTGAGATTTTGGACTAATTTTTTAAGAAAAGATAGCTTTTTGGGGGGTCGGCGGTGCCGATAGGCGCCGCCGGAGGAAAATTTTAAGAATTTTTAATGAATTTTGTTAAAAAATGGCCAACTGATTTGTCAAAAAAGTCGGTCGATTGTTTCGGTTTTTTAATTATTTCGGTCGAACGGTTTCGGTTAAAAAACCGAAAAAAACCGAAACCGAAAAAAACCGAAAAACTCAAAAATTTCTCGGTCGGTTTTTTTCGGTTAAAAACCGAAACCGAAAATCGAAAAATACCGAAAAAAACCGAAAAAAAAAACCGACCGGTCCGATCTCTAGTAATTACATCCTATTTAATACACAGTAAATTTTTTGTTTTTTTTTTGATTTTACCATAAATTATTCCATTTTTAAATTGCAGTAAGTTTTAAAACATTTTTGAAAAGCAAAAATCTATTTGCCTGATTTTTGTCAGGTTTCATCTGATTTAATTACTATAAGCAGAGAGAGAGAGAGAGAGAGAGTGAGAGAGAGAGAGAGAGAGTGAGAGAGAGAGAGAGAGAGAGAGAGAGTGAGAGAGAGAGAATGTGAGAGAGAGAGAGAGGAGAGAGAGAGACAGAGAGAGAGTGAGAGAGAGAGAGAGACAGAGAGTTTGGGTTACAATTAGAGCTGAGCGGGACCGGGACCGGGACCGGGACCGGGGCGGGAAATCCCGGTTTTTTCAGGTCCCGGTCCCGGTCCCGGTCCCGGTTTTTGAAAAAAAAGAAATCCCGGTCCCGGTTTTGCCAGTCCCGGTCCCGGCGGGACTAAATAAGCACTGGTAAGAATGGGGTCTGGGTGAGAAAAGAGAAGAAAATTGGTGGAGAAGAAAAAATTTTTGAGAAAAAAAATAAATTATTTATTTCCTTTTAAAGCATATTTTCATATGCATAAGTGGATAAGTGGCTAAACCTTTTGACTTTCATTATTTGTCCATTGGGTTCAATTCCCCGATGGAACAGATAATTTTTTCTTTTTTCTTTACCAACAATATCAATTGAAATTTAATTAATAAAAAATATTTCTACATAAAAATTATATTTTTGCCTTTTTTAAACAGCCTAAAACCACAAATTAACCTAATATTTGGTCATTTTTTGACAAATTCTGTTAACAAATCGCACTCTAAATTTCAAATTTTTTCCGGCGGCGCCTATCGGCACCGACGGACCCCGACCCTCCCAATGTTCCAAAAGTTTTTCGAAATAACATTGCCACAAAAACAGCGACTTAAAAATTTTAAGAGATTGTTAATTTGTTAGAAAAATCCAGAATTTTGGGACTCAGAAAATTCCAAAAATTCCCCCCGCCCCCTAAAATGAAAATTTTAAAAATTTTCCAATGAATAATGGAAAAATTCTTCGAAATTAAAAAATTTTATGGGTACCTTTTTGAATTTAGGAAATTTTTGTAACAAAATTCACCAAAAATTTTTAAAATTTTTCAAAAAAAATTTTCTCTTGGAAAAAGTCCCGGTTGGTCCCGGTCCCGGGTTTTTTCGCAATCCCGGTCCCGGTCCCGGTCGAAAAACTTGGTCCCGGTCCCGGTCCCGACTTTTCTGGTCCCGGCAAATCCCGGTCCCGGTTTTTGTCAAAAATCCCGGTCCCGCTCAGCTCTAGTTACAATATTAAAGCCTTTATGTTATAGTAATTTTGTTTTTTTTTTGTTTTACCACTTTTGTACATTTTTTGAAAAGTCATTCATTATCGATTAGTCTGTTTCCTGATCACCTGATCTAATCACTCTGATAAGCAGAGAGAGCTTAATTTTTGGATGACGGTAATTAAAGTCCTTTTATTACATTAGTTTTTTTCGTTTGATTCTTTCATAAATTGCACCGTTTTTTGATGTACAGTACATGTTGTTACAGTCTCAATTTTTTTTTGTTTTGTTTACCCTTAAATGTCACGCTCGCGGTGACGTTGATCACCAGTGTGCCGTTCCGCAATATCTCCTTGCTGATGCCATATTTGTCCATGGTTCGGTTCAGTGCCAAAAAATACATATAAGCGCTGTCGAAGAGTGAGCGGGCATAATTTGCTGGCTGCAAAAAAGTGCCAATATTAGACATAGAAAAAGCAGTTTTTAATAAAAAATTTTAAAAATTGGGCGGATTTTCTGACATACCGTAATAGAATTTGTTTTTTTTTTCTCATGACAGGCACAATCACCTTTGAACCGGAATTATGATAAAAGAATTTTCTTAAATACCAGCAGGGTACAATTATTCCGCAATTGTTCATAATTATACCCGTAATTGTTTGAAGTTAAGTATGCGGTAATTTTTAAATTTGGATATCATTGTGACGGTGCTATGACTTTAGTCAAAAACCATCAAAATGGGCGTTAGTCAAAAAACCATCAAATGAAGAGATTTTTTGATATAACTTTGCTCAAACGCAACCACTTTTTAAAATCTTGATATCATTCGATAGGCCTAAGTGTTTTCTACTAGCCTACAAAATTTCAAAAAAAATCGTTAAGCCTCAAAAAAATTATGGCCAAAAATGTTGAAAAAAACTTGATTTTCTGAGCTTCTCAGGTCATAACTTTTTTGTAACTTAATGAATTTTTTTGAAATTTGGCAGGAAAATAGAAAACCCTTAGGGCTATCGAAAAATATCAAGATTTTAAAATTTGGTTCATCTTAGGCCAAATTATGAATAATTTTCTGTCAAAAATTTTCCATTTGATGGTTTTTTGACTAACGTCCCAGCACCATTGTGACCCTAATTTGTTTTCATTTTTTATTTAAGCCCAGGTACACTATACCGTAATTGTTTTTATCTTTTTAAATAACAATTATACAGTAACTGGGTTGTTAATTTTTAAAAAATCGATGTTATCCTAAATTAATTGGCTTTTTAAAATTTTTCCCCAAACGTTAAACCTAAAATGTCATTATTTGTTAATAAATGGACTGCAAATGTTAATTACCCAGAAAAAAAGAATTAAAAAAAACAAAAATGAAGGATTGAAAAATTTTATTTAAATTTAAAAAAAAAATTAATTTTAAATAATTTTCGCCTTTTTCTCTCACCGTTTGTTCCTCCGGCCCTCCCATGCATTCTCTGGCACAATTAAAGGGCGGCTTGCCAAACTCGGCACTCATGTTTCGGTTGAACGATTCAAGTTGAGCGTACGACTGGTTCTCCAAGTCCACCTTGGCAAAAATAAGCCCCTTTTGATAGATTTAAAAATTATTTTTCATTTTTTGAGTTTTCTGTTGGGATTTTCCAAGATTTTTTGGCTAAGATATTCGATTTTTTAATTTTTAGCATTTTTTTTATAGAAAATCTTTATCTTTTCTTCGATTTATTCATTTATTTTTTGCTAAAGCCCTTCCAAATGTTTTTTTTATACTTTTGAAACTCATTTTTTATAAAAATTTTTTAAACAGATTTTGTTAGAATTTTTTAATTTTATATTTCATATGTTTATTTTTTTAGATTTATCTCTTAAATTTTGTTGGAATTTTCGAGATTTTTTGACTAAGGTATTCGTTTTTTTAAATTTTTTCTCTTTTCTTCGATTTTTTCCTTTTGTTTTTGTTTTAAATTTTTTTTTCTAAAGTCTATTCAATCCCTTTTTTGAAAATTTAAAATTAAATCTCTAATAAAAAAATGTTGTTGCTTTTTTAAAATTCCATTTTAATTAAATTTATTTTTCCATTTTTCACTGTTCTCAAAAACCCTAATAAAATTTTTCCAATTTTTTCATAGCCCCTAGGTATTCGGGTTTAATTTTTTTTTTTTTGCTAAAGCCTATTCACTCCTTTTTTTGAAAATTTAAAATTAAATCTCTAATAAAAAAAATGTTGTTGCTTTTTTAAAATTCCATTTTAATTAAATTTATTTTTCCATTTTTTCCACTGTTTTCAAAAATCCTAGTAAAATTTTTCCAAATTTTTCATAGCCCCTAGGTATTCGGGTTTAATTTTTTTTTTAATTTTTTGCCCCCCTACCACAATGAATCGTCGCGCGGCAATCAGTGCGTCGTTGTCGCGCCCGTCACTGCTCAGCCCGTCCTGTTGCACCCACATCGGAATGTTGTCAGCTGTCTGAGTGTCTCCTACTGTGGTGCCTCCAACAAATTAAAATTTTAATCCCGCATTAATTAGCAAAAGCATACTGTAGCTAGCAAAGGGTTTGGTGGAAACTAATTAGCATACTGTAGAAAAGGACCACCAATTCATTAATCAGGTACGGTAGGAGGAAGTGTAATTTACAAAATCAAAAAAAAAAACCCTTTTTGGGGGTTGAATTCGTGAAAATTACAGCTAGACAGGCTCTTGCCACTGGCTAAATGAATAGTGAGCGGAGAATGCGATTTCACAATAAGGGTGACGGTAAAAACGGTAATTACCGTTACCGGTCAATTTTCAACGGTTACGGTAAAACTGGCAATTACCGTTACAGGTCAATTTTCGAAAATTGGTCGGTAACGGTAAACGGCAATTTACTGCGGTAAATTTATTCCCGGATTAATTTTTATCGTGCCCCTCTCGCTCAACTAATTCAATTAATAATTTGCCTAATTACCATAATTACCCAATTAAGCACTGTCAATAATTTAGTAAACTATTTTATTTGCTATAATTATTTTTTGAAGAGTCTGCTTAAAAATTGTTTTGTTCACCCGGCTGTGTCATTCCGAGTCCCCTCATAGATCCGATGATAAAAGCGAATCTAAAAAAGAAAATAAACTTTAAAAATAAAATTTTAAATTTTAAAATGGCACTCTGTGTTTTTGCCAGCCAAGCCAAGGTCAGTGATGGCCAACAAAAATTGTCGTCGATGATTGATATTATCAAAACAAGTGATCACAACTGTGAACAACACAAAATTCATGCTATTTGAAAATTCCTCGTATAGAATAGTTAAATTTAAATTTAATTAATTTATTGAATTTTTCTCAATTTTCCAAAATCAAAATTTTATTTCGCATATTAATTAGCATTATTATTTTAAATTATTTTAGAGATCCCAACTACTATTAAAAGACTGAACACCATCAAAACTGATCAGCGTTTTTATGTACACAAAAAAAAAAAATTAAACTGAATAAAAAAAATATTTTTTTTTTACACCATTTTTGTTTCATTTTTAAATATACATATTTTAAAAATTAATTGATATGTAAGTGTTTTCTTAGTGCTCAATTCTTTTCAATATTAATGTATTTTTTAACTCCTAAAATACTATTATTTTTTCCACTATTTACTAAATAATTTTAAATATTTTTTTTTTTGATTTTGATTTTGATCAATTTCCAACTTCTCGATCGGTTTGACACTGTGATCAGTGTCGAGCGCATGCTTTCCGCGCTGGAGTCCATTTTGCGCCGGAAAACAATGGTCACGTTTGGGTCGTCGTTGACCAACGCGATAAAATCCGTATAAAAATATTGGCATACCCTGGGCAAATTAATCGTTTTTCATTAATTAGGCAAGCCTAATTAAAATTAATTAATTAAATAATTAAATCGATTGGTACCCGGCTGGACAAATTAATTAAATCCGTTGGTGTCCGGCTGGGCCAATTGTTAAATTAATCTTTTTAAATTAATTAGAGGCAAATTAAATTAATTAATTAAATAATTAATTCCGTTGGTGCCCGGCTGGTCAAATTGTTAAATTAATCTTTTAAAATTAATTAGACGCAACCCAAATTAAAATTAATTAATTAAATAATTAAATCCGTTGTTGTTTGGATGGGCAAACTGCTATTAATCCTTTAAAATTATTAGGGGCAGCGGCAGCCCATAATTAAAATTAATTAATTAATAATAATTATTAATTACATCCGTTGGTCGTCCGGCGTGTACACAAATGACACTTCACTCCAATTGTAATTGCCCAAAATTGAGCGAACAGCCATTGCGAGCCTTGAAAATTAAAAAAATTTCAAAATTTAAGAGAACCCAGCTTTAAATTTTTTTTTAAATTTATTAGTCTCAAAGACTATAAAAAACGACCCTAAAAAATCATTAAAAATGCAAACGAAAATTAAAAAATTTGAAAAACTAAAGAAAAGTTTTGAAATGTTTTGAGATTTCACTAATTCCAAATGCCATAAAAAATTGCCTTAAGGGAAAAAATCATTAAAAATGCAAAAGACAGAGAAATTAAAAACTTTAAAAAAAACATTAAAAAACTGATTAAAAATTTTGAGTTTTTTAAAATCCCGCAAAAAATTCTTGTAAGATAAGCAAGGAAAAATTACATTCTTTTGAAAATTTAGAGAACCAGCTTTGAAATTTAAAAAAAAAATTATTAGTCCCAAAGGCAATAAAAAAAACCCTAGAAAAGCCCCATTAAAAATGCAAATGACCACCGATACACTTAAAAATTTTAAAAATTTTTCGGAAAATTTTTGAGTTTTTTTTAAATGCGTAAAAAAAAAATGTTTTAAGATAACGAAGAAAAATAATATTTACATTCTCGAATTGACATTGGTGTTGAAAACTGTGGGGTACAGTGTGTCATTGTTCAAATCTGACTGATACGGTTGGGCCCCACAAGAACAACGGAAGGTTGTAGAAGGTGGCACCGTAACCGGCGACCAATGCAGCTGCAAGTGATCGGCACTGATCACACAAAATTTACAATCGTGATTCCAATTTTTCGATCAAAACTGATCAGGACTTGGACTGATCGGAGAGTCAAAATTTGTCGAGATTTAAGTTTGATCAGAAGGATTTAAATTGGTCAGAATTAAAAATTGATTGAATTTAATTTGTCCGATCGTAATATTTCAGACGACTTAGATTGATCGATAGTTTAGGCTTGATCAGAAGGATTTAAATTCAACTGGTTTAAACACTGATCGGGATTTAATTTCCCCTGATATTTGAAAAAGATTGGAAATTTTAAAAATTTGTTGATTATATAAATTGATCCTTTACACGTAACACATGGTGGCCCAATCAGTGCGTCCACATTTTGCTCAAGAATCAGCTGATTTGTGTAGCCGATGCTCCACGGTTGGAAGCAGTCGCACATTAGCCATGAAAAACTGAAAATTCCAAAAAAAAAATTAGAATTTTTTAAAAATCGGGGGACCCACGTAAAGTTCAGCCGGTCCACCAAGTGTTCCTCGTTGGCCCTGCGCAATGCTAATGTGATCGCTGGTGCGGTTTGGCCAAAGCCGAACAGTGAGCGCAGCCCCTTAGAACCGTTGGCGGACAGAAGGCCAACCTAATAATTTTAAATTTGAATAAAATTTTAAAATTAAAAATTTTTTTTTAATAGAAAACAGATTTTTAAATTTACATTGTCTATTTGACATAAATAAATTCAAATTGCTGTAGAATTGAATTAAATAAAATATTAATTTAATAATAATTTTATTCAAAATAAAGCATTAAATAATTATTGAAATAATAATTGTACAATGATACATTTAATTTTAAAATATTGCCAAATGAATGGATTAAATTAAAATTAAAAAAATATTTATTTAAAAAAATCCATGTCCAACTGACTGACTTTGATTTGAATTTGGCCATTTGTTGAGGAGATTGCCGTCCCATTCTGCTGACCGTTTGATTGGTGAAGCAGAAAAATAACCAAAAAAATTTGGAGAAAAATTTGGCAAAATGTTTTCATTTTTTAGGATTTGGAAAATTTGAAAGTATGCTTTTTCGAAATGACGGACATCACATTTTCATCCCAGGAAACCTTATCATGGCAAATTGGATATTTTGTTTTCACATTTTGTACGGTTTTCAAAGCGTCGGGATTTGACAGACGGAAAATTTAAATCCGACAAAATTTTGATTAAAAAAATTCATTTACGACCCACTCAAAAAATGATTAAGACGAAGCGAAGCCCCATTTATTCCAAGTGAGAAGAAAAGGGAAACAACGAATTG
The DNA here is from genome assembly GCA_023374025.1 of Heterodera schachtii. Taxonomy (NCBI): domain Eukaryota; kingdom Metazoa; phylum Nematoda; class Chromadorea; order Rhabditida; family Heteroderidae; genus Heterodera; species Heterodera schachtii. The sequence goes on from SIJG01000159.1 coordinate 204,003, forward strand.
CGAAAGTTCAAATTTAAAAAATTTAAATTTCAAAAGTTCATTTAAAAATATAAAATAAAAGAAGAAAATACATAAAAAAAAATTAATTAGTACTAAAAATTTATTTAAATAAATTAATTAATTAATGATAATTTAAAATAAAGATAATTTCAAATGGTTCTCAATTTCGTTTTGCAATTAAAATTATGAGTCACTAAGGCTTGGGTTTATCAATTTTAATTTCATGAATAAAAAGCCCGAAATTTCTCTTTAATTTAATAAAGAAATATTGATTCAAATTTATTTTAATAATTAATTTATTTTAAAAATAATTAATTATTTTTTTTAAATTTAATTTGTAATGCTTCAGCTTGGCCCCAGCTCATCAGGCGTCGGGCAGTACAAGCAGCAGTTCGGCGGACAGTGAAGCAATGGTGGCACCGAAAAGCAATGGGATTGAAGCGCCGCCAAAAATCAGTGAACCATTTCAGTTGGCACACACGGCAAATGGGGGTAATTTATTAAAAAAAACAGTAAAATTATTTTTTAAATTTATTTATTTTTAATTAGATAAAAAAATTTTTATTATTTTTTAATATTTTTTATATTTATTGATTTTCTAAATTATATTCACTTTAACAATTTTATTTTTTATTGTAATTTTGCAAATTAAAAAATGTTTTTCGAATGTAAAAATATTTAAATGTTTAATAAATATTTAATTGTTTAATAAAATTTAAATGTTTTAAACCATTGAAAATCAAATTTTTTTCAAATATTTAAAATACCATTTTCTACTTTTTTAAGAAATTCTTTTTTTCATTCGCTTAATTTTTCATAAAAACAAATATAAAAATTTAACAAACCATTAAAAATCAAACGATTTCGTTTAAAAATATTTAAAATATCACTTTTTAGGAAATTCTTTAAATGAAATAAATATTGATTGCAATTTAAAATTTTTGTTAAAATTTAATTGTTATTCGCTTACTTTTATTGTTACAAATTTATGAATTCTTCCAAATTCATTTAAATATTTAAATAAAATTTGTCCCCCATTTTCAGTCAATGGACCGTTTCATCAGTGCAAATTGCTTAACGAGCCTCCAATTGTGATGCTCGGCGACGGCATCAGTTGCGGTGCCATTGGCGGCGGCGGTGTTGGTTGTGTTGCGGGCTCTGCTCGCCGTCGTAGCCGTTCGCCGGGCGCGCGTCGCAACGCGCATTCGGTGCAACAACCGCAGCCTATCCGCGCAGCGCAACAACTCCAACACCAACAACAGCAACAACAACAACAATACCATGGGGCAAACAATGGGTATAAGTTGTGCCGATTTATGAATTTTAATTATTTTAAATAAATTTGGAAAATCAATTATTATTTTTTCCAATAAATTTATTTCACAATAAATAGATAATTAATTGTCTGTATATTTATTTTTAATGTGCTATGCATAATTATTATTTTTTTTAAAGTTATTAATTCATATAATTTAAAAATATATTTGTTTATATTTTTAATACATTATATAAAATTTTATTTAAAATAATTTAAAATTTTATTTTATATTCATTAAGTTAGAAAAAATATAATTGAATATTTTAAAGCATTATTTTTTTTATAATTGCCCACCTAAATTATTACTCATTCCAAATTTATTTGTTATATTTTTTAATCTGAATCAATTTTAAAGAAGATTTATTTTTTTTAATTAATTAATGGCATAAGCTAATTAAACAATAATTAAATTTATAGATTATACATTTTAATAAAAATCCAATTAGCATTTATGCCCAACTCGGCGGTCGCCGGCCTTCGGTGAGAGAGAATCGCCAATTTGGCACAAACCAAATGAATTGCTGAAGAAACAGAAAGAGATGAAGCCGAAGATGAGAAGCAATGATTAGCAGCATAGTTAAAGTAAAAAATGGCGCAATTTTAAGGAGCGAAAAGAACGGATTTTGAAAAAAAAAAGATTATCTCAAAAATATTCGGACAATTTATCACACTAATTACGACAATTCATCACCTATTTGGACAATTCATCACACACATTTGTACAGCGTTAAAAACCAAAAAACATTCGGACAATTCATCAGAAAAATTTGCAGTTGTTAAATTGTCCGTCCATCGATTAAAAGCGATTGGAAATTGTTTTAGACGACAATTTTCTAACATTAGAGCTTAGATATATATAAATGAGCATGATTTTTGAATAATGAATTAATTGGCATAACATAACATTTGTATTTTCTTAATTAATGTGATCAAAATGATAAAAAGTGGTGAACAATTGTCCAAGTTGTGTAAAAATTGCCAAAAATTACTTAAATTTGTCCAAACATTTTTCGAGGCTTCAAAATCCGATCAGTGAGTGAGGAATCAGCAAGAGCAGCTTTAAGTCGGAAAACCGTCACCAGCACATTCAATTTTTTGGGATTTTTGTCTGTCCAAAATCATTTCTGAATATTAATTAAGGCATAATTAATTAATTAACGATTAATTTTGTAATTTTTTAAAATTTTGTTTTAATAAATCGCTTTTTTTTGCATTTTTTTTCTTCTCAATTTTTGGGACTTTTGTCTGTCCAAAAGCATTTCTGAATGTTAATTAAGGCATAATTAATTAATAAGTATCCGATTAAATTTTGTAATTTAAATATTTTATTTAATAAATCGGCTTTTTTTGCATTTTTATTTTTTTTATTCTATTTTTATTTTTACGAGTTTTTTTTCTCTTCTTTTACATAAAATTGCGTTCCAATGTTTACACAATTTTATCGTTGACTATTTGTGGGCAATTCACATAAAACATAAAACAATTAGCGCCGTTTTTTTCTTTTTGATGTCGCTTCTCCAGCCAAAAATTCTGTCGTTTGCCTTTCTTCCGCCTTATCTTTTATCATAAAAAGCAATTAAAAATAAATAAATAAAATAAAAATTGCGCTTTTCGGCATTTTTTTTTTGATGAACAAATTGCTTGAAAATATTTGAAAAATAAAATAAATTACCCTTTTTTCCCGTTAAATAATTTATTTATGCAAATCGCTTAATAATATTTTTATTTAAAAATAAAGTAAGCTTTGTGTTTATTGCTTAAAATAAAATGATAAACGAATAAAATTGGATTAAATTTGGTAATTAATTAAAAACATTTTTTAAACGCATAAAAAAAATTAAAATTTTATTTATATTTTTATTCTTTCAATTTTTTACAAATATTTTTTATTTTTAATCTTAGTTTTTCAAAGTGATGTATTGCATTTTATAAAAAAGAGTACCGTCCCTTCGAGGCAATTTGAATGATGGATATTTGGCCAAATTTTGGCAAGAAAAAATTCATTTACATGTAAAATTTAAATTCCATCCGTCCCATCCAAAAATTCCCAACCAATATTTTATGGGCAAATTTTTGGCAACAAAAAAAATTGAAAACTCAAAAAAAACATACAAATGCAATTTGCTTTCGTAATTTCCCAGCAACTAATATTTCTATGGACAAATTTTTTGGCCATAAAATTAAAAAAAAAATAAAATTTATTTTACATTCTTTTTAAATACATTATCGAAAAAATATTCCTTTCTTCTGATTTAACTAATCAAAAAGAATTTCCGATTTAAAATTGTGTGGAAATTTGGCCCAATTTTGACACGCATTTTCCCATTCCCTACGCCAAATTTTTGGCAACGAAAAATTAAAAACTCAAAAAATATTTAACTATAATTTGCTTTCACTACTTTCCTAAACATCGCAAAATTCCCAAAACAATAATAAAAATTATTTTACTTTCCTTTTAAATGCATTGTCAAAAATAAATTCCTTTTTTCTGATTTAACTAATTAAAAACAATTTCCGATTTAAAATTGTGTGAAATTTGGCCCAATTTTTACACGCATTGCCCCTCCCCCGCCCCGCCCAAATAATTATTGGATTGAATGTTGTCGTGTTTTGGCGATGCGCTCGCTGTGCACATCATTTATGTTGGTGGCGCCGCTGCGTACATCATTAACGGAATAATCATTGTCCACCACAATCAAACTTTGTATCGCCCATTTCAGCGCCGTCCCCGGCGGGGAAAAGGCACGGGACTGAAACGGACAGTGCTGGTTCAGCAGAAAAGCCATTTCAGCACTATCAACTGTTAAAATGGGGTAGTTCAATTTGGCCATAGCTAATCCCGTACAAATTTAGGTCCCACACTAAAATGCCGATGGCCATGGACGTAGAGCTAAAATTGGCCCATGCCAAAATAGCCATAGGCTAATTCCGTACAAAAATGGGTCCCATTGTGAAAGTGCCCGATGCCCCGTAATAAAATGGGCCTCGTGCAGAAGCGGAACTGCACAAAATGGTGGACATCGTCTCACGTACTAATATGGCCTATTCTAAACTGGCCCTTGCCAGAATAGCTTAACCGCTAATCCCATCCCGTACAAAATTACCAAATTGGCCCATGCCAAAATTGCTCTATAGCTAATCCCATCCCGTACAAAATTGGCCCGCGCTGAAATCTAATCTCGTCTTGTACAAAATTACAAAATTGGACCATGCCAAAATTGCTCTATAGCTAATCCCATCCCGTACAAATTGGCCCGCGCTGAAATCTAATCTCGTCTTGTACAAAATTGCAAAATTGGACCATGCCAAAATTGCTCTATAGCTAATCCCATCCCGTACAAAATTGGCCCGCGCTGAAATGGCTCCTCAAAAATCAAACAGAAAATAAATTATACGTACGTCGTCGTCGGCGGTGTGTTGCTCTGATCAGCCCCCTTTTACAAAACCAATTCATAAATATTAAAATAATGTTAATACACACCCAAATTATTGGCGGACCGTCCGTCCGTCGCCCGGCCGATTGACGGGGTTTATCAGCAGCAATTTGCCCCCATCTCATCAACACCATCCCCAAAACCAATCACAAACATTTTTTTGTTTCTGTCATCAGTCGCCCCCCCCCCCCAGGGGAGATAGGCCACGGAAAATTAAAATGTAAAATGGCTTATTGATCGACGCTTTGTGTTTGATGATGGGTGATGATTTAATTGGCGAGAAAAATAACCGAAATGAATTTTTTTTAATTTTTTTTTTACTGAAAATTCTTTTTAAAAGAGAGCAATTCATAAGTCTTTTTCATTTAAGTCATTTTTAATGATGTTAAATTTCTTTAATAGAAATATTTTAAATAAATTAATTGGTTTTTTTTTTTACTTTTTTAAATATTTTTTCTTGCAAATTTTATTTAAATGAAAGCAATTTATAAGTATTTTATTTGGACCATTTAGATGTTAAATTTCTTTTGTAAAATAAAAATATTTTAATTAAATTAATTGGAAATAAATTTTCCACATTTTAAAATCTATTTGCAAATAATTTCAATTTTATAATTAGAAATTTTGGATTATTTTAATGGAGTTTTTATCAGTAAATTTTTTTGGGACTTTTCTTTTTTGCCAGATAATTTCTTTTATGTGAATTTTTGTTTGGAAAGAAAATTCCTTACGATTCACTGAATGCTTGGAATTTCTACTCATATTTCAACAGAATTGATCTTCATTTTCGTATTAATGCTTTTTAAAAGACGGATTTTTTTTGTTTTGAAATTTTTATTTTCTTTTAATTAATTTCCGTTTTTAATCAAATGTTTTAAATGGAAAAATTTATTTAAATGAATAATATATCTAATTATTTGTAAAATTTATTTCATTTTTATATATGTTTTTCCCAAAAATTTTACGCCAATTTTCGTACCAATTCCCCCCCCCCCCCCCCCCCCCCTCCCACGCCCATTTGGGGGTATTATCTTTTCGGAGGCAAATTTGGGCGAAAATCCGCCCAAATCGGCGGAGAGTTAGTTGATTGTCCATCGGCTAAGCTTTTTGGATGGTCATTTGTGGTCATTTTCTAACTTTTTCCATTAAATGTACAAAGTACAGTTTAATTACTTTAAATTTACGCAAATTAAATTTTAAAAAACTTTGGCGTTTTCAAAGAGTTACGAATTTACGTTTTTAAGCCAATTTTGATGAAAAACGAAAATCTGGAAGCCTGGGAAAATTTTAGATCACGAATTTTTCCAATAAAATAATTTAAAAATATTTTCCATTTTTTAATTTAATTTCAGTTTTTAAAATGTAAAATTATAATAAAAATCAAAACCGAAATTAAAAAATTAAATTCGAATATATGGTAAAATTAGTTTTTTTTTTTTTGAAATTTAGCAAAGTTAAAACAGAAAATGTTAAAATTTCAAAGGCCTGCTTCAAAAAATTCGACCACTGCTGATTCCCCGACAATTTCACGTCGATCATTGCCCGACCGACGGAGTTCATTTGTGTCAAGTCAGGTAATTAATTAATAATTAATTGCCTAGTTAATTTCAACTTCCTAATAAGCTTGGCCACAGTCGTGCCGTTGTTGTGATTCGGAAAATCAGTGTTCCATTGGCATGGCCCGTCGAAGAATATTTCAGTGCCAGAAGAGGTAAGTGAAAATTGTTTTTCAAATTTTAATTTAATCATTTTATGTTCACAATTTTTAAGTCTAAAAAACTGCCAAAATTATGAATTTTTAGATGACGTGGATTTTGAGAATTAAAATTTTTTTATTTTTTTTTTTGTGTTGTTGTTGCATTATTTGATAAGCATTTTGGCAAAACACAAATTAGACAAAAACAAGGATAATTAAAATGTATAAAATATGTATTTATGCTTTTAACACCCATTTGAACTCACAAATTAAGAAAAACCGTAAAAATAAATTTTGTAATGATTTCTTTAAATAAAAATAAATTTTAAAAAATTGCGACTTTTTAGATTGGCGAGAATTTACCTTGCAATTGGCATTCCGTACATCAAATGGAAAGGAATATTTATCAAAACCGATCGAGAAAATTAACCCGTAAATATTTTTTAATTTATTAAATTTTAAATAAATATTTCTTTAGCACTTTTACTGACGTCAATTTTCCCGATGAATTTGTTTTCCCAAACCAAGGCCATGACTTTGTCATTGAAGTGAGTTCTTTCTGGAAATTTTAAATAAAAAAAATATAAATTAAATTTATTTATTTGCAGTTAACCGTTTACTGCAAAAGGACCGACAAATCAAGGCCAAACTCATCGCTGGTACACACATTTTCGCGCTCACTTGGCCGATCGCTTGGACAGTCATGGAAAAAGTATTTTAATAGAGCCCCCGGGGGGCTTTATTTTTCAACTCTCCCCTCAAAGGCGGGCTTTATTTCAGGGGAGGGGCTCTATTTAGAGGGAGGGATTAATAATTTTGAGTGGGGAGGGGTCTATTTTTCAACCCCCCTCAAAAGGAGGATTTCAAGGGGGGGGGGACTCTAATTTATTGGGGCACTAATTAGGGGGAGGTGGGCTCTAATTGGTTTGCGTCCTTTTTTGTTTTCGTTTTACTTGTCCAGCCCTATACCTCATCTGTCTGATCGTTCCCCAAAATTAAATGTCCTTGAAAATATGTAAAAATAAAATAAATTAAAAATTTTTTTGGGTATGCCCAACAACAACATGAGCAGCAGCAGCAACGTGAAATTGCTTCAACAAATGGGCCGAACAAAAGCTTTTTGGAAATGCTTCGAAAGGCTGGCGAGGAGGAAGAAAAACGACGGTGCTTCAAACCTACAAAATTCTTGGAAATTTTTTTTTGAATTGAAATTTCAAGGTCTCTTGGCCTTCCACCCCTTTCGCTTGATGAACATTTGGCCGCCAGTGACGGGGATGGACAACACCATCAGCAGCATGGCCAAATGTGCGCAGTCGGAGTAAAATTTAAATAATTTTATTTTATACGCCTATGTATATGTAGGCGGTCAGGGTCGTTTCCGTACCGCCGTTTTCGTACGGGGGATTCGTACGAGAGTAACACACATGGCAGGGGAACGCGCTGAATTAGGCCTAAGGACTCCCTACACCATTGGGGAATTTGAGGACCAAACCCTTCAGAAATTCCAATTGTTTTATGAGGGGGTTCCTGGGGTGATCAGTCCCATTTCCCTCCCCAACTCCAAGTCCATTAAAATAATGGCTTTATCCCAGGGAAATAAATGTAAAATAAAATAAATAATAATACGAAATAATAATAATTATTAGTCCGGATTAAGTGATGAGCAGTGGGAAAATCATATATTAAATACACATAAATGGGAAGGGGAGGAGTCAGATCGATTGCTCATTGGCTAACGGAGAAGCAATTAAATGAAATGAAAAAGGCATTTAAATGAATGTGAAAATAAAATGAGAAAATGCTTCGGCAATTAAAGTTAATTTATTTATCTCTTACACGAGTTCTTGTACAAGCGTCAGATTCGATTAGAAAAACTTAAGAACTAATAGAACCAAAATTTATTATTTTTTGTTTCCCATTCATAAAATTTTGTAGAAAATTCATAACTTTAACAAAAATAACAAAATCCGGGACAAAATAGGTCGCATCTCATAGTTTCGGAAAATACCAGCGAGAAAATTGTTAAGGTTTTCGGGATTGACATTGGCATTGGCATAATTGTGATCATTTTGAGGGGCAATATTGTTATTGATATCGTTATAGCGTTGGACGAGACGAAGAATCCGTCCGTCGGCATCGCGATACTTCTTTTTCTGTGCACCATCATGCACCAATTTATCATTATTTAGTTTTGTTTTAATTACTTGCTGCTGGTTCATTTTGTAGTTAATAAAAGCTTAACTGTCAAAACATTAAAAGTAATTAAAACAGATTAACAAATTATTTGAATGCAATTTTTTTTGCATATCCACTCGTACGAAAACGGCGGTACGAAAATGTCCCCCGTACGAAAACGGCGGTACGAAAATGTCCCCCGTACGAAAACGGCGGTACGAAAATGTCCCCCGTACGAAAACGGCGGTACGAAAATGTCCCCCGTACGAAAACGGCGGTACGAAAACGTCCCCGGTACGAAAACGGCGGTACGAAAATGTCCCCCGTACGAAAACGGCGGTACGAAAATGTCCCCCGTACGAAAACGGCGGTACGAAAATGTCCCCCGTACGAAAACGGCGGTACGAATTGTCCCCCGTACGAAAACGGCGGTACGAATTGTCCCCCGTACGAAAACGGCGGTACGAAAATGTCCCCCGTACGAAAACGGCGGTACGAAAACGTCCCCGGTACGAAAACGGCGGTACGAAAATGTCCCCCGTACGAAAACGGCGGTACGAAAACGTCCCCGGTACGAAAACGGCGGTACGAAAATGTCCCCCGTACGAAAACGGCGGTACGAAAACGGCGGTACGAAAACGTCCCCGGTACGAAAACGGCGGTACGAAAACGGCGGTACGAAAACGTCCCCGGTACGAAAACGGCGGTACGAAAACGGCGGTACGAAAACGTCCTGGCCCGATATGTAGGAACTAGGGCTGCCAATTTATGTAAATACATATTTTTTTCCTGGCTTCTCCACGTGACTGGACAATCCGACAGTGGACAATCCGACAGTTGGACAATCCGACAGTGAGGACAATCCGACAGAAGTGGACAATCGGACAGTGGGCAATCCGACAGTAAATTTTAATTAAAAAAAATATTTTCTAGTCATCAGAATGTTTATTTCCTAAATATATCTCAATCAAATCAATTTTGTGTAAATGCCAAGCTTATGAGGCTTTTCACGAGAATTTGGTGTCATGACCCACTTGGTTAGCCGTCAAAAATAGTGTGTTTAAATGGGCCAATGTTTGGGCTTTTTTGGTAGCAGATTAGCAGGGGGTGGTGGGATTTGTGGATTGGGTTGGACTGCTTGGATTTGTGGAATGGGTTCATGAATTTCTCCTTCCTCTGAAGACGACGAACCCATTTGGACGAAATGAATGAATAATTTGAATAGGTAAACGGAATGATCAAGACTTTTGGCAAATATTTTTATCAGCAAAATCACTCATTTCTCATCACTTTGGTTTTATGGGTCACTCCAAATTTACTTTTGCATATTTATTTATTTATTGTTGTATGGATCACTCAAAATTTATCTTTAATATTTTTTATTTATTGTACTTTTGTTACTAGCATACCAAACTAACTTTATAATTTGATAACAAGTTTAAGCTAAATTGATTTTATTGAGATATTTTTAGGAAATATCCGTTCTGATGATTAGAAAAAATTTTTTAAAATTAAATTTACTGTCGGATTGTCTACTGTCCGATTGTCCACTTCTGTCGGATTGTCCTCACTGTCGGATTGTCCAACTGTCGGATTGTCCACTGTCGGATTGTCCACTGTCGGATTGTCCGGGAGCCCTTCTCCATGCTCTAAATAGCAGGAAAAACACTTCTTTTTTTTTGTGTTTGCGAATAAAACCCGGGACTTTTATTTACATATTTTTACATATTTCGGGGTTTTTGTACATATTTACATATTTCGGGATTTTCATACATTTTGGTACATATTTTGGACTTTTTTCTTATATATTTTCATTTTTTACATATTTTGGGGATTTTTTAAGGAAATTTTTGGGAATACCAAAAAAAAAAATTCAAAATTTCGGCAAATTTTTTGTACATATTTTCATATTTTTTTTTTTACATATATTGAGAAATTTTGAAGTTTATAGTGAAAAAATATCCACGAAAAATACCAAAAAATAAATTTTTAAAATACTAAAAGAACATTTTTTATGGCATTTTGTGCCTATTTCATACTTTACGAGAATTTTTTTCCAAAAAATAACGATTTAAAAATTTTTTATTTACATATTTGAGGTTTTTGTTACATATTTTGGGATTTTTCTTGCATATTTATGTACATATTTGGACCACTTTTTGTACATATTTTTGGCAGCCCTACTAGGAACATATAAATGATGAAGTTTGAATTTTCAAAATGTCAAAATTCTTTTTCTAAATTTATTTAATTAAGGCTTTGCTTATGAAATTGTCAATTATTATCAGGGGGCTAGATTTCGCTTAAACATTTTCCGAATTGTTCATGTTTTTCAAACAAAAAAAATATGCCAAAATTCGTCTTTTTTTACATTTGAAATATTTAAATTTTTTAAAATCAAAATGACAAATTAAAAGCTCTATCTTGTTGAATTGACATCAGTTGAAAAAAGAATAAATTCGGCAAAATATCTAAATTAATATCTTTGTAATAAATAGTTTTTCTTCTAATTATCCTCGGAAATTAGTTTTAAGTATTTTAATACAAGTATTAAAACGAATTTTTTTTTTTGGCAGAATGCCCATTTCCGGCTTCAAAATGCATCATTGGCGGGCCGACTTCACAATTATGCCATGGACAAATTGCCGGCACTCGGGCGCCAGGAATTATTGCCAATTTATGGCAGTATTTGTGCCCAAATTTTGGTTGCAAATTTTTTAATGAAATTCTATTTTTATAATTTTTCAGGTCCAGCCCACTTCCTTGGTTAGCCCCTTGGCCCAAGGATCTTTGGATATTTTTATGCCAGACAAAGGCATCATTTTTTAATTCAGAGAATTACAATAATTATTAAATGTTTAGAATAAAATAAAATTTATTCACCAATTCGTAGTTCAAAATAATTTTCAAATAAAATTTTGAAATATTAAAACATTTAGATAAATAAAAAAAATCACTGTTAGTAATTAATTCAAAAAATTATTTAAAAAAATATTCTGGCACTTTTCGGTTTTATAGCCCGGATTTGATTTTTTTTTTTTTTAATTAACATACGGCGCGCAGAATTTCAAAAATTTTCATTCGCATTTCTGAGAGTTTATCTGGAGCCACATTAAAAATCTTGGCGCAAGACCATCTGAGGAAATCTTAGCTGACTCTATGGCATTTATGCCTCCCAAATAATTAATTTTTGCGCTCAATTCTGCGCGCCATTTGTTGATTAAAAAAAATATATTTAAACCTGGCTATAATCGAAATGTGCCAATACTTAAAATATTTTCATTTTTTTGTTCCATTTTTTGCAAAATTTCAGGAAAAAATATTTTTTTCATTTTTTTAATTCCATTTTTTGCAAAATTTCACGAAAATTTTCTTTTTTCATTTTTTTAAATTCCATTTTTTGCAAAATTTCAGTAAAAATATTTTTTTAATTTTTTAATTCCATTTTTTGCAAAATTTCAGTAAAAAAATTTTTCATTTTTTTAATTCCATTTTTTGCAAAATCTCAGGAAAATTTTTTTTTCATTTTTTTAATTGCATTTTTTGCAAAATCTCAGGAAAATTTTTTTTTCATTTTTTAATTCCATTTTTTGCAAATTTTTCAGGAATTTTGCACCAACGACTTCGCTGCTCATTGCAAGGCGGGCTGTTGAAGTGTTGGAATTTGGAGGCAAATTCTTTGGACAGCTCAAATCTCAGCAGCAGGACGTCCAATTGGTCGCTGAACACTTTGAGTACCGGCGGCAAAGTGCCAATTTTAACGCTGTTAATTAATGAGGTGGTGCAAATTTTTGTATTTCTTTCTCCAAGAAATTATTTTCAAATTTCAATTTGCTTTTTTTCATTTAATTTTATCTAATTTATGTTAAATTGGGTTTTATTTATTTTTGATAAAATTACATACATTAAAACATTTTCAAAAAGTCATATATTTTTAAATCATACAAATGCAAATTATATTTATTTTATTTATGCATATTTTTATAATTTCAAAATTTTTTTACATAAATATATTTAATTATAATTAAAGATAATAAATAATAAACGAATTTTAATTTAAAGATTACATTTCATTTAAAGAATTTAAAATTAAAAAATGAAAATCATAAAATATTTTTGGAAAATTTATTATTGAATTAAAAAATAAAGCTTTTATTTTTCATGTGTTTTCTCATAAATAAAATGAATAAATATTTAAAACTTAATTAATTAATTAGTTTATTATTTAATTTTTTAAATTTAGTCCACTCGGCTTGAAAAGACTGCTTTTCCGACCGCTTTTCGGCTCATTGCCAGCATTATGCATGAACAGCCAATTTTGGCAAATCTTTTGTGCATTTGTTCAACTCGTTCGGCACTGCTTGGCTGGCGCAACGCAATGCAACTACAACTGATGGATTGTTGTTCGTTAATTACAATAATAAATTTAAAAAATAATTTATTAAAAATGAGAAATTTAATTTTGCATTTCGTCAGAAAAATTGAAATTTCCATTATTTATATTTTTTGCATTTTTTAAACCAAATTTGGCGAAAAGCTAAAATTAAAATTGTAATACCATAAAATTGTTGTTCCTTAATAATTATTGTAAATAAAAATTTGGCAATTTAAATCAATAATTTATTCAATTCTATAAACTATATAAATTAATTTGAATTGGGAACATATTAGTTCTCAAAACGGGCTGTGCACATTCACGGGTTACGGACTTACAGGCTAAATAAACCGTACAACCCGAAATCCATAAAAATCTGTATCGATCAAAAAATACGGATTATGGGCGACTGACCGGTAAAAACCCGTATACGGGTCTGGCCTATATTCGATCTCTAATTATATGATCTTATTACTGTATTGGATTAATTACTGTATTTAGCGCTTTGGTCCGATTTTGCGCTTCGTTCCCGCAATCCGCACGGAGCTGCGCTTGGCCCATTAGCTGATGCTGCATCATCAACATTTCAACGGTTATAAATACTTGATTGGTTAATTAAAACTAATTATTTAATTAAGTCCAAATAGTAAATTGAAATGCTATCTTAAATTTAGGCGATTATAAAAAATTGTTTTAGCTTAATTGGCATTGAGACGGCAGAAGAAGACAATGATGACGAATTATCAGGCAATTTTTAAAAATTAAAATTTTTATTTTCAAAAATATTATAAAAAATTCTTTATTATTATTTGAAAGCATGCAATAATTTGTTAAGTGTCCCCACAAATTGACAAAATGCCAAATGGAGAGAATGACAAAATGCAACCAAATTTAATCCGTGAAATGAGGCCTCGGATCAGCTCGTCAGCTTCAATGTTGATCAGAAATGGTAAACAATTACAATTGTAAAACCTGTAGGAAAATGCGCATTTACGGAAATGAAGTTACAATTGTAAAATTCTATCGGAAAAAAGCATTTTTCCGGAAATAAAGTTACAATTGTAAAATTCCGTCGGAAAATTGCGCATTTTCCGGAATGAGGTTACAATTGTAAAATTCTATTGGAAAATATACATTTTCCTGTTTACAAATGCAACTTTTCCGGAAATAAAGTTACAATTGTAAAATTCTACGGAAAATATGCATTTTCCGGAAATAAAGTTTACAAATGCAACATTTTCTGAAAATGAAGATACAATTGTAAAATTCAATCGGAATGTGCATTTTCCGAAAGTGAAGTTACAATTGTAAAATTCTACGGAAAATATGCATTTTCCGGAAATGAAGTTTACAAATGCAATATTTTCTGAAAATGAAGATACAATTGTAAAATTCTATCGGAAAATGCGCATTGTCCGGAATGAAGTTACAATTGTAAAATTCTATCGGAAAATATGCATTTTCCGGAAATGAAGTTACAATTGTAAAATTCTATCGGAAAATATGCATTTTCAGGAAAAGAAAGTTTACAAATGCAACATTTTCTGAAAATGAAGTTACAATTGTAAAATTCTATCGGAAATGAGCATTTTCCGAAAGTGAAGTTACAATTGTAAAACTCTACAATTGTAAAATTCTATCGGAAAATATGCATTTTCAGGAAAGTTTACAAATGCAACATTTCTGAAAATGAAGTTATAATTGAAAAATTCTATCGGAAATGTGCATTTTCCGGGAATGAAGTTACAATTGTAAAATTCTATTGGAAAATACGCATTTTCCGGAAATGAAGTTTCAATTGTAAAATTCTATCGTAAATGCGCATTTTCCGGAATGGAGTTACAATTGTAAAATTCTATCGGAAAATATGCATTTTTAGGAAATGAAGTTACAATTATAGAATTTTCGGAATTGAAGCTTAAAATTGTAACATTTTCCGGAAATGAAGTTACAATTGTAAAATTCTATTGGAAAATACACATTTACCGGTTGGAAATATAATGCAATTAAAAATAATAATTTATTAATGCAATTATTAAGGCGGAATGAAATTGAGAGGCAAGGAATTGGACGACTTTGAGCCAAAAAATGCCATTTGCCATCAGAAAACCGTTTCGCGCACAACACTTTTGGAAACATCCGGACAAATGACAATGAATGTAAAATAATAATGGGCATTCATTTTTTTTGATTTTTAAGTGCCATGGAAAAATAATTTTTTAAAGTTTAAATTTTTTAATTTTTTCAAAGATTTGCTTCTTAGTTTAAATGGAAAATCATATGCTGTAGAATTAAATTTTTAAAAGGCTAAATGCCACATTTTCCAAGGCTGGCAACGGCACTTTGGCTGACTGTCAATCGTCAGCACCTGCGACACCGGCACTTTCAATCATTCGTCGCAAAACCATTCAGTCGCAGTCGATGGACGAGGGAAACAATAGTAAATTCCAAATATTTAGAAAATATTAATTTAAAATTATTAAAATAATTTTATATTTTTTCAAATTTATAAAATTTCTCATAATTACATTATAAATTTTAAAAACAAAATTATTTTATTTAAACTTTTTTTTACTTTATTTTTTCTTAGGTTTTAAATTCGTTTATTTCTTTTAAATAATATATTTTTGGTTATTTTTTAATTATAAATTTATTTTTGCTATTTTAAAACAATAAAAAATAATTTTTTTAGACCATTCTCCGTCAATTTTGCGCCGATTTTCGCAACGTCCTAAACATAATATTTCGTGGTCACTTCGTGAAGGAATTTGCCCGGCCGACTTGGAAAATGCAGCGACTGATTTTCATATGGTAAATTATTATTTTTATTAAATAATTATTAATTAATTAATTTAATTTTAAAGCATACTTCGGTGAATTTGAGCGGCGAACCTTCATTTTCTTCTCCGCCAATAATTGAGGAAGAACGGGAAGAAAGTGAAAAAATTGACAAAAATAAAGTAACAATTAAAATTAATTAATTAAAATTATTTTATTTACCATATATTTTTTTAATTTTATGTTTAAATTATAATATCTATTACTTTTTTAAATAATTAAATTTAAGAATTTAATTCACAATAATTTTATTTCGTTTAGCTTGAAAAAACAGATGAGAATGGAAAAGAACAGCCAAATTATGTCATTTCTCTTCAAATAAGCTCGGATACCAATGGACTAGATGATAAAAGTAAAAATATAATAAATAAATATTTCTGAAATTTTTAAAATTATTTAGCATTAAATTCATCCCATGAAAATTCACCAAACGGCGGCACAACGCCAATAAAGGAAATGAATGGCAATGCAAATTCAAATAATACAACAACGACTACAGCAGCATCAGCAGAAAATGACCAATTCATTCATAGAATTAAAGTGAATGTAATTCTCAAATAATAAAATATCGAAATTTTTTTGATAGAAAATAAATATTATAAAATAATTTAGTTCAATATTGATAAATATAAAAAATAAAGTTAAAGTATTATTTGAATATTTTTTTTGTAATAAAAATAATTATTAAAATTCTATTATTTTATAAAAATAAAAATTTGTTTATTAATTTATATTCACTTGGAATAAAAAATCAATTGTATTATTAAGGACCATTTTAATATAAATTTTTAAGTTTGATTTTATTTGGATACAATTTTTTAGTAATGAGAATTTAAATGTGTAAAAAAAATTATTCAAAAATTATTTATTACATTTATATCCCCTAGGAATGAATATTATATATTTTTTAATATTTTTTTTGTTTCAATTAAGGGATCTGTGTCAATTTGCAATGCTTCTTCAAATGTTGCCACTGAAAAAAATAAAAATGGCTGCCGCCCATTTAATGTCACTGATTTGCCACAAACGGCGCCGGCACGGTGGGCGAGGTGGCAAAGAATTTAAATTTTGCACAAAATTAAATTTAAATAGGGCTCATGTTGGGCGTGCCGAAACTTGGCATTTTGCCCGAATTGGCGAGGCATGCACAAGGCTTTGAAAAAAATGGAATGGAGCTGTGAAAATTTGATCATTACTATTTAATCAGGAATTTTTATATAAAACAATCATTTTATCATTCACATTTATATTTTTATTAAAAATTTATTGCATATAAAAATTAGTATAAAAATTGAAAAAATTACCAAATTTTGGTGACAAAAATTTGAGCAAAAAAAAAAACATAAGGCAGAAAAGGCTTAAAAAATGCTAATTTCTTTTAACATAAAATTGTTCTTTTTACCCATGAAAATTGCCTCTTCTTCGAATTTTTTAAAATAAATTTTTTTGATCGCTTATTTTCCAATAAAATAATTAAATATTTACCCAAATGTTGGTACTATTTATCAATTAAGTGTATGAACAAAATTTAATTTTCATCAATTAATTTATTAAATTGCGCGCCATTCTTTCCCCCATTTTTTGGAAAGCAAAACATATGAGCGCATGAAAAAGGCTATAAATGAAAAAAAAAAATTAAAATCCAAATTCTTTAATATACATATACATTGAAAAAATTTTTTAAAGGAATTAATAATTAAAAATGTATTTAACTATTATTATTGTTATTAAGCCATTTTACAAAAATTGAAAACAACACATAGAAAATAAATTATTAAAAAATAAACCAATGAATTCTATAATGAAAAAGAGTTCAAAATGAATTTTCATGAGAAAAACAATTATTTGATCTGACATAATCTAATTATGTTTTCGGTTTGACTTTGATTGTAAAAATGGGTTGAACAGCTAAAAAAGCAATTAAATTAAAAAGTATTAAATATTATTTTACAAATTAAAGAAATTTAAATATATTTTTACCATTCTTTTTAAAGAAACGATCTTTAATTGCACGTAATTCTTTTTTAAACAATTGACGGTATTCAGTACTTAAAAAATAATTTAAAAGGGAAAAAATAATTTTTTTAAACAAAAAATAAATTTTTTTAAATAAATTAAATTATAAAATAAATTGTATTAAAAAAAAAAAATTAATTAGGACCTGTTTAAAAGAAGAACAATAGCATTTGATCCAGCAACAACATTTAAAAGAATGGAAAGAAAAAAAGAAAATTGCCAAGCTTGGATTGGATACCTTTGAGGGGGTTTTATTTTGAAAAACCAAACAAAAAAACTCACAAATACATTTGGACAATGGTTCCAATAAGCTGACTCATGATCAAAGTGCCCAAATAGCCGCCAATGTTTATGGACAAAATGATTACCAAAGAACGTAAAAGTCGAGTATTTGTTTGTTGGGTTACTGTAATAAAAATATTTTAATTTAAATTTGGCATTTTAAGGTAAAATGCCAACAAAATTTGCCGCTTTTTTTATGGCGAACAATCAAAAAAATGGTCACATAACAGCAAATGCAAGCAAATGAAATACTGTAAACTCCACCGATGAAAAATTGATAAATATCCGCTTGAAAAGCATCGGATAATAAACCGTTGGTCGGCCTAAAAAAAAGAAGGCAAATTAGCTAATTAAATTTAAAATGTTAATTAATGCATTTTAAATTACATTCCCGCATTTTCGAATGCATAAGCGAGCACATGATACTGTATAAAAGTACCATAAATTATACAAATGAGCAGATGGCCCAGCAAATACGGTAATTTATACTTTGCACAAATGGAGAAATGTCTAAATTATAAAAGCTATCATTTAAAAATAATTATATAAAATTTAAAAAAAATGAAAAAAAGTAATTAATAAATTTTCGTAAAAAATATTAAATTATATTTAAATTTTTTCTCACTTAAAAGGCATTAATACAGCAAAGAGACGGTCAACCGCAGCACAAAACATCGCCATTAAGCCGCAATTTAAAGCAAAAACTGAAGGCTAAAATTTAGAAGTTTTAAATTAAATTTTGAAAAATTTAAATTTCTATTTAAAATTTACCGCTATAATTAAGTCAGCAGTGAGCAAACTGACAAAATTTATGCCCGAAATGACAACAATCAGGAAAAAAGTGTGCCCAATTTGGTGGACCAATTCACAAAAACAAATCAGTGCCATCAGAAAATTGGCGGAGCCGCGGAGAGAACTGAAAATTGGAAATTAAATTTAAATTCAAAATGCCATGGCATTTGCCTGGATTTGGCAGTGACCACCAAAACTGTGCCGTTCAACATAATGCCAACAATCACAACCAAATACAGCGCAACTGCCGGCACAATTAAATCGGCCGATGGACCGGCGAAACGGTAGGCCAAATAAAGCTTAATTAAATTTTTTTTATTTTTTCGAATACCTATTCATTAATCTTCATATTGTTTAGTGAAAAAATATTCCATGGTTAAATTATAATTCATTTAATATTTGGTTAATATTTTCATTATTATTTTTTAATATTTATTTTACCGCATTGTCTGAGCTGGTGTTAATTGAGGACATTTTATGATCAAATTTTGTGGCAAATGGTTAAATTTAAAATTGTTTAAACTGAAGATAATTATTCCTTTTATTACATTTTTGTCCAATTTTTCGATACTTAAATTTGCCATTATGAATTTTCGTATAAAAAATCCCACATTTAATGGGCGATATAATTTTCTCATCAAATTCAAATTTTCATTTATCTATTTAAAAAAAATTCTCATGTACCTAACTAACATCAAGACCATATTAAAAGCATAAATCTCCTAATGTTAAATTTTAAAATATTTTAAATTCACTCAAAAAAATAATTAATAAATTTATTTCTTTTCCTGGTCATCTGAGGTAATGCTAAAATATTTATGAAATATGTAATATTTAGGGCTGCTAATTTTATGTAAGAAAATTTGCGAATTATGTAAATAAAATATGTATAAAAAATGCTAAAATATGTATGAAATATGTACAAAAACCCCCAAATATGTACTAAAATATGTAAATAAAATTTTTTAAATGCTAATTTTTTGGATAAAAATTCTTCGTAAAAAGTGAAACAGGCACAAAATGCCATAAAAATGACCAAAATAGGCTTAGAATGACATTTTAGTACTTTAAATTAATTTTGGTATCTCTTTTTTTTGAAAAAAATTTTGATTTTTTAGGGATACATTTTCAAAAAAAAACTTTGATTTTTTCACAAAAATTTCTATAAATTCACAAAATATGAAAAAAAATGAAAATATGTAAGAAAAAATTGCAAAATTTTGGATTTTTTGGGGCATCTAAAAAATTTTTCTTAAAAAATCCTCAAAAATTGCAAAATATGTACAAAAAATGCGAAAAAGTCCAAAATATGTATAAAAATATGTACATATGTAATATGTAGAAAAACCCCGAAATATGTAAAAATATGTAAATAAAAGTCCCAACTTTTGTTCGCAAACAGAAAAAAGAAAGTGTTTTTCCTACTATTCAAAGCATGGAGAATCCAGGAAAAAAATATGTATTTACATAAAATTAGCAGCCCTAGTAATATTAAATATGAAAATAAAATTTTTTAAATGCTTAATTTTTGGAAAAAATTCTTCGTAAAGGGTGAAAAAGGCACAAAATGCCATAAAATGTCCTAAGTAGGCTTCGAAATTGCTGTACCAATTTGCTGTTGCGCCAAGGTTTCTTGGTTTTGTGTCGAATAAAAACGCACCTGGCGAAAACCGCAACCGTATTGGTATCTAAGGTTTTTTTTTGTCGAATTTCACGATTAACCGCGCCTGGCGGATTAATCGGACTGACGAAGTTGGCTTCTGTTGAAATAAGGCGGCTTCCTGCCGACCTTTTACAGACAAATTAATAAATTGCACTCAGCAATTTATTCAAATCAAATCAGGCGCTGAGCTCAAATTGTAGGGCGTCGCCAATTTGTTCGGTCCCCGAAATGTCGAAGTGACGAACAAATAATTTATTGCGTGATTGGATTAATTGACGCAAACCAAAGGAAGGATGGCGAAAAAGTGGTGAAAAAAGGGGAAGAGAAGAAGCGGACAAAATTGGAATTGAAAATTGAAGTGAAGTATGTATAAGAGGTGAGAAAAAGGATAATATGAAGGGAAGTGGGAGGGTACAGTAAGAATGGATATAGTAGTGAGGGGCGGGCGATGCGAGGCGGAGAAGACACAAAAATTCAAAAGAGACAAAAGAAAAAGAGAGCACGAATTGGGGGAAGGAATTTTGAGCAGAAAAAAATGAGGTAAGATAGGCACGAACAAAGGCGGGTGAAGAGAAGGGGGAAAAGTGTGAAAAATGCTGAAGGAGAGAGTGCAATTCAAAAAATATAATAGGCGGGTGACAAAAACAAAATGTTGGCCAACTCGGGGAGAAGGGCTCAAAGTCCAATTGTGAAGAGCGAAAGAAAAGAGGGGAGAAATAGGAGGGGGGAGAGGACAACGAAAATAAGTAAAAAAATGGGGATCAATGAAAGGGCAAAAAAGAGGGGCGAATAAATTGTGCTTCCGAGCATCCCCTCGTCGCTTTCGCGCCATTGCCGCCCCACGCGCCTCAATTCTTCGGGAGTTGGTTTAGCACTTCGGCCGGCGGTGGCAGCATGAACAACGCATTCGAGAGGTGCAGCAACTTTCCCTGCACAGATTGAAGCTGGGCTCGGACCTCATCCAGCCAGTTGCACATTGCGGGCTTCGGACCGGCTCGAGTGGCGATGTCCATTTGCGCATTGGCCAGCAGGGCCGCCGTGTTGTGCGCCCGATAGCGCAACGTCCAAAGCGATTGATGCAGATCGGCGGGTAGTGACGAATGGAGATGAGAGGGATAAGGGGGGACGTTGGGGTGTACAGTGCCGACACGGTTGAAGGGGCGGGGGGCTGGGCTGGCAGGGGGAGGGGTTGCCGGGAGAGGGTGACTGGAAGATGACAGACGAGATTCTCGGGCGGGGTTTGGGCGAGGCGGGGGAAGAGCAGAGTGAGGACGAGCGGACGACGATGACGAAGCGGACGAGGGGCGGGGGGATTTGGGGGGAAGGGGACGACGAGGAGGAAAGTAGCTGCAATTGAAAAGGCCGGCTTTTGACGGGGGAGACTTTACGGGGGAGGCGGAGCGGGGAACGGGAGAACGAGAACGACGAGACAACAGAGGACGATGGGCAATGGGGGACCAGGGACGATGTTCGACCGACAGACGGATTGGCGGGTTCGACGAAGAGGACGTGCCGACGTCGGGAGCCGACGAGCAGACCATCGCCGACAATTTGGGGATAGGATAAGTGGGGAGCGGATAATAGGAACCGACGGGGGGCCGATCGGCCCGAAAGAGATCGGGAAAAGGCAGGGATGGGGGACGGAAATGACAGAAAAAATTGATTGGACATTGCGCTCAAAGCGGCGATGAAGCGGGGTTTGTCGACTTTCCTCCTCCTCAGAGGAGGAGTAATTTGATGGACCGCGGCTGCGCGGAGCGCGGAAAAGACGCCGGCGTTGAGTGACGGAGGTGTATCGCTGACAAGCACTCGGATGGTGTCCCTCCTGCTCACAGAGTGAGCAACTAATGCCGCTGGCAGGGACGGGCTGGGCTAGAGCAGGAAAAGCCCGGGTGTTCTCCAAATAACGTCGCTCTGGCGCTGGCGGTGGTGGTGGGCGGGAACGGCCGACAGGACGGTTGGGTGCGGGAGCTCTTTCGGGAGGTCTTTAGCGGGGTTGAATGTCCATGTCCTGGAAGGTGCGCACGCACAAAGGTGGGAATTTGCTTTTGATGAGATTTGTGACGAGTGAACTATTGGCGATTGGCGAAAGTTCCCCCTCGGGCTCGAGACTGCAAAGTTGGGTGCAGATCCACTCGATCTCCTGCTGAAGTTGGCGCAACTCCTTGAGGTTGTTCCGGGCGGGTTTGAGATGGAGAAGCTGGGCATTGAGTTGGTCTCATCGATTGCCGACGTCGCCGCAGCGATCTCGGAGAATGCTCACGACTGTGCTGTAATTGGCGTCTGACGGTGGGTAACCCTCAATCATCCGTCGTGGTGGCGATCCCTTCTCGAGGAGGAGGTGCTTTTGGAAGGCGGGGTATTGGCGTGAGTGGACGGCAAAGTCAAAGGCGGCCCAAAATGTGATCCATTCTTCTGCCGATCCGCTGAACCTCGGGATTTCGATTCGGCTGACCCGAAGTGCGTCGTCGTCATTGGTCGACTGTCGGAAGTGGCCATGGTGCGGTTACGATCGATGGGTGGGGCGATTCGATGCTCGGGGAAACGTGAGATTAAGCGGGAATGCCGGGGTTCGCCGGTTGAATAGGTTTTGATCGGCTTGAGCCGAATTGGAAGGCTGCCGTGCATTCGCTTGCTGTGCCTGAGCCGGTGGGTCGGTGGATTGCCGTTGGCGATGGGTCCGGTTTTCGTCGTCGGCCCCGTGATCAGACAAGGCGCGACTGCCACTGCGAGAAGAGATGGCGTCAGTCGTGTCGAACCGGGCCTCGATGTAGACTTGGAGGCCATCGAGGATGAGCTGGGCTTTAGAGAGAAGAGTGACGATTGGCCATTCTTTGACGTTTGGGTCGGCTTGCTCGTCGTCGAGGTCGGGAGCGCAGCCAGGAGGTCCTCCTCCGCCTGTTTCAGAAACGTATCGCCTAGCAGCTGGATGTGGTCAAAGCATTCTCGTAGCATGCCATTGACGCGGTAGATGCTTCTCTGCAGCAATTGTCGGTCGGTTCGTACGCCCTTGGCAAGTTTGGTCTCCTCGGCGAGCGGAATTTCCTCTGGCGCCATCCTGGTGAATTCGGTCAGCCGTCCGACTCTTTGTCGGAGACGTTTGACGAGGTCGGAGAGGGTACGAACCTCGGCGGTTAGGCGCTGACGAATGAGTTCCGACATTGTCAAAAATAGGCGATTGACCACTAAATGGGTTGGTGAGGGGTGCCAAGAGCCTAGGATGGGCGGCTGTGAGCAGTGGCAGGCGATTAGTCGGCGGTTTCCCGGTATGCCTTCCAAAGTGCGGCGAGGCGCTCGGGACCGGAAAGGCAGTCGTCATAGTCGAGGTCAGAGTCGA
This sequence comes from Heterodera schachtii, assembly GCA_023374025.1. Lineage (NCBI taxonomy): Eukaryota > Metazoa > Nematoda > Chromadorea > Rhabditida > Heteroderidae > Heterodera > Heterodera schachtii. Next base: position 227,929 of record SIJG01000159.1, read on the forward strand.
CGATGTCCAGGTCGTTGAGGAGTACGGGTTGGATAAGGTCTTTCGGGGTGAGGGGTTTTGCTGAGTCCGGTTGGTCCGACACCCACGTGATCGGGCGGCTGTTGACGCTGGCCTCGATTTCGGCAAGAAATGCACTTAAATCGTCGTAGTCGAGAATCCGTCGACCAATTGTCCTCTTGATGCACGATTTGACGAGGCCTATTAATCGCTTGTAGCAAGCCCCCATCCATGGGCTATAGGCGGGAATGAAGTCCCACTGAATGCCTCGGCGCGCGGCAAAGGTGACGGCATCGGTTTCGGACAGAGGGCCGGTCAGAATGTCGAGGGCTTTGCTGGTTTGGACGAATGTAGGGGCATTGTCACTCAGGATTCGCCTTGGTCGGCCACGACGGCTGAAGAATCGTCGTAGGACATTAATGAAGCTTGGGGCCGACAGATCGGTGGTCGCCTCGAGGTACACAGCGCGGGTGACGAAACAAGTGACAATGACCAAGTACGCCTTGGTCAGTGATCCGTCGCTTAGTCGAGAAGGGGTGGGCCCGGCGAAATCGAGCCCGACAAATTCGAAAGGATTGGTACAACTGAGTACCGAGGTCGCGGTTTTGACCGGGACCGGGACTGGTCCCGGTTTTTTCCCGGTTTTCCCAGCCAAAAATTCCCGGCTTTTCAACCCGAAAAGGTCCCGGTCCCGGGTTTGCCCAAAATTCCCGGTCCCGCTCAACTCTAGTGTAAAGTGCTGTAATTTATTAACTTGAGCATTAAAAAATCTGAAAAAATTCATTTAGGCTTAACTTTTGGTACTGATCAACAAAGTCATTTGCATCAAATTGATCAGATCACTCCTTCGTAGTGATTAGAAAATCCTAAAATTGCTAGGAAACTGGGAAATTTTCAGAAAAAAATTTCTAGGGGGCTGGAAAAGTTTTTTCAAAAATGAAGGAAAAATGACTTAAAATTGGTCATTTTTTGGTTGTTGATATTTAACCATACGCGCCTCAGCGGAGACGCGGTGTAGAGCCCTCATCCAGAGGCCATTTTGTAGAGAATTTTGTTCTCTTCCAGATGGCCTTAATGGTCTTTCATGAAAAAGTTTTTTTAAGTCCCCTAGAATTTTTTTTTTTTTTTTTTGAAAATTTCAGATTCCAAGCCATTTTAGGATTTTCAGATCACCATGAAGGAGTGATCTGATCAACTTGATAAATTGCCTTTTTTGATCAGTACCAAAAGTTAAGTCTACATGAATTTTTTCAAATTTTTTACTGCTCAACTTAAAAGTCACAGCTAGCATTCATGGCTACGGTATTCAAGCCATATATGGCTCCCATTTACACTGCCCGTAAAAATGCCATAAATGAAAAATAAAAACCAAAAAATTTAAATATTTTAAATATAGACATTTGAAAAATATTTATAATATTTGAAGCGAATTAATATAAAAATAAGAGTTCAAAATGAATTTGCATTTGGAAAAACAATTATTTGATTGGGTTGTAAACGGATTATGTTCGGTCTGACTTTGATTGTACCAATGTTTTGAACAGCTAAAAAATAATGATAATTAATTAATTCTAAAGAATTATATAAAATTCTTAAAATATTTTTTACCATTCCTTTTAAAGAAATGATTTTTCACTGCACGCAATTCCTTTTTAAACAATTGACGGTATTCAGTGCTTAATGTATTTTAATAAAAACTTTTAAATGAAAAAAATAGATTTTTTAAATTAAATTAAATTAGCAAATTAAATATTTTAATAAATTAAATTTGGACCTGTTTAAAAAAAGAACAATAGAATTTGATCCAGCAACAACATTTAAAAGGATGTAAGCACAAAAAGTAAATTGCCAGGCTCGAATTGGGGACCTTTAGGGGATTCTAATTAAAAACCAAAAAAAAAAATTCACAAATAAATTTGGCCAAAGGTTTCAATAAGCCGGCCTATGACCAAAGTGCCCAAATAGCCGCCAATGTTTATGGACAAAATTATGACCAAGGAACGTAACAGTCGGGTATTTGTTTGTTGGGTTACTGTAATAAAAAATAATAATTAAAATAAATTAAAATTAGCATTTTAAGGCAAAAGCCAATGAATTGACCACTTTTCTTGAGCCTGACAATCAAAAAAATGGTCACATAACAGCAAATGCAACCAAATGATATACTGTAAACTCCACCGATGAAAAATTGATAAATGTCATCCTGAAAAGCATCGGCTAATAAACCGGTGCTCGGTCTAAAATAATAACACATTGCCTAATTAAATTTAATAATAATAATTAATTAATATACATATAAATTGATTTAAATTAGAATAAATTATTAAAATTGCGCCATACATTCCCGCATCTTCGAATGCCGATGCGAGCACATGATACTGTATAAAAGCACCATAAAATATGCAAATGAACAGATGGCTAAACAAATATGGTAATTTATACTTTGCACAAATGGATAAATGTCTAAAAATAAATAAATTTAATAAACAAAAAATTTCCTTAAAAATAAAACTAAATTATTTAAATTTTCTCACTTAAAAGGCATAAATATAGCAAAAAGTCGGTCAACCGCTGCACAAAACATTGCCATTAAGCCGCAATTTAAAGCAAAAATCGAAGGCTGAAAATTGAAAATTTAAATTAAAATAAAAAATTGCAAAATTTACCGTCATAATTAAGTCAGCAGTGAGCAAACTGACAAAATTTATGCCCGAAATGACAACAATCAGGAAAAAAGTGTGCCCAATTTGATGGACCAATTCACAAAGACAAATCAGAGCCATCAGAAAATTGGCGGAACCGCGGAGAGAACTAAAAATGGGAAATAGAAATTTAAAATTGGGAAATTGAAATTAATTAATTTTAAAATGCCATGGCATTTGCCTAGATTTGGCTGTGACCACTAAAACTGTGCCGTTTAGCATAATTCCAACAAATGCAACCAAATTCAGCGCAACGGCTGGAATAATTAAATCGGAGGACGGACCGGCGAAACGGAAGGCCAAATAAATCTTAATTAGTTTCAATACCTTTTTATTTAAATTAGATAATTGTTGTTGTATTATGAATGACATAAAACTCGTTAATTAAGCATTGAAATCAAGTACAGAAAGTCAAAGTTAGCACAAAAATTGAAGAATGAGCTTATGATTTGAGTATTATAAAGAAAATCGGTGAGAAATCATATTTTAAATAAAATATCAATTCAATTCAATCTGAATTTTATTGGAAAATTTATCATAAATTTCACATTGCTAATAGGCATAAATTTTCCTAATTTTAAATTATAAATATTTAAAAAAATTAATTGAAAAAATTAATTTTCTTTTACCTGGTCGTCTGAGCTGGTGTTAATTGAAGCCATTTTTTGTCTATGTTTTGTGAAAATTTCTGAAATTTTCTTTAGATTTGAAATTGGCTACTAACTAATGATGTGTGTGTGGGTGACACGGTGACATTTATACATAATTTTTTCCATTGTTATTTGGAAATTTGGTACTGAAATATTGCGTGACTTTTCATAATTTGTACGATTTCCAGCTAAATTTCATTTTTGCATTGAAATAAGCAATACAAAATTAAACTTTTGGGAGTCACGATAGACATGCGCATGCCGAATAATTATTGTATGATCATTTTTTTTAATACAGTTACCTCCACAAACCGTACTGAAAATGTTTGATAAGGTGCGCTTGGTCACACTTCACAAAAAGTGTAATTTAATGGTTTAAAAAGTGCAAATTTTGGCGCTTCCCCAAAAGTACAAAAATCTAAAATCTGTTTTTTCCTATAATTTTATGTTAATAATTTGTTGTATTAATAATTTTTTTTTTAAATTATATATATGTTTTAGTTTAATTAAATGGTTGCTTAACTTTCTCGCGTGCTCTTGAGGAGGCTTTAAGCTTGAATTTTAAAAGATAAATCATACATAGGCTTAAACTAAATCTAAGATTTAGTTCTAGGCATAAGCTTCAGGACTAGGCTCGCTTGGGCCTTGGCCTATGTTTAGGCTTTGTTTTCTAGAAATTTATAGGCGCCATTGAAATTTCAAAATATTTAAACAATTCAAAGTAATGTTCATACCTCAAATAATCCATTACCTGAGCTTACACAAAATCAAACGTACTTTCATGTGGCCGGTCAAATCTGTACCGTCCTTCACAACGAATTATCCAAAACGATCCCATCAAAGTGAGAATGTTTCATCTGTCTCCGGCGGATCGTAGTGGAACTGTGGGAGCTGACTGTTCATTTGACTGCAAAGGTCCGAAGAACTGGCATTTGGTGCCGTATTTTGAGCCATAATTTTTGAAAGCAACCTCAAAACACTGTTTTTGCTGCGCTTCCAAAATAATTTTAAGGTCATGATAGAGAAAATGGATGCGAAGTAACAAAGACGTAATATAAAATTAAATGAGTGCCACTTGCAATATTTGGCAATTACAGAACACACACTTAGTTTTACTCAGTCAGGATACTGAGAAACACTCCGGCGGACGATAGATGGGCAATAAAATTTGTTATGGCTTAACATTCTTGATATCATTCGATCGCCCTAAGAGTACACTATTAGCTCACCTAATTTCAAAAAATTTGGCCAAGTTTGAACAAAGTTATGGCCAAAAGTACTCACGGAACCAGGTTTTCAGACATTTTTGGTCGTAACTTTTTTGAAAATTAGCCAAATTTTTTGAAATTTTGCAGGCTAGTAGAATATACTTAGGACTATCGAGTGATATCAAGATTTCATAATTTTATTGGTTTTAAGAAAGTTTTGGTCAGAATTTTGATGGTAAATTTATTTTTATCTCTAATGAAAAAATTGTCTTTATATATTGCTAAGGTTTTTTGTTTTTTTTTGATATCATTCGATAGTTCGAAGTATTTTATAATCCCCTGCAAAATTTCAAAAAATTTCATTAAGTTTATAAAAAGTTATGCCAAATTTTTTGAAAACCTGGTTCCTTGAGTACTTTTCGCCTTAACTTTGTTCAAACTTGACGAAATTTTTTGAAATTTTGCAGGCTAATGATAATTGTTAGGGCTATCGAACGATATCAAGAATTTAAAATTTTAGTTAGGTTTCAACAAAGTTGTGGGTAGTTTTTTTATTGTAAATTTTCAGTTGATGGTTTTTTATATCACGCCCTTAGTGATGGTTTTTATATAACGAAATAGCACCTTTTGGTCAACATCTCTAACTATTGTTTTCATAGAGAAATTTGATCATTTTTTTTGCTAAGAAACAGTGCAAAGTTTCAAAAATTTTCCCGGCGGCGCCTATCGGCATTGCCGGTCCCCTCCCCTATTCCTGAAACTTTTGAACAAAGCCAATTACCAATATTTTAGAATCTTAACTCCTCTGTCCAATCCATTAAACATTAAAATTTGAGAAAATTTCATTGAGTTTCAAAAAAGTTCTGGACAAAAAATTCTTACTTAAAATTTTTTGAATTTTTATGACAATAACTTTTTTTAAGTAAAAAATTTTGTAAAATCTTATTCTGATAGACATAATGAATGATACCATGAAATATTAATTTGGTTGAAATTGAGCCAAGTTATGAATTTTTTTTATGTCTTACATTTTTTGTTTTCCGACCCCTTGGCGGAATTTAAGAAATGCCAATTGTGGCGGAATTTAATAAACGACCTAGCACCAATAAATTATGTTTCATTAAAACAAATGTTCATATATCTTCAAAAATCTTCAAAAAACTAAAAAGGCTCAATGCTTTTGACAATGCCTCAACAGGTAAAAAGTTTGTGAAATTTATTCCAATTTTTGTTTATTTTTTATAGCATAAAAATACATAAAAAAAAATTTTTCCAATAAATCAATATTTTCTATGTAGAGCATATTACTATATTCAAATAGCATTCAGTATAATGGTGTAAATATTCCGTTGTATCAGGATCAAGCAGTACAGTAAGTATACCGGTACCATAAACCATAATCCCGGCCTAAGCCAATTTCGATTAATGCCAACTCGGCTCACTTGCCAATTTTTTGTGTGACAACTTCTTTTGTTATTTCCATTTATATATTAATAATTTTCTGTTTTATTGAATTAATTTGGGAAAATTCGATTATGCCGTAAGCACAGGGATGATATGTTGTCTCGAAAAGTGTCATTTGCAAATTATGGGGGGTCCGTGCCGCGTTTTTGCCATTTATGCCGTTTTTTCTCCTGGACATAATGCATTTGCCCATGGGAATTTCGTTAAAGGTTTCTGTGCATTGTCGCAATTAATGAAATTTAAAATGCTTATGCCGACTTTGTAATTAATTGATCCCAAAACTATGATTAGGTATTTTAGGTTTTGTGCCAAAAATGATTAATTACATAAATAATTAAAATGCGCGCAAATTTTTTACTTTTTAAATTGAAGCATTCCATGGTAAAATTTAAATATTTTGGAAGAAAAATTTGTAAAAAAAAATATAATTTATTCAAATATTTTATGCTTTAATTTTGTCATTTCCGTTCCCTTATTTTAGTTAAAAGGGCAAATTGAGCACTTGCAAATTAATTTTTTTTGGCACAATTAAATAATATTTTCGTTAATTTATTTTTCTGTCTAATTTGGCCTTTGGAGATTAATTTATTTTTATTTTTTCCATTTATTGCTATTTTGGTCCCAATTTTCCATGAGTTAAAATCAAATTTACCAAAAAAAAAAGTGTGGTACCAACTTTTGTCCTTACATGGCTAAAATAAATTGCTATAAATGATATTTTAATTAATTATTTTCATTTTTAAATTTATATGCCAATCAACGTTTAAAATTTTTGACTTGGCCAAATTGAAACATACGCCATTTTCCCATTCCCTACAAAAGAATTGTCCTAATAAGTTCCCTTTTTTAATAACAAATTTTCACACTTTTCTGTTTTGAGGCCAAAGTTGATTTTTTTTTTTAAATCAACAGCAAGCTAATAGAATTGCAGATCCATTCGAAGAGATATTAACTCAACTTATGGCATTTATGCCTCCGAAATAATTTGGTGTGTAGCTTTAGCAATTCTCCGCGCCCTCTGTTGATTAAAAAAAACTAATAAATAAATAAAATAACTTTGGCCTCAAAACGGAAAAGTACCCAAATTTTCACACTTTTCTGTTTTTCAAACTTCCGTTCGTTCTATGAAGAATATACGAAAAGTGCAATTTATCAAATTAGAATGAAATTGATTGAAATTTTCAAACTTTGGCATGAAATATTGCGTTGGCATTTTCTCTTCAATTTAATTTCTTTTCATTTTTTCCAATAAAAAAAAAACAATTTTTTCTCAGATATTTGATCTCAAATTTTCTCACATAATATAATTTTCAGTTTATCACTTTTTTCCGACTTCCGTTCAATAAGAAAAAAATTTTTTTGTTCAGAAAAATATAATTGCGATCATATTTTTCTCATAATCAACAAATTTTTAAATTTATTTAAAGGATTAAAATTTCATTAATGAATAAAAGATAAATGTCGTAAAATTGTTTTGTTTTTACACCAGTAATGGCGTCAATTAATACCAGCTCGAACGACCCAGTAAAACAAAAGGATTTAATTGTTTTATAATGTTTATCTGAAAAATTAAAGCAAGATTTATTTAAATAAATAAAAATTTTTCATTTATTTATAGCTTTATTTGGCCTACCGTTTCGCCGGTCCATCCGCCGATTTGGTTTTGCCAGCCGTTGCGCTGTATTTGGTTGTGATTGTTGGCATTGTGTTGAACGGCACAGTTTTGGTGGTCACTGTCAAATCCAGGCAAATGCCATGGCATTTTAAAACATTTAAATTTAATTTCCCATTTTTCAGTTCCCTCCGCGGTTCCGTCAATTTTCAGATGGCACTGATTTGTCTTTTTGAATTGGTCCACCAAATTGGACACATTTTTTTCTGGTTGTTGTCATTTCGGGCACAAATTTTGTCAGTTTGCTCACTGCTCACTTGATTTTGGCGGTAAAAGGTCTGGAATCGACCAACGTGGAGGACGAACTTGCTCACTGTTAGCGAGTTTTGAACTGCTTGTTGAAGAATTTCTTCGCTTTTGATGGAGGGAGTAAGCCCAGTTGGCTCAGCAATTACTAGTGATAAAGCGGACATGGAATATTTTGAAATGGAAGAGAAGCACTCCAATATTTGAGGATTGGATTTATCTCTTTAATTATGCAATTAATTCTACCAATTTATATGAAATAAAAACACACATAGAAAACATGTAATTAAATCAATGCTATAATGAAAAAAAAGATCAAAATGAATTTGCATGAGGGCAAACATTTATTTGATGGGATGTAATTGGATTATGTTCGGTTTGACTTTGATTGTACTAATGGGTTGAACAGCTAAAAAAGCAATTAAATTAAAAAGTAATTAAATATTATTTTAAAAATTAAAGAAATTAAATATATTTTTACCATTCTTTTTAAAGAAATGTTCTTTCACCGCACGCAATTCCTTTTTAAACAATTGACGGTATTCAGTGCTTAAAAATATAAATTTTTTAAATTAAATTAAATTTGAAAAAATTATCTTTTAATAAATTAAATTTGGACCTGTTTAAAAAAAGAACAATAGCATTCGATCCGGCAACAACATTTAAAAGAATGGAAGCAAATAAAGAAAATTGCCAAACTCGAATTGGAGACCTTTGGGGGATTTAATTTTGAAAAAAAAAAAACAATTTAAAAAACTCACAAATACATTTTGCCAATAGTTGGAAAAAGATGGATCATGATGAAAGTGCTCAAATAGCCGACAATGTTTATGGACAAAATTATGGCCAAAGAACGAAACAGTCGAGTATTTGTTTGTTGGGTTACTGTAAGAAAAATAATTAAAATTAATTAAATTTGGCATTTTTAGCAAAATGCCAACAAAATTACCGCTTTTTTTAAGCCTGACAATCAGAAAAATGGTCACATAACAACATATGCAACCAAATGATATGATGCAAAGCCCACCAATGAAAAATTGATAAAAGTCAGATTGAAAAGCATCGGCTAATGAACCGGTGGTCGGCCTTAATTAAATATAATAATAAAAAATACTTACATATAAATTGATTTAAATTCAAAAAAAATTAATAATTAATTTTTTAAATTGCGCCATACATTCCCGCATTTGCGAATGCTGAAGTGAGCACATGATATTGTATAAAAGCACCATAAATTGTGCAAATGAACAGATGGCCAAACAAATACGGGAATTTGTATTTTGCACAAATGGAGGAATGTCTAAAAAATGAAAAAAGTAAAAATTTTCGTAAAAAAAATATTAAATTTTAAGAAATTTTCTCACTTAAAAGGCATTAATACAGCAAAGAGACGGTCAACCGCAGCACAAAACATTGCCATTAAGCCACAATTTAAAGCAAAAATTGAAGGCTTAAATTTTGAAGTTTCAAAATTAAATTTGAATAATTCAAAATTTACCGCTAAAATTAAGTTAGCAGTGAACAAACTAACAAAATTTATGCCCGAAATGACAACAACCAGAAAAAAAGTGTGCCCAATTTGATGGACCAATTCACAAAAACAAATCAATGCCATCAGAAAATTGGCGGAGCCGCGGAGGGAACTGAAAATTGAAAATTGGAATATAAAAAGCAAATTGAAAAATAAAACAAAATTTAAATTAAGTTGAAAAATGCCATGGCATTTGCCTTGATTTGGCAGTGACCATCAAAACTGTGCTGTTCAACACAATGCCAACCAACGCAACCAAATTCAGCGCAACGGCCGGCACAATCAAATCGGCGGATGGACCGGCGAAACGGTAGGCCAAATAAAGCTGAAAACATTAATTAAAATTAAAATTAATAATGTTAAAAGAAAATAATTATTTTTTATTAATTAAATATTTATTTATATTTTCATTATTATTTTTTAATATTTATTTTATATTTTCATTATTATTTTTTAATATTTATTTTATATTTTCATTATTATTTTTTAATATTTATTTTACCGCATTGTTTGAGCTGGTGTTAATTGAGGACATTTTATGGTCAAATTTGGTGGCAATTTGTTAAATTTTAGTGTGTTTAAACTGAATTTAATATTTCTTTTATTACATTTTTCTCCAATTTCTTTAATTAAATTTGCCTATTGCAATTTGTCGAATAAAAAATCCCACGTTTAATGGGCGACATAATTTTCTCATCAAATTCAAATTTTCATTTATTTAATTGTCTCCAATAAAAAATTTTTAAAAAAAATTCCCATGTACCTAACTAACACCAAGACCATTACCAAAATTGGCATCCGATCGTACTGATTTTCAATTTTTTTGATTTAATTTCCCATATATTTTTTCATTTTGTTTTTTGGCGTAATGTTTGTTCTCAATTCCGCTACTGGTATTCAAAACGAATTTTTAAGAATTTTGGTGGGTGATAAAAAAAATTTGGGTTAATTAAGCATTAAAATTAAGTATTCGAGAATTAAAATAAATAATTTATAGGACTTCCTTTTTTTATGTAAATGCTGAGAAAGTAAAATTATTTAAGTTGATTTCCTATTTTATTTTAATTTAAAATAAAAATAAAGAGACAAATAAATCTTAATAACTTTTAATTAGCTTTTTAATTACTTTTGGTGTTTATTTTGTTTTTGATAGGATATAAAAAACGTTCGTTAAATATCATTGAAATCATGCACAGAAAAGCAAAATAAGCATAAAAGTTTGTGATTCGAGTAATATTTTTTAAAGAAATCACAGAGAAAAACTATTTTTTTTTATATAAAAAAATTAATTCAATTCATTTTGGCTTTTATTCGAATTTATTTAAACATTTTACAATTGAATAAGCATAAATCTACCAATGTCTAATTTAATTTTCTTAAATTTTATTTAAAAATTAATAAATTATTAATTTTTTTTACCTTGTCGTCTGAGCTGGTGTTAATTGTTGCCATTTTTGTGATTAATTTGGCAAATTTGTGAAATTTCCGCTGGATTTATAAATGGCTAACAAATGCTTTTGTGTCTTGTTAAATTTACACAGAAATTTGGCATTTTATATTTTTTCATTTGCTTAATTAAATGGAAATTTTTAATGAACATTGCTGAGTGATTTTTCTAAATTTGTACAGTTTTCCAGCTAGCCAAAATTTGTATTGCAATTAAATATTAATGTTTTACAAAAATTCATTATTCAGGCCTTAGTTTTTTAATTAAGGCCAGTGGAAAATTATCAAAAAAATCTAAAAAAATTTTTTTTTTCAAAAGTATCATTTATTTAAAAATAAAATTAATGCAAAAAATGAGAGCAAATTATAATTTTTTAAATCTCAAAAGCATATTTTATTTATTTAATAAATGAACATTCCGTTGCCAACTCTTTAAAATTAAAACTATAGAATTAATTTTTTAAATTTGATAATGGATGGACAAAACCCAAATGATTATTAAAACTAAATTTGCACTTTTTATAGGTTCGAGAATAATTTTTCAAAACCTATTAATTGAATAATTATGATTAAAATTTAATATTTTTATAAGAAATGATGTATCTCTTTTATTAATTTAAATATTTTGTTTTAATGTTTTTATTAAATTATTCTTTTTCATATTTAATTTTACCGCATTGTTTCATTAGCCGATGCTTTTCAATCTGACCTTTATCAATTTTTCATCGCTACACCGAATTTTGGCATTATTGTTACATTTTTCATTGATTAATGAAATGGAAATTTTTAATGAACATTGTTGAGTGATTTTTCTAAATTTGTACGGTTTTCCAGCTAGCCAAAGTTTGTATTTCAATTAAATATTTATATTTTACAAAAATTCATTATTCAAAATTGCTTGTGAGTATTATTGCGTGCTGTTTATACATTCCTTTGGAAATTTCACAAAAATTTTTAAATTGGCAAAATCTCATGAAATTTTCAATAATTAATGTAAATTTTAATGATCATTACTAGGGATGTCAAAAATATGTACAAAAAGTGGTCAAAATATGTCGTGAATTCGATCGATCGCGACGAATTTTAAAATTTTATGATTCATCTGGTTAAAATAATTTTCGCAAATAAGCGCAATGGCCGAAAATTGACTCCGAAAAACGGGCGGATCACAATGGCAGCGAACCCACGAACTGACAACCGCCGCAGCAGATGCCGTCGAGGCTTTGGCCGAACATCTCCGCGACTACAATGTTGCCGTGTCCATTCTCCTGGTCACATTTGCCGCCGGACTTGCCGAGATGAACAACCATTACAAGGGCAACTTCAAAGGGAACCGAATGTGAAGCGTTGCCTCTGCCGGAGTGTCGCGAATTCGATCGATCGCGACGAATTTTAAAATTTTATGATTCATCTGGTTAAAATAATTTTACGCCAAATTCGTGCCCTTTGTTCATTTTTTGCTTTGTGAAAATAAATTGAAGTATTGGAAAATCCAATAAATTAATTAAATTTAAATAAAATTAAATATTTGAAGTAATTCTTATTGACTATCTGAAAAGGGAGTCAATAAAATATGTACATAAATATGTAAAAAAAAAACCCAAAATGGTACCAAATATGTAAATAAAATTTTAAAATTGTTATTTTTTGAAAAAATTCATCGTAGAGGGTAAGATATGCACAAAATGTAACCTAATTAGGCTTATAATCATCATTTATTATTTTAAAAATTAATATTTGGTATTTTTTAGGGGTACATGCCGAAATTTTGGATTTATTTTTTTTGAGGATTTCCAAAAATTTCATAAAAACCCTCAAAATATGTATAAAAAAAATGAAAAATGTTAGAAAAAATCAAAATACGTACCAAATATATATAAAACGTCGAATATGTAAAATATGTATAAAAACCCCGAATATGTAAAAATATGTAAATAAAAGACCCGATTTTTGTATGCAAACACAGAAAAGAAAGTGTTTTTCATACTATTTATAGAATGGAGAATCCAGGAAAAAAAATGTATTTACATAAAATTGACATCCCTATCATTACAATTGTGTTTGAAAATTTTTGATAAATCGCTAATTGCAAATGGAATCTTTTTTCGACAAATATTTTGTTATGCCATAGAAAACTCATTATTAAACCAAATGTCATAATTGAAAAGAGTTGAAAATGAATTTGCATGTGCACAAATATTATTTATTTGATGTGATGTAATCGAATTATTCCAATGGGTTGAACAGCTAAAAATAATGAAAATTAAAAATTATTAAATAATTATTTTAAAAATTAAAAATATTCAAAAAATATTTTTTACCATTCCTTTTCAAGAAATGTTCTTTCACTACACGTAGTTCCTTTTTAAACAATTGACGGTATTCAGTGCTTAAAATAAATAATTTAATACAAAAATTTAAAAAGGGAAATATTCAATTTTTTATATTAAATTAAATTAGAAAAAATTAACCTTTTTTAATAAATTAAATTTGGACCTGTTTAAAAAAAGAACAATAGCATTTGATCCTGCAGCAGCGTTTAACAGAATGCCAGAAATAAAACCAAATTGCCATGCACGAATTGGGGGCCTTAAATTGAAATGGATTTAAATTAAAATTAAAAAAATTTAATTATTATATTTACCCCAAAAAGGAGCCAAATGCGTAAAGCAACTGATACATGGCCAAATTTATCAGATATCCGCCAATGTTAATGGACAAAATGATGACCAATGACCGTAAAACTCGTGTGTTCGTCTGTTGAGTTACTGTAAAAAGTATTTTGAAATTACAAAATAAAATGCCAAAGAAATGAATGCCAAAATTTACCGCCATTTTTGCATCGGATGATCACAAAAATTGACACATAACAGCAAGTGCTACAAAATGAAATAATGAATGTGCCGGCGAAGAATTTATATCCAACTGGGCCCAGCAAAGATTCGGCAACAACACCGGTGGTTGGACTAAATAAATTTAAAAGTAATTAATTAATTTAATTTAAATTGCGCCATACTTTCCCGCATTTTCGAATGCATAATCGAGCACAAAATACTGAACTAATGCAGCGTAAATTACACAAATTAACAGATGGCCTAGCAAATATGGGATTTTGTATTTGGTGAAAATGGAGGAGTGTCTAAAAATGAAAAAATTAAACAATTAAAATATTAATTAGGGTTAATTAGTGTTTCTTGAATTCATTTCCATACTTAAATGGCGACACAACAGCAAAAAATCGGTCAAAAGCAGCACAAAACATTGCCATTAAGCCACAATTTGAGGCAAATAACATTGGCTAAATTGTAAAATTTTATAAAAATTTATTTTAAAAAATTTAAAATTTACCGTCATAATTAAGTCAGCAGTGAGCAAACTGACAAAATTTGTGCCCGAAATGACAACAACCAGGAAAAAAGTGTGCCCAATTTGGTGGACCAATTCACAAAGACAAATCAATGCCATCAGAAAATTGGCGGAGCCGCGGAGGGAACTGAAAAATGGGAAATTGAAATTAATTTAAACGAAATTTAAATTAAAAAATGCCATGGCATTTGCCTGGATTTGACAGTGACCACTAAAACTGTGCCGTTTAGCATAATTCCAACAATTGCAACCAAATACAGCGCAACAGCCGGAACAATTAAATCGGCGGACGGACCGACAGAACGGTAGGCCAAATAAAGCTGGGAAAATAATAAACTAATTAATAAATTAAATAGCGATAATTAAAAGAATTAATTTACCGGGTCTTCTGAACCTTCGTTAATTGATGCCATTTTTGGGTTGTGAAATGCTAGAAAAATAAGCGATTTTTTGTTTTGTTGTGATGCAGTTTTTTTATAGCGTTTCGTATTGATGGATTTAAATAAGCTGCTGTAATTAAATTTAAAAAATTTAAATTAATTTTAAAATTTTATCGGAAAATGAAGGAAAGTTGTGACTCAAAAAATAAAACGCAATAATAAAACTGGGTTTTAAAACATGTATAACTTGAAAAAATGAATTTAAATAATTACGGAGTTCATTATTTTGGAGCCTAATTAAATTATACCCAAAATGACCAAAATTAAATTAATCATTCATGAATTTTATTTATTTGGCGAAGAAAATACCCCAAATTTGGATAATTTTATTAAATAAATCAATTTGATAAAAAATTGACAAAAGGATTAACATTTGAATTAAAAGATCTTTTTAAAAAAAAATTTTTTTTAATTTTTCTGATATAAAAATGAAAATTTATTGTTCATCAATTCTTGTGCAAGTTGTCGGCTAATTTAGTGCAGCAATTTTAATGAGTTTATTGTTATTTGCATTTTGATGAGGTAAGCCAACGGAACACAAATGGAACTTTTTTTTATCTGCCCAAAGGGCAAACATAAAAAAATTTGATTTACAAGAACAAAAAAAGAAAGAAAGCTGATTTATTATTAATTTTGATTTGTCGAGAAAATTAAAATGAGCTAAATAATTTAAATCGTCACAAAAAACTGAAATCTTCAAAATTTTTGGCACCCATTTGATGTGATGGTTTTGTCATTTAATAATTAAAATCTTCCCATGTTTTTAACATTTAACATTAATCTAAATCTAAAAGTGGCACCAATTTTTTTTTTTGCCTGTCTCTTTTTATTAATTTAATTGAATAAATATTCCCAGAGATTTTTCAACAGGTCAAATGCCAATCGGACACATTGACTCATTTAATTTTTTGATATAAATTTTGAAAATATGGCAATATAAAGAAAAATAATTTTTCAAATGCCTATTCAAATGTTTATTTCATTTAATAATATGACGAAAATTTCATTAGGGATGCGATTTTTTGGCACAAAAATCGCAAAATAGGCACCTAAAAAGGCAGAAAAAATCGCGAAATAGGCAAAAAAATCCCCAAATTCTGTGCATATTAAGTGCGCAGAAATTTTATGCATTTGCCTACAAATCGCATCCCTATTCATAAGAAATGGAATATTTTTTATTGAGCTAAATATTTATTTTATATTTAATTCTTTTTTATATTTAATTTTAGCGCATTGTCTGAGTTATTTGGGACCATTTTTTGCTTAATTTGGCGAAATTTCGAAATTTTCATTGATTTATAAATGGATAACAAAAAATTTTTGTGTCATGACATTTACAATGCATTTTGGCATTCTTACATTTTTCATTTGATTAATGAAATGGAAATTTTTAATGAACATTGCGTGATTTTTCTTAATTTTAATGATTTTCCACCAAATTTCAAATTTGGTATTGCAATGATAAATACAAAATTCAAACATTTTTTTCAGTCACGATAAAAATGTGCATGTATTTGTAGCATAAAAATTTTAAAAAATCCAATTAATTTTTTCTTACAACAAAAGGGGACGAAATGCGTTTATGAATTCCGTCAGTGATGGATAATTAGTCTGTCAATAGACATTCCGTCAGTGGACAACTCGACAGTAGGCAATCCGTCAGTGATGGACAATCAGTCAAAGACAATCCGAAAATAGACAAACAGTCAATGGACAAATTTGACCATGTCCATGTCCTTGCATGATTGATTAAACAGCATCGCGACACACTCCAGGATGAGGATAAAGACATTATACTTTAGCTTCGCTGGAATAAAATTTAAACAATTCCGAGGCACACAACATTGGATTTTGTGTCGCTGCAGTTGAATATGTATTCCAAACAACAGTGCATCAATTGCCAGTCATGGCCGATGAAATCGTAGAACATATTCAGCATGACGAATAAATGTAAATAGTCATTAGCTATTGCAGGAATGGTTGGTCAAAAAGCTTATGGTTCAGTGAGTGCTGAACATCATATTTACACACATCGCACACGAAACTTTGAAAAATGCCGTTTAACAGCCAAAACGCCATCCAAAATACGCTTCATCCATGGCCCTCTTGGTCCGAATTCGACGAAAGACTGCACATGGGTTTTGATGGTCTTTGTGTCGACGGAAACAAATACCTTGTGGAAGTTTACAGAAAATGACCGGAAGTGACCAAAATGAACACGATAACCGCAAATTTACTCATCGGGAAGTATTGTCTGATTGTTTTTGCGGTATGGCAATCCAAGGAATTGTCATGGACAATGGTCGGCCGTTGAAATCAATGGAATTTCCCGATTTTTTAGAAATTATAGCATCAAACAACATTTTCTCCGCCATTCCATCCACAGGACAATGGACGTGTGGAATATATCAATGACACTCTGAAACACCAAATGAAGAAATGTTCCCGATACGACGTTCACTGGGTGTTAAATTCACTTTTTGTCTACAGAAGCACGCCAAATGCAAGATTTAAACGGTAGAACACCCGCTGAATTGTTTTTGGGTCGTCCAGTTCGGACAATTTTTCACTCGTGAAACCCAAATGAAAAAGCAGGAAAAAGAAAACAAAGACAAATACATTCAGCGGATAAGCACAACAGGACCGTGCAAAAGAAACTTTGTACTGATGATCATGTGGAATTCATCAATCACCGAAACAATTCAAAAACTTAGTTTTATGGCACAATCGTATCATAAAATTTTGTCAAGTTAAGGCACCGCAATTGAATGTCGTGGTTACGTATCATTGTTATTAACAAAGGCCAAATGATCAGCCGGACGAATCCAACCCAAATCGCCACGTCATATACGATTTTCGGATGAAAAAGAATAAATCATTGGAAAGAGCATTATGTTATCTCCAAAACAAGTGAGATGGTGAAAGAAAAGGGACGAAGATTTTGGATTTGGATGCTTAACAATCCGGGCCAAAAACCCAATCGATAAAATAGCCCCTTGCCTATTTCCTTCATTTCTTTTCCGCTATAATCTTTTTCTTCGTCTCTCTCACTCTCTCTCTCTCTCTCTTTCTCTTTCTATCTCTGTTTCTCTCTCTCTCTCTCTCATCTAACAATTAAAGACACAATATTTATGTTTTAAGTTCCATACATTTTTCATTTCCCGTGCCATCTTTGATCAGGTCACTTCCTCCTCTTCATTACTTCCATTTTCATCCCCGCATCTCTGGCTCCCCGTTTCCATTCCGCGCAAAAGGCCATAAACTGCAAAAAAAATACAAAAATTCAAAACCCTATAAATTAAAGTGTTAGAGAGGCAAATAATTCAGATATTTGCAATTCCCTCTCTTTGGTTCTTTGACCCCATATTGATTTTCCCCATTCAAATTCCCTTCCCTTCGTCCATCCTAATTCATTTCGGTTGTTTTCCTTCATATTATGTGCTTCCCCAATTTGCTCCGTCCCTCCGACAAATATTGTTTTATTTATTTCTCCATTTGTGTTTAATAAATTATTTGGTGTTCGACTTTCACAAATAATTGTTTGAGCAATCAACCGGCTCAACATTGGCGACGCCCGTTCTACAGAACGACAACAATCGAACTTTTTCTCGTGTTGAAATTGTTCGAAAAATTGGAAATTCAAAAAGCTCGTGTTGATTTTTGAATTTCGCAGAATTCTTCAAAAAACCAATCACTAATTTTGTGTGCGGTTCTGCTATGTGCAGTTTCTTCGTCTAAGTCCATCCTCCAAATCAACAATGGACAAGACGCTCACCGAGATTTTGGAAAAATTGACGCAAGCGATCAAACAGCAGAGCGCGCCGACAGCCACCACAACTCAGCCGGCACAAAACATCACATTGCCGGATATTCATCCGTTTTCAACAGAAAATGCGGAGGAATTCGAGGAGTGGTTGGAGCGATTCCAATTCGCATTGGATTGCGCAGCGGCAAATATGGCGGATGAAGCGAAAGTCAAATTGTTGATGACAAAGCTCAATCCGGCCGCCTTCGGCGAATACAAGCGCTACTGCCTGCCGGAGGAAATCACCAAATTCGACTTTGTGGACACCAAAACTCGTTTGATCAAATTATTTTCCCATCCTCCTTCGTTAGCGATCGATCGCTACGAATGCTTGAGAGTGTGCAGAGACGAGGGCGAAAATTTTGAAATTTTTGTGAATCGACTAAAGGCATCCCTTCGCAAATTTCGTTTTTCGGAATTAAACGAACAGGAATTCAAATGCCTGGTTCTTCTCACATCGCTGAAGTCACCAAGCGACGCAAAATTACGCCAACACATCCTCGCACGTCTCACAGCGGAGGACTCAAAGACGTCGAAAACGTCCAAATTATTCGACAAAGTCGTCGAGGAATTGAACACACAATTAAAAACGGAGGCGGAAGCAAAAATTTTGGAGGCACCGAAGCCCAAGATCAATGCAATTCAACACGGCAAATCATCGCCAAATCACCAAAATCGCGGAAATGGTCGCCCAACCCAAAAATTCACGGGCAAATTAAAGGCCAAAGCCCCGCCAAGCAACTGCTATCGTTGCGGTGAATTGCATTGGGCCCAGGACTGCCCAAAGAAGGAAAATATTTGCCGAAAATGCAACCGCAAAGGGCACATCGATCGGCAATGCGACAAAATTCGAGCATTTCACCAAAATAAGGGCAGAAATTTCAACACAAATACGGTGATGCTCCCCGCGGCCTACATCAATTCCATTCATTCATCAAATCTGCTGAAAGCACCGATCATTGTGAATGGAACAATAATTGGCTTCGTCCTGGACAGCGGTGCGGAAATAATCATAATCAACGAAGATGATTACATCGCAATGGGCCGACCGCAAATTCAAAAATGTTCGGAGGAGGCACGCTTTTTCGACGGAAAGCGGTGCAAATTCCTTGGACGCGGGACCGCCACCTTCCAATTCAATGGAATTCAAGCAACTCTGCCATTTTATGTTGCCAAATCAGGATCATTGAATCTTTTGGGCATGCCGGCGATGGAAGCGTTTGGATTCCTGGAAGAAATACGGCGAATGATCAGCCCCGCCAAAATCAACCAAATTTCGTCAAATGATGCGGCCAAAATCCAACAATTCGTCGAAATTTTGCCACAAAAATATGAGCAAATATTCTCAGATGGCCTTGGCTACTGCTCCAAAATGAAAGCCAATCTGATGCTCAAAGAAGGCACAAATCCAACGTTCAAGCGTGCCCGTCCAGTGCCATACTCCACGCTGCCAATAATCAATGCAGAATTGGATCGATTGGAGAAAATGAAGGTCATTACACCGGTCAAACACACCGACTGGTCCGCCCCAATTTTGGTGGTCAAGAAAGCGAACGGAACTGCTCGTCTGTGCGCTGGCTTCTCCACTGGGCTTAACGACTCTCTCCAATTAAATCAACATCCTTTGCCATTGCCAGCCGACATTTTCGCCACACTGAATGGTGGAAAATTCTTCACAAAATTGGATTTGTCGGATGCATATCTGCAAATCGAACTGGCCGACGAATCAAAGAAATTGTGTACAATCGCTACACACCGGGGTCACTACCAATATGAGCGGCTTCCATTTGGAGTGAAATCCGCCCCCGGGATTTTTCAATCGGTGATGGACAATATGCTCTCCGATTTGCCATTCGCATTGGCTTATTTGGACGACGTCATCATCGTCAGCGCGACATTTGATCAACATCGCCAACATTTGGACCAAATATTCACCCGTATTTCAGAATGGGGGTTCAAAGTCCGAATGGACAAATGTTCATTTTTCAAAAATGAAATCAAATATTTGGGCGTGATCATTGATCAAAGTGGACGTCGCCCGGACCCAAATAAAATCACAGCCATTGCGGAAATGCGCATCCCTTCGAATGTCAGCGAATTGCGCTCATATTTGGGCATGGTCAATTACTACCAGGAATTTGTCCGAAATTTCCGGTCTATCCGACAGCCCCTGGACGAACTGCTGAAGAAGGACGCCAAATGGGATTGGTCACCCAAATGTCAAAACGCGTTCAATAAAATCATTTCAATGCTACAATCGGAGCTAGCATTGACGCATTTTGATCCAAATTTGCCGATCATCGTCGCAGCCGACGCTTCACAATATGGCATCGGTGGTGTAATTTCACACAAATTTGCCGACGGCTCAATAAAAGCCGTGTCGCATTTCTCGCGTTCACTCACACCGGCTGAGCAAAATTATGGCCAAATCGAAAAAGAAGCGCTGGCACTCGTGGAAGCCGTCAAACGCTTTCATAAAATGATTTTCGGCAGACAATTCACATTGTTGACGGATCACCAGCCTCTGAAGAAAATTTTCGGAAATAAAGACGGTGTCCCGAAGCATTCGCACAATCGACTCGTCCGTTGGTCACTCATTTTGACGGCTTACAACTTCGACATACAATACGTCAAAACAGACAAATTTGGACAGGCGGATGCATTATCTCGCCTAATTTCCGTCCAAAAATCAAAATCCGACGACGACGAAGTCATAATCGCCTCATTTGAAGTGGAATCGGCATTGGACAAAAATTTGATCAACAATGTCAACCAATTGCCGATCACCTTCAAAAACTTGGCCCAAGAAACGGCAAATGATCAGGCACTTCAACAAATTCGCCAATTTGTCAAAAATAAGTGGCCAGAACCCAAAAACTTCCAGCCAACTGAAGGCCTGGACGAAGCGAAATTCATCCAATTTTATCGACGCCGCGACGAAATCTCAATCGTCAAGGACTGCCTGATGTTCGGCGACCGGACAGTCATCCCAAAATCGCTGCAGAAGCAAATTTTAAAAATGCTTCACCAAGGACATCCGGGAATCAAACGGATGAAATCTTTGGCCCGAATGCATGTCTACTGGCCATTGATGGACACCGAAATCGAGACGTTCATCCAAAAATGCACTTCATGCGCAGCTGTCGCCAAAAATCCGATCAAAACGACACTGCAGTCATGGCCAAAACCAGATGGGCCTTGGAAGCGCATCCACATCGATTATGCCGGCCCATTTCATGGCAAAATGTATCTGATCGTCGTCGATTCATTTTCAAAATTCCCGGAGATTTTTGAAATGAATTCGACAAATGCGACGGCCACAATTTCAAAAATGCGCTCATTGATCGCGCATTGCGGCATCCCGGAAACGATTGTTTCCGACAACGGCACTCAATTCCAAAGCCATCAATTCCAAAATTTCGTTAAATCGAACGGAATTGAACACATTTTCACAGCGCCGTACATGCCTCAATCAAATGGCCAAGCCGAACGGATGGTCGACACTTTCAAAAGGGCATTTGCGAAAATAAAAGGGGAGGGAGTCGACGACAATGTGCTCGACACTTTTCTTCTCACATATCGCACGACGCCATCGGACACACTGGATGGAAAATGCCCGGCCGAATTATTTCTTGGCCGAAAGCCTCGAATTGGCCTCGACCTTCTCCGGCCTCCACCGTCAGTTCCAATCGTCAAAGACGCTAAAATGGAGGACCAATTCAACCGCAAACACGGCGCAAAATTCCGATCATTTGACATCGGACAATTGGTCTTCACACGACGGCACAATTCAGCGGAATGGCGACCCGGCAAAATCATCGACAAAAAGGGTGTCATTTACACCGTCGAATTGCCGAACAATTCTCGCGGTCGATTTCATGCCAACCAAATCCGCGCCCGACAAATTCCCGATGAAGATGTCGAAGAGCCAATCGACGTGATCAATGGCACATTTGGCCTCCCAATTCCATTAAGGGACCAAAATTTGGAAGAAATCCCGCCAGCCAATCAATCACCACCAGCCCGCCGATATCCGATCCGAAATCGCCGGCCCGTTGATCGCCTTCAAATCGACCCCAGCCGATCGTCCTATGTGTGACTGATCATGGCACTGATCAGTTGAATTTAAAAGGGGAGGTGTTAGAGAGGCAAATAATTCAGATATTTGCAATTCCCTCTCTTTGGTTCTTTGACCCCATATTGATTTTCCCCATTCAAATTCCCTTCCCTTCGTCCATCCTAATTCATTTCGGTTGTTTTCCTTCATATTATGTGCTTCCCCAATTTGCTCCGTCCCTCCGACAAATATTGTTTTATTTATTTCTCCATTTGTGTTTAATAAATTATTTGGTGTTCGACTTTCACAAATAATTGTTTGAGCAATCAACCGGCTCAACATAAGAAATTGGAAAAAATTTATAATAATTATTCAGCCAATTTATATAAAACAAAAATACACATAGAAACACGTAATTAAATTAATGTAACAATGAAAAAGAATTCAAAATGAATTTGCATTTGCACAAACATTTATTTGATGGGATGTACTCGAGTTATGTTCGATTTGACTTTGATTATACCAATGGGTTGAACAGCTAAAAAAGCAATTTAATTTTAATTATTTCAAAAATTAAAAATATGTAATTAAATATTTTTTACCATTCTTTTTAAAGAAATATTCTTTTACTGCACGTAGTTCCTTTTTAAACAATTGACGGTATTCAGTGCTTAAAAATAATTTAATACAAAAATTTAAAAAGGTAAATATTCAATTTTTTATATTAAATTAAATTAGAAAAAAGTAATCTTTTTTAATAAATTAAATTTGGACCTGTTTAAAAAGAGGACAATAACATTTGATCCGGCAACAACATTTAAAAGAATGGAAACAACAAAAGAAAATTGCCAAACTCGAAATGGTGACCTTTAGGGGATTTAACTTTAAAAAAATATATAAAAATAAAAACTTACAAATACATTTTGCCAATAGTTGCAAGAAGCTGGATCATGATCACAGTGCTCAAATAGCCGCCAATGTTTATGGACAAAATTGTGACCAAAGAACGTAACAGTCGGGTATTTGTTTGTTGGGTTACTGTAAAAAAAAAAAATTAATTTAAATTTGACATTTTAAGGCAAAATGCCAATAGGCAAAATGCCAATGAATTTACCGCCTTTTTGAAGCCGAACAATCAAAAAAATGGTCACATAACAACAAATGCAACCAAATGATATGCTGTAAAATCCACCGATGAAGAATTGGTAAATATCATCCTGGAAAGCATCGGACAAAAAACCGTTGGTCGGCCTAAAACAATAAAATTGCCTAATTATATTTAACAATAAAAAATTTATATAAATTTAAAATAAATGATAATTAAATTGCGCCATACTTTCCCGCATTTTCGAATGCAACTGCGAACACTTTGTACAAAATAAAAGCACCGTAAATTATACAAATGAAAAGATGGCCAAGCAAATACGGTAATTTGTATTTGGTGAAAAGGAACAAATGCCTAAAAAATAAAATTCATTAAAACCCAAATAAATTAATCGTATTTAATTTTCTCACTTAAAAGGCAATGCAACAGCAAAGAGACGGTCAACCGCAGCACAAAACATTGCCATTAAGCCACAATTTAAAGCAAAAACTGAAGGCTAAAATTTAGAAGTTTTAAATTAAATTTTGAAAAATTTAATATTTTTAAAATTTACCGCTAAAATTAAGTCAGTTGTGAGCAAACTGACAAAATTAGTGCCCGAAATGACAACAACCAGGAAAAAAGTGTGCCCAATTTGATGGACCAATTCACAAAGACAAATCAGTGCCATCAGAAAATTGGCGGAGCCGCGCAGGGAACTGAAAAATGGGAAATTGAAAATTAAAATTAAAAATGCCATGGCATTTGCCTGGATTTGGCAGTGACCACCAAAACTGTGCCGTTCATCACAATGCCAACCAACGCAACCAAATTCAGTGCAACGGCCGGCACAATCAAATCGGCGGATGGATCGGCCGAAACGGTAGGCCAAATAAATCTGAGAAAGTAAAATTATTTAATTTGATTTCCTATTTTATTTTAATTAAAATAAAATAAAGAGACAAATAAATCTTAATAAATTTTATTTAGCTTTTTAATTACGTTTTATGTTTATTTTTGTTTTTGTTAGGGCATAAAAAATCGTTAATTGAGCATTGAAATCAAGCACAGAAAAGCAAAATAAGCACATAAATCGAAAAATAAGCTTAAAATTTTGATTCGAGTAATAATATTTTTTATAAAAACACATAGAAAACCGATTTTTTTTATAAAAGAATTGTGGATTTTATTTGTAAATTTATTTAAAAATTTTCATAATTGGAATAAACATAAATCTCCCAATGCCAATTTAAGATTTTTTCAAAATTTTATTTAAAAAATTAAATAAAATATTTATTTTATTTTACCTTGTCATCTGAGCTGGTGTTAATTGAAGCCATTTTTTGTGCTTAATTTGGCTAAATTTGTGAAATTTTTGTTGGATTTATAAAGGGCTAACAAATGATTTTGGTGTCTTGTGACATTTACACATTTTTTATTTTAATTAATTAACCGAAAAATTTTAATTGACATTGCGTGATTTGTATAATTATTAGGATTTCTTGATAAAATCCAAATTTGGCATTGAATGATAAATACAAATTCAAACATTTTTCAGTCACGATAAAAATGTGCATGTTTTTGTAGCCGAATAATTTTTAAAAATCCAATTAATTTTCTCTTACCCAATATGATCTTGTACATGATAATTGTACTTTTCACAAATGGAGGTGTGACTAAAATTTTAAAAAAAGTATTAATAAATTAATTTAAAAAAAAAATTCCTAAAATACAAAATTAAATTATATTTAAATTTTCTCACTTAAAAGGCATTAATTAATACAGCAAAGAGACGGTCAACCACAGCATAAAACATTGCCATTGAAATTTTAAAATTAAAAGTTTGAAAATCTGAAATATAATTTAAAATTTACCGCCATTAATTAAGTCAGCAGTTAGCAAGCTGACAAAATTTTATATAAAATAATATGAAAAACGAAATGATAAATTGTGTTCTTTTATATGAACTATCATTTAAAAATTTATATGATTCACATTTTCTATAGAATAAAAATGAACAATTATTAATTGACTAGAAATGTTTTAAGCTCCATGCATTCCATTCCCGAACCGATCTTTGATCAGATCACTTCCTCCTCTTCATCACTTCCATTTTCATCCCCGCTTTTCTGAGTCCCCGTTTACTTTGCCCGCATATCCAAATTTTGGAGCCAATTTTGAATGTTTTCCCATTTTGTCCCATTTACATTTGTCCCCCTTTCCTTTCCTCTCAAATATTTTATGCCCTAAAAATTGCCATTTCTCCTAATTACATTGTTTATTCACATCTTATTAATTTACATTAAAAATTAAGTAAAAAAACATCAAAATTATACAAATTATTTTTGGCTCTTGTGCGCTTTTTAGTCCAATCGACTTTTATGAGTCCAAAGGTATTTTATGAGTCCAATCAATTGACAAGAGCCTATACAATAAGTTTGTTCATGTTCGAACAAATCCTATCTTTTAGGTAACATTCGAAAGCACAAAGTCTAACGAAGATCAAAAATATATGTTAAATAATTGCTGATTATTTTCGTTTGTAACTTTCTTGAAATGTTTAGAATTCTCTTGTTTTCTCGTATTATTACATTCTTTAGACTTTGTGCTTTCGAATGATACCAAAAAGATAGGGTTTGTTCGAACATGAACAAAGTTATTGTACAGAAAGCAGGTATTGTCAATTGATTGGACCTGAAATATATGAACGAGCTGGGGAAGCCTTTGAGGGAAAAACTATGGGGCGGGCCGGCGGACTCGCTAAGTTGGGCGCCGGCACGTTTGGGCGCCAGCACTTTTCTGGCTATAGCTTTTTTCGTTTTGTCAACCAAATCCAATATAGTTGGTATTATTCGAAAGCCCTAAGTGTCTCTATCAGTCTGCAAAATTCTGAAAAATCTCGTTGAGGTTCAAAAAAGTTATGGCCTGAAGAATTCAAAAAACAAAATTTTCCAACCTTTTAGGCCATAAATTTGTTCAAAATTGACAACATTTTTTTGAAATTTTGCAGGCTATTAGAGCATCTGAAGAGCTCTCGAATGGTACCAAGATTGTTGGATTTGGATAACAAATAAAAAAGTTATAGTGGAAAAACGTGTGCTGGCGCCCAACCGTGCGCGTCCAACTGAGGTAAACCGCGAGCCGGATTTGAACCGGCGTCTCTGGCTTTCCGGACCAGTGTTCTACCAGCTGAACTACCGACCCTGCCCTCTCCAGCTCCCCACTTTGTTCAATCATATAGAATCAATTATCGGACCGGGACGACTGGGCGCCGGCCAACTGGGCGCCAGCCCGCTTTTTGGAGCATAACTCTTTTCATAGTTGTCCGAATTGAATAAATTTAAGAGCATTCGATAGTCCTATGTATTCTCTATTAGCAAGCAAAAAATCGAAAAATTTCATTAGGTTTCAGAAAAGTTATGGCCAAAAATTTTCGGAAAACCCAGTTTGTCTAGTTTTTTTGGCCATAACTTTTCTGAAACTTAATGAAATTTTTCGATTTTTTGCATTCTAATAGAGAATACATAGGGCTATCGAATGCTCTTAAATTTATTCAATTCAGACAACAAGGAAAAGAGTTATGCTCCAAAAACCAGGCTGGCGCCCG
>SIJG01000160.1:0-107405 GCA_023374025.1 Heterodera schachtii
AATACAACTAAATTTTCAAAATTTTCCCCGACGGCGCCTATCGGCACCGCCGGACCCCTTAACTCACAATTGTTGTAAAAATAATGCGCCGAAAATAGACCTCATCAAAAGTAAAGAATTTTAAATACAATATAAATAAATCGGGTTTTCATTTTTGATAAAAAAAATGTGAAAATAAATTGATTTAATTACTAGTTGATTGGTTAAAGATGGATTTTGAAGGACAAAGTGCACTGAATTTGCAAATACTTCCCAAAATCGTTAAATATGATAATTGGAGGCGAAAAATACAAAAGTTGATGCTATATTAATTGATTAATTGTTACACAAGGGATCTTAATCTATTTTGCGAAATGTTCTTATTTTAGACTAGAGATCGGAATTTTCACAATACACGGGCACGGGCACGGGCTACGGGCTTGGCACCGACACGGGTTACGGGCTCACGGGCTAAAAACCCGGAAAACCCGTGTGCCCGTGAAACCCGTGTTCAAGAATAACACGGGCCCGTACACGGGCACGGGTTTTTTTTTGAAATATTTTTTTGAGTAAAAATCAACTTGAAAAATATAAATTTCGAATAATTAAATTGAAATTACTCATAATTAGAGAACGTATTTTGAGACATATGCCAAATTAAGTTTTTTTGATTAAGTTTTACATATTTTGCTCCTAAAAAATCCTTAATAAAAATTTTTTAAATGCCTTTTTGTGGTTTTGTGCCTTTTTACGTTCATTAGCATAATAAATTTATATAAATTTTAACAGCAAGATTTTGGGTAATACTTCCGGTACCCCCTTCCCCCGCCTTGGAAGTTAAGATGTGAAAGGTGAATTTAAAATGTTTTCGGTTTTTTGCATGAAAACCCATTCTTTGCTTATAAGAAGGCATAATTTCGGACTCTGATATTGTTATAAAAATTGCTAATGAGCATTATACAATCCGAATTCACTTCAAATTTTAATATTTAATCAAATTTTATGTAATAAAATGATTATTTTGGCGAAATGTATTAGAAAAATTCAAAAAAATCTCAATTTAGCTGGAGAAAAAAAGCCCGTGTAGCCCGTGTCACTTTCTACACGGGCACGGGCACGGGCTACGGGCTTGGCATCGACACGGGTTACGGGTTCACGGGCTAAAAACCCGGAAAACCCGTGTGCCCGTGAAACCCGTGTCAGCCCAAAAAAACACGGGTTACGGGCTACGGGCCCGTGAAAACCCGTGCACGGGCCCGGCCCGTGTCCGATCTCTATTTTAGACCCTAAAATCTTATTTTTTGTACTTGATGTTCTTATTTTGAAAAATTTTCGATGGAAGCCCTGATTTATCCATACATTTTTTAACGCATTTCAGTTGGATTTGTAGCGACGTTTGGATGGTCATTCTCCCCCATCATTTGACCATGCCCAACTCGGACTCAAAATGGCATTGCTTCCCGACCGTTTCGAATCCGCTTTAGAATCTTAATATTCCGTAATTCAAAATTGTTTATTTATTTCAACGCCTAAAAGAAATTTATTTCCTTTTTTCAGTTACATTGATCATTCCGTGATCACATTTCTTCGTTCCAACAAGCACATTTGGGAGAGAAAAGGCACCAATTTGTATTTGAATGTAAATGCATCCAAGAGCGAAAGAATCATTCCGATTTGGGATGTTTTGGTCCGAGAAATTTTGCCGCCGATTTTTGTGTCTACAACAATTCGCCACCAATTAAACATTGCAAATGGTGGGCATTTGGACAATTTGCGTCGCCACATTTCGCCCACAATTCTCACTGATCTTGTTGATCAATTGCATTCAATCTTTTCCTGTCGTCTGCGTCCCGATGTGTTGGCTGCTGCTCATGATGATGAAGCAGCAACTTCTACTGCCGGGCAAGCGCTGTCCAAATGGTTACATACGCCGAGAAAAGACGGGCAGCCGAACCGATTTCGTTGCAGTCAATTTTTGGATTCTCCGAATCTCGAATGGGTCAACAATTTCAAGGAGGTGGACTGCCATATTTTCATCGACTGACTGATTGATTGCTTTTGATTGAGTTTCCCATTTGTTTAGACATTTCGCCGTGCCACCACTTCTGTCAGTTACAAAATTCATTTTAAAATTTGCTTGTCAATACCAACTGAGCCATTTGAATTGGTGAATGAACGGACCCAAGAAAAGCTAATGCTGAAGAGAGTGCCGCGCCGTTTTTGCGGATGGCTGATGAAGTGATGTTCAATAATTGTTGGGGAGACGGCGGCGGACCAATGGGAAAACTACGAAAATTTGGACGACGACAATTTGAACAATGAAAATGGAAAAATATTGCTCATGATAAGTTATGGCCAAATAAAACTAGTTTGTTTCAATCCTTCTGGCCATAATTTTTCGGAATGTTAACGAAATTTTTTGAAATTTGTTGAATATAGAGGAATACTTTGGGCTATTGAAGGATATCAAGTTTTGAAAATTTGCTTATTCTTGAGCAAATTTATTAATTTGGCATTTTTCGGGCATTTTCCGTGATGGTTTTTTAATAACGACCCAGAAAAATCCAACAAAAAATGGTGTTTTTAATTATTTTAGCAATAATATCATTCAGCATTTTGTTTGAAGGGCTAAACATCACCTGGAAAATTTTATGAAACAATAATAAAAGACGATTTTTGGTAAAAAAAAATATTTGTAATCCTTTTTGTGTAAATTTGTTGATTTTATTGCACTTTATGAGTCCAAAATTCCAAAAGACTTTTATGAGTCCAATCAATTAATTAAACATACCTGGTTTTTATACAATAACTTTTATTTATGTCGAACAACCCTATATTTTTGGTATGCTTTGAAAGCACAAAACCTAAAGAAGCTAAAATATATATAAAGTCTCAGCGTTTAGAAAATTGCCAAAAAAATTTTGATAACTTTCTTTAAATGTTTCTCTTGTTTTTTCGTATCCAGGTATGTTTAATTGAGTGGGCTCATTAAAAGTCGATTCGACTGACTCATAAAGTGCAATAAAACCAAAAAAAATTCTGAGGAGCGTGGGGATGGGGCTCTATTTATCAAACCCATTAAAAGGTGGGATTTATTTCAGGCGGGGAGGGGTGACTGACTGTACATATTAATTAACTGTGGTATTGTAATTTAGGCCATTGTCGCCATCACAGCGGAAGAAGCGGCCAAAAGCAATGGAAAATGTCGTCTGATTGATGAGTGTGCGGAAGTGAATTACCTAATTATATTTGATAATAGTCAATCCTCACCAATTGGAAATTGATTTGATGCTCATTTTCTCTGATCAGAAATACTCTCAATTGTCTCTTTCATTTGAATATATACATTGGTAAATTATTCGATTGTTTTGTTTTTCGTTTGGGGAATAAGTTATTAATTTGTAAGCTTTACTTTTCGAGTTATTAGTCCTATTTTTTACATTTTTATTTTTAGAGTCAAAAAATTTCGAAAAAACTATTTAATCTATTTTAAAAATGTTTTTCGTGCATTTCAGGCTACGGGGAGCCCAGGAAAAAAATAGTGAAAAAACTATTAATATTAGCCCTATTTATGAGTCCAATCATTTTTTTATGAGTCCATCCGCCGGCGTCGCCAAGCAACGTCGCAAATTTTTTAAATTTTGGCTAGTTTTTCAACAAGATTTTGTCCAAACAATGAACAAATTTTGCGTCAACTTTATTTTGTTGATTAAATAAAGACATTATGCCATAAAATTTAAAAATCATAAGTTCATTTAGTAAATCAGAAAAAAAATAAGTCACTACCTCCAAATCAGAACATTTCTGAAAATCAGAACAAATGGAAGCCCTGAATAAAATTGACATCCCTAGTGACTATAAAAATTTAAAGTGTTTTGTTTGTTATTTAGAAAAGGTTTTTTCAAAGACAATTACCTAATTAGGTTTTTATTCTGGCATCAATCAATTGGAAAACGGCAAATTGTGCTAATTTCAGCAAAAATGAACCGACGGTAAGGAAATTTTTTAAAAATTACAAATTTTTCGTTTAGCCGAATTTTTTTTTTCCATGTTTCAGATGGATTTGTAGCGACGTTTGGATGCACATTCTCCCATCTTTTGAACGTGTTGAACTTGGTCTCAAAATGGCATTGATTTCCGACCGTTTTGATGTTTTGGTGGACAAACATTTCGATGGAAAAAGCGAATTGTCAATTTGGAGAATTATCAGAATTGACAAGGACGAAGGAACAGAACCGAAACTGTCTGTACGGATTGATGGCAAATGGGTGGAATTTCCATTTCCTGACAGTCCGCTTCCAAACAAAATCCGCTTTCACTTCCTTTGGATTGAGTAATGCCTTTTATTTTTTATATTCTTCAGGTACTTTGACCATTTCGTCATTGAATTTGTCCGTTCCAACAAGCACATTTGGGACAGAACTGGCACCAAATTGGGGTTGAATGTGCGTTCAGACGAAACCGAGGATGAACAGCGAATTTGGGATATTTTTGTCCGTCAAATTTGGCCCATTTTTGCGCCAAACATTCGTCATTTGCGCATTGAATATGCCGATGATTTGGACTTGCGTCGTCGCACTTCGCCGACAATTCTCACTGATCTTGATCAATTGCATTCAATCGATACTGATATTCTGTTGCCCGATGCGATTGGTGATGATGGACCAAATGCAACTGCTGGCCAAGTGTTGACCAAATGGGTGCACACACCGAGCAAAAATGGCCAACCCAAGCGATTGCATTGTTTGGATTATGACGAAGAAGTGAACTTAGATTGGGTCAACAGCTTCAAAGAGGTGTGTTTGGTCACAATTTGGTATTTTGTCCAGCAAATTTTTTTGTATATATTCGCGACCAAACGCCTTTTTTTGTCATTTACTTTTTTGAAAACTTTACTTTCTTCTCCAAGACGCCGTTGCCATTTATTTTGTTTACCTATCTTCAATAATCATCAAATTTCCATGTAAAGTTCCAAATTTCCTCTGTGTTTATTTTTGAATCCCAAAAACATTCATTCCCTGAATTAAAACATTGGAATATTATGCTATTGCTAATTGCTTTATCATAGACTGTCCTTTTTCAACGTACCTAAATTTGACGCCTAAAATCCACCTGAACCCAAATTTAGCAAACTTTTGTTTTCCAAAACTGGAACCATTAAAGAAATAACAAAACGCTTTTCTAATTGCTTTTTTCAGCGATACTTAAGCACACATATTTGTCTACTAATTCACTGTTGTCAGCTGCCAATCAAGGATGAATAATCATCCGGTCAGATTTGACACAACTAATGTTTTTTTGCGCCAACTTCCTAATGGTGAAAATGAACAACAATCATCTTCTACCGCAATTGGTGAACATTACAAATCCTTCAATCGTATCGAAGCGCAAAAAGTACAGTACATGAAACAACTGCAAGGTCAAAAGAAACTTGTGCGTGTGCGAGCCCTGCTCCAATGGGTTAAACAAATTCGTGATAATAAAGGTTTCCTAGAATAACAAAGACAATTAACGAATAATTAATATTCATAAAGGACTCAAAGGACCAATTGGACAAATTTTCATGACGGATGCTCACTTTCGAGGCTCGCGTCAGTTTTATCAGAAGGAATACGCAAATTGTATGACAATTTGTCGAGAAATTGGAAAGCCTGATCTTCTTATCACCTTTTACAATGGACCCTGACTGCGTGGAATTGGACCATATTCTTCCAATTGGACCTGACGGAAAACGTCAACAATGGCACGACCGTCCCGATATAGTGTGTCGTCTTTTCATTGAGAAACGTGATGAGCTTCTCAATGATCTTACCAAAAAATGGTTCTTGGTTACATCAAAGCCTGGTTCTTCTCACTCGAGTTTCAGCTTCGGTAATGTTAATTTCCAATAGATTTTTCAACGTGAGAATTTTGCAGTGGTCTTCCTCATATTCACATTTGTATGACACTGGATTGGGAACGCATTAGGCTCCATGGTGGAATCCAGAGTGCAGAAGACTACATGAGCGAGTACATCTGCGCCGAGATCCCTTCTTTGCATGAATCAGGACTACGGACAGAAGAGGCAAAGAGGATGCGTGAACTGCACAAAACAATCACTTCAAAGCATATTCATACTTGCTCAGCCCAACGTTGTCTTGCTGATGGGAAATGCAAAAAACATTTCCGGTTGGAAATCATTATTTTTTTGTCATAACAAAATTCTGTTAATGTGTTTGGTTAAAAATTTATGAATTTCATTTTAAAGACTCAAAATATTTAAACAAGTTTAAATATGCAAATCTCATTCCGAATTTTTATTTTGTCACTATAATTATTCCCCACATTTCAGTTGGATTTGCACTGACATTTGATGAACATTTTCCCTTTGTTTGACCGTGCTGAACTTGGTCTCAATTTGGCATTGCTTTCGCCATGTTTCAATGCGTTGGTGGACAAACATTTTGATGGAAAAACAACGGAATTGACAATTTGGAGAACAATCACAATTGACAAGAAGGGAACAAATGCAGAATTGTTTATTGTGCAGAGCGATGACAAAATTATGCAATTTCCGTTGCCGGACCATTCGATGAACAGCAAAATTCGCTTTAAGGACATTTGGATTGAGTAAATCAAACAAAACTCAAAGAATTATTAAATGATTCCTTTCGGGTGCATAGATCATTCCGTCATCGAATTTCTCCGTGCCAACCAACAAATCTTTGACAAAGGCAACAATTTGAATTTGCCTTCTTACACCGCCACGAATGCCAAGCCAATTTGGAATGTTTTTGCCCATGAAATTTGGCCAATTTTTACGACAAACATTCACCATTTGGGCTTTGTCGAATGCCATCATTTGGAGAATTTGCGTCGTCTGATTTCGGAGTCAATTCTCACCGACCTCAACCAATTGGTTTCAATCGACTTCTACAATTTGTTTCCCGATGCAATTGCTGATGATGGACCAAATGCAACTGGTGGCCAAGTGCTGCAAAATGGTTGCAAATTCCGACAAAAGATGGACAGCCGAAGCATTTGTTTTGCAATAATAATGATCACACTTCAAAAAACCCAACTTGGATGACCAATTTCAAACAGGTGTGGACACATTTTTATAAAATATTTGGATTGGCATTTAATTTTCTTTCCCATTGTTTAGGCATTTCTCCGTGCCACCATTTCTTCTTCCAACTACCTAATTCGACTTGAATTATTTGGTGAATCAACGCCAATTGCGTCATTTGAATTGACGAACGAACAGACCAACGAAGTGCTGACATTGGAGAAAGAAAATGATGAATGGGAAGAGCTATGGGTGTTGAAGCGATGCCAAATTGGGCAAACGACGACGGTTAAATGGGAGGACGAAAAGACGGACAAATTGAACAATATCAACATAAAGCTTATTCGTGAAGATTGCATTGGGTGAGTGTTAATGGTGCACTTCATTCCCCACCCGCCCGTCGTTTCCCCCACCCAAAATAATTTCAAACATAAGAATTTTTCAAAAAAAAATATCTTTTAAAAAAATTTTTCATAAGAAAATTTTTCGAAAATTTTTTAAAAAATTTGCGGGGTTGTGGGAAATGACCTGCTACCAGTGTTAATAGTTTTTGCTTTTTTTGTCCTCGTCACATTTAATTGCCCTTAATTTAGACCAGGGCCCAGCGAAGAGCAGAAGAAAAGGTGAAAGAATTATTACGAAATGAGAAATGATATCATATGAATGGAAATTGATCTGATAATAAATTGCTCCTCATATTATTTGTTGCTTTCTTCGTTTGAATACATTTAATTTGATTGGATTTTTGGACTTTTATAAAAAAAAGGAGTAAAAATAACACCGGAGAAAAATAGAAATTTTCGTCGGTTATCTCCTGTTAAACTCAAAAATACTTTAAAAATATATCTTAATCGATGTAAACTGAGTTCGAAATGGGTTGGAAAATTAAACAATTTTCCTTTTCCAGCTTCATTGACAATTCCGTCCTCGCTTTTCTCCGTGCCAATAAGCAAATTTGGGACAAAGGCACCAATTTGCATTTGAATGTGAGCCATTACAACAACGTTATTGTCCAGCCAATTTGGAATGCTTTGGTCCGTGAAATTCTGCCCTGCCCATTTTTGCGCCAAACATTCGCCGCTTGAACTTTTGCAATGCTGCTCGGTACTTATGTCGTTTACAGCACATAAAAAAAAATTTTTAAATCAATTTATAAACATTTCTAGGGGGTTTTCGGGGTAGCTGATCACGAATCTAACATGCATGTGGGGTTTTCTGAGTCCATTTCGAACTCAGTTTACATCGATTAAGATATATTTTTAAAGTATTTTTGAGTTTAACAGGAGATAACCGACGAAAATTTCTATTTTTCTCCGGTGTTATTTTTACTCCTTTTTTTTATAAAAGTCCAAAAATCCAATCAAATTAAATGTATTCAAACGAAGAAAGCAACAAATAATATGAGGAGCAATTTATTATCAGATCAATTTCCATTCATATGATATCATTTCTCATTTCGTAATAATTCTTTCACCTTTTCTTCTGCTCTTCGCTGGGCCCTGGTCTAAATTAAGGGCAATTAAATGTGACGAGGACAAAAAAAGCAAAAACTATTAACACTGGTAGCAGGTCATTTCCCACAACCCCGCAAATTTTTTAAAAAATTTTCGAAAAATTTTCTTATGAAAAATTTTTTTAAGAGATATTTTTTTTTGAAAAATTCTTATGTTTGAAATTATTTTGGGTGGGGGAAACGATGGGCGGGTGGGGAATGAAGTGCACCATTAACACTCACCCAATGCAATCTTCACGAATAAGCTTTATGTTGATATTGTTCAATTTGTCCGTCTTTTCGTCCTCCCATTTAACCGTCGTCGTTTGCCCAATTTGGCATCGCTTCAACACCCATAGCTCTTCCCATTCATCATTTTCTTTCTCCAATGTCAGCACTTCGTTGGTCTGTTCGTTCGTCAATTCAAATGACGCAATTGGCGTTGATTCACCAAATAATTCAAGTCGAATTAGGTAGTTGGAAGAAGAAATGGTGGCACGGAGAAATGCCTAAACAATGGGAAAGAAAATTAAATGCCAATCCAAATATTTTATAAAAATGTGTCCACACCTGTTTGAAATTGGTCATCCAAGTTGGGTTTTTTGAAGTGTGATCATTATTATTGCAAAACAAATGCTTCGGCTGTCCATCTTTTGTCGGAATTTGCAACCATTTTGCAGCACTTGGCCACCAGTTGCATTTGGTCCATCATCAGCAATTGCATCGGGAAACAAATTGTAGAAGTCGATTGAAACCAATTGGTTGAGGTCGGTGAGAATTGACTCCGAAATCAGACGACGCAAATTCTCCAAATGATGGCATTCGACAAAGCCCAAATGGTGAATGTTTGTCGTAAAAATTGGCCAAATTTCATGGGCAAAAACATTCCAAATTGGCTTGGCATTCGTGGCGGTGTAAGAAGGCAAATTCAAATTGTTGCCTTTGTCAAAGATTTGTTGGTTGGCACGGAGAAATTCGATGACGGAATGATCTATGCACCCGAAAGGAATCATTTAATAATTCTTTGAGTTTTGTTTGATTTACTCAATCCAAATGTCCTTAAAGCGAATTTTGCTGTTCATCGAATGGTCCGGCAACGGAAATTGCATAATTTTGTCATCGCTCTGCACAATAAACAATTCTGCATTTGTTCCCTTCTTGTCAATTGTGATTGTTCTCCAAATTGTCAATTCCGTTGTTTTTCCATCAAAATGTTTGTCCACCAACGCATTGAAACATGGCGAAAGCAATGCCAAATTGAGACCAAGTTCAGCACGGTCAAACAAAGGGAAAATGTTCATCAAATGTCAGTGCAAATCCAACTGAAATGTGGGGAATAATTATAGTGACAAAATAAAAATTCGGAATGAGATTTGCATATTTAAACTTGTTTAAATATTTTGAGTCTTTAAAATGAAATTCATAAATTTTTAACCAAACACATTAACAGAATTTTGTTATGACAAAAAAATAATGATTTCCAACCGGAAATGTTTTTTGCATTTCCCATCAGCAAGACAACGTTGGGCTGAGCAAGTATGAATATGCTTTGAAGTGATTGTTTTGTGCAGTTCACGCATCCTCTTTGCCTCTTCTGTCCGTAGTCCTGATTCATGCAAAGAAGGGATCTCGGCGCAGATGTACTCGCTCATGTAGTCTTCTGCACTCTGGATTCCACCATGGAGCCTAATGCGTTCCCAATCCAGTGTCATACAAATGTGAATATGAGGAAGACCACTGCAAAATTCTCACGTTGAAAAATCTATTGGAAATTAACATTACCGAAGCTGAAACTCGAGTGAGAAGAACCAGGCTTTGATGTAACCAAGAACCATTTTTTGGTAAGATCATTGAGAAGCTCATCACGTTTCTCAATGAAAAGACGACACACTATATCGGGACGGTCGTGCCATTGTTGACGTTTTCCGTCAGGTCCAATTGGAAGAAGATGGTCCAATTCCACGCAGTCAGGGTCCATTGTAAAAGGTGATAAGAAGATCAGGCTTTCCAATTTCTCGACAAATTGTCATACAATTTGCGTATTCCTTCTGATAAAACTGACGCGAGCCTCGAAAGTGAGCATCCGTCATGAAAATTTGTCCAATTGGTCCTTTGAGTCCTTTATGAATATTAATTATTCGTTAATTGTCTTTGTTATTCTAGGAAACCTTTATTATCACGAATTTGTTTAACCCATTGGAGCAGGGCTCGCACACGCACAAGTTTCTTTTGACCTTGCAGTTGTTTCATGTACTGTACTTTTTGCGCTTCGATACGATTGAAGGATTTGTAATGTTCACCAATTGCGGTAGAAGATGATTGTTGTTCATTTTCACCATTAGGAAGTTGGCGCAAAAAAACATTAGTTGTGTCAAATCTGACCGGATGATTATTCATCCTTGATTGGCAGCTGACAACAGTGAATTAGTAGACAAATATGTGTGCTTAAGTATCGCTGAAAAAAGCAATTAGAAAAGCGTTTTGTTATTTCTTTAATGGTTCCAGTTTTGGAAAACAAAAGTTTGCTAAATTTGGGTTCAGGTGGATTTTAGGCGTCAAATTTAGGTACGTTGAAAAAGGACAGTCTATGATAAAGCAATTAGCAATAGCATAATATTCCAATGTTTTAATTCAGGGAATGAATGTTTTTGGGATTCAAAAATAAACACAGAGGAAATTTGGAACTTTACATGGAAATTTGATGATTATTGAAGATAGGTAAACAAAATAAATGGCAACGGCGTCTTGGAGAAGAAAGTAAAGTTTTCAAAAAAGTAAATGACAAAAAAAGGCGTTTGGTCGCGAATATATACAAAAAAATTTGCTGGACAAAATACCAAATTGTGACCAAACACACCTCTTTGAAGCTGTTGACCCAATCTAAGTTCACTTCTTCGTCATAATCCAAACAATGCAATCGCTTGGGTTGGCCATTTTTGCTCGGTGTGTGCACCCATTTGGTCAACACTTGGCCAGCAGTTGCATTTGGTCCATCATCACCAATCGCATCGGGCAACAGAATATCAGTATCGATTGAATGCAATTGATCAAGATCAGTGAGAATTGTCGGCGAAGTGCGACGACGCAAGTCCAAATCATCGGAATTAGAACTCATTATTGGCCTTAAAACACCCCTTTTCAGGTACAGGGGTTGGTCTTTTCTTAATGCATTTCGTCCATTTTACTACTTTAGTGCCATATAAATTGTTTTCGAGTTTTTGGGGTCACTCTAATCATGAAAACTGACACCAATTTCGACCAATTCCGATTTTAAAATTCAAAATCAAAATTGCGGATTTTTGTTTGAAAGACTGCTAATACTTGGAAAGACCTATTAATCCTGTAATATTAAATCATTTAAACAATTTTAATATGATAAATCGCTGCCCGTCAAAATTCCGATGCGTCGAAATCCCGACTAAGCTAAAAATATTCATAATCCCGACAAATTTAAAAATAATTTAAAACATTTATTTCCGGTGAATTAATCGAGAAAGTGTTTAATTTTCTTAATTTCAACATTTAGAAAGCTTAATTAACCGAAAGAAAATCAAAAATGGCGTAAATGCAAGTTTATGAGCAGCAACAACAGTGAAAACGCAGCAAATTCTGATCAACGTAAGCAAAACTACAACGACAGAGTGGACAATGATCACGACGGTGATTTTGAAGAACAACACACCATCATGAAGTTTGAACTCGGCTCGGAAAATTTAAACTATCGTCCGTTTTCAAATTACTTGTTTGAACCTGGCCCGAAATTCATATGACGGCTCTTGGGTCTTCAAATTGAGGGATAAAGGACATTTGAAAGACTATGAACATGGAAGATACACTCGTGAATTTCCCTTTGAATGTGTTCATTTAATATATTAATTTTTGTTTTTGTTGTTATTTACTTTACACAATTAACAAAAGCAAACATCCTGTGTGCTTTTTTATTTTAAAATTTAATTTCCCGAAGCTTTAGGTTCGATTTTTGCGAATTTTTAAATTTGTCGGGATTATGACTATTTTTAGCTTAGTCGGGATTTCGACGCATCGGGATTTCGACTCGTCGGGATTATGACGCGTCGGGATTTCGACGCATCGGGATTTTGACAGCGCGCCAAAGCGCGCGGCTGAAATTTTGACTTCACATGAATATATATATATATAAATGAGGATGAAACACAACTCACGTTATTTTTTTGATAATTTTTTTTTAATTTTCCTTGTTTTAGGCTAAATTATTATTTTTTTAAATAACAGAAGAAACCGTTGGGCTCATTTGTGACATTTGGAAAACGACAAAGTCACCGCGTGACCATGAAAAAGAATCATCGAATTTTGAAGAAAATGTGAGAATTTATTGGGTTAAAAATTTATGAAATTTCATTTTTAAAACCGTTTCAACATATTTTTTCTCATTTTCAGTTGGATTTGTACGGATGTTTGGATGGACATTTTGCACTTTTTTGGTCGTCTTCAACTCGGCCTCAAAATGGCACTTCTTTCGCCACGTTTCAACGCGTTGGTGGACACGCATTTTGATGGCAAAAGGGAATTGCCACTGGGAGAAATCAGAATTGCAAAGAAAGGAACAAAACTTCTATCTGTGGTTACGAAGAGCAATCCGTTGCCCATCAAAATCCGCTTTGACAACCTTCGAATTGAGTTAATCAAAGAATTACTAAATGATATAGCTAAATGATTTCCTTTTCAGATACATTGGCCATTCCGTCATCGAATTTCTTCGTACCAACCGGAAAATTTTTGAGAAAGGCACCAATATGGATTTGTATTTGGATTTGAATAATTTGCATTATGACAACAAAGGCATTGTCCAGCCAATTTGGAAATTTTTTGCTGGTGAAATTTGGCCCATTTTCGCGCCAAACATTCGCCATTTGACTGGCCATCATTTGGGCGATTTGCGTTGTCACATTTCACCGACAATTTTTACCGATTGCAACCAATTGAATTAAATCAATTCTGGTCGTCTCTTCCCCGGTTTGATCGCTGACGATGGGCCAAATGCAACTGCTGGCCAAGCATTGACCAAATGGTTACACACACCGACAAAAAATGGGCAGTCGAATTTATTAGCCTTGCTAAAAAAACAAAAAAATTTTAAGCTTGGAAAAAATTTATTAAGAAAAAACTTCAAGAATTTCGACTTTTTCGCAATTTTCATGTATAACTTTTTTGGTAATTGTCTAATCGCTAAGCAATAGCTTAGAAAAAGCTTCTAAACATGATAAGCTTTAGAATGATACCAACAATGTTGGATTTGGATAACAAAAAAAAAGGTTATAGAAAGTTATATTTGAAAAACACGCTGGGGCCGAACCGTGAGGGCCGAACCGTGACGGCCGAACTGAGGTAAACCGCAAGATAAATAAAAGCAAAAGCTGTT
The DNA here is from genome assembly GCA_023374025.1 of Heterodera schachtii. NCBI lineage: Eukaryota > Metazoa > Nematoda > Chromadorea > Rhabditida > Heteroderidae > Heterodera > Heterodera schachtii. Next base: position 13,918 of record SIJG01000160.1, read on the forward strand.
GCCACTCACCGAATGCAATTTCCATAAAGCGAAATGGTGACATTGTTCAAATTGTCCGTCTTTTTGTCCTCCCATTGAATTGTCTTCCCAATTTGGCATCGCTCCAACACGCAATTCATATTTGTGTACTTCAATGTCAGCGTTTCTTTAGTCCGTTCGTTCACCAATTCAAACTGCGCAATTGGGGTGTACGTTTTGAATTGGATTATGTAACTGACAGAAGAGTTGGCACGGAGAAATTCCTAAAAAATGGGAAACGAAAAGCAAATGGCATTTAATCCAAAATTTTACGAAAATATTGGCAACCTTTTTGAAATTGTTGACCCATTCATTGGTTTCTGACGTATAATCACAACAACTCAATTGCTTCGACTGCCCATTTTTTGTCGGTGTGTGTAACCATTTGGTCAATGCTTGGCCAGCAGTTGCATTTGGCCCATCGTCAGCGATCAAACCGGGGAAGAGACGACCAGAATTGATTTAATTCAATTGGTTGCAATCGGTAAAAATTGTCGGTGAAATGTGACAACGCAAATCGCCCAAATGATGGCCAGTCAAATGGCGAATGTTTGGCGCGAAAATGGGCCAAATTTCACCAGCAAAAAATTTCCAAATTGGCTGGACAATGCCTTTGTTGTCATAATGCAAATTATTCAAATCCAAATACAAATCCATATTGGTGCCTTTCTCAAAAATTTTCCGGTTGGTACGAAGAAATTCGATGACGGAATGGCCAATGTATCTGAAAAGGAAATCATTTAGCTATATCATTTAGTAATTCTTTGATTAACTCAATTCGAAGGTTGTCAAAGCGGATTTTGATGGGCAACGGATTGCTCTTCGTAACCACAGATAGAAGTTTTGTTCCTTTCTTTGCAATTCTGATTTCTCCCAGTGGCAATTCCCTTTTGCCATCAAAATGCGTGTCCACCAACGCGTTGAAACGTGGCGAAAGAAGTGCCATTTTGAGGCCGAGTTGAAGACGACCAAAAAAGTGCAAAATGTCCATCCAAACATCCGTACAAATCCAACTGAAAATGAGAAAAAATATGTTGAAACGGTTTTAAAAATGAAATTTCATAAATTTTTAACCCAATAAATTCTCACATTTTCTTCAAAATTCGATGATTCTTTTTCATGGTCACGCGGTGACTTTGTCGTTTTCCAAATGTCACAAATGAGCCCAACGGTTTCTTCTGTTATTTAAAAAAATAATAATTTAGCCTAAAACAAGGAAAATTAAAAAAAAAATTATCAAAAAAATAACGTGAGTTGTGTTTCATCCTCATTTATATATATATATATTCATGTGAAGTCAAAATTTCAGCCGCGCGCTTTGGCGCGCTGTCAAAATCCCGATGCGTCGAAATCCCGACGCGTCATAATCCCGACGAGTCGAAATCCCGATGCGTCGAAATCCCGACTAAGCTAAAAATAGTCATAATCCCGACAAATTTAAAAATTCGCAAAAATCGAACCTAAAGCTTCGGGAAATTAAATTTTAAAATAAAAAAGCACACAGGATGTTTGCTTTTGTTAATTGTGTAAAGTAAATAACAACAAAAACAAAAATTAATATATTAAATGAACACATTCAAAGGGAAATTCACGAGTGTATCTTCCATGTTCATAGTCTTTCAAATGTCCTTTATCCCTCAATTTGAAGACCCAAGAGCCGTCATATGAATTTCGGGCCAGGTTCAAACAAGTAATTTGAAAACGGACGATAGTTTAAATTTTCCGAGCCGAGTTCAAACTTCATGATGGTGTGTTGTTCTTCAAAATCACCGTCGTGATCATTGTCCACTCTGTCGTTGTAGTTTTGCTTACGTTGATCAGAATTTGCTGCGTTTTCACTGTTGTTGCTGCTCATAAACTTGCATTTACGCCATTTTTGATTTTCTTTCGGTTAATTAAGCTTTCTAAATGTTGAAATTAAGAAAATTAAACACTTTCTCGATTAATTCACCGGAAATAAATGTTTTAAATTATTTTTAAATTTGTCGGGATTATGAATATTTTTAGCTTAGTCGGGATTTCGACGCATCGGAATTTTGACGGGCAGCGATTTATCATATTAAAATTGTTTAAATGATTTAATATTACAGGATTAATAGGTCTTTCCAAGTATTAGCAGTCTTTCAAACAAAAATCCGCAATTTTGATTTTGAATTTTAAAATCGGAATTGGTCGAAATTGGTGTCAGTTTTCATGATTAGAGTGACCCCAAAAACTCGAAAACAATTTATATGGCACTAAAGTAGTAAAATGGACGAAATGCATTAAGAAAAGACCAACCCCTGTACCTGAAAAGGGGTGTTTTAAGGCCAATAATGAGTTCTAAATTACTCAATTCGAAGGTCATTAAAGCGAATCGCGGAGAAATCAGTGCCATTTTTATGCCGATTTTAGCACGGCCAAAAAATGGGCAAATGTCCACCCAAACATATCGTTGCACACCCAACTGAAATGGGCGGAAACTTCGATTGTTTAATGGATGAAAAATGCCTAATTTGGCTGACATTTTCATCAAAGTTCGTTTCACTTTCTTGGCCACGCGAACAGTTCGCCGTCCTAATTGTTGATTTTCACCAATTGTTGCAGAAGAAATTAAGCAATGGTCGGCGGAGGAAAGTTTTTTCTTTTTTTAATGGGCGGCGCAATTAAAATGAATTTTATCTAAAGTTTTTTATTAGGTATTAGGGCGAGGATTCTTAGGTTTTTACTTATTTTTTTCTGCGGCTTTAATTCGATGAGAAATGCACGAAAAAAACACATTTTTTGTTCGGAATTCTTCGTTTTAACGCCCATATCCGACCCTAGAAATCCCTATTTTGGATATTCGCCCCTAAAATACATAAATTTTTATCAAATGCCTATTTATGTAAAACTATCACCAAAAACACTCAAATTTTCAAATATATTTTTTTCTTTGTGACTTTTTATTCCTTAGAAATTTTATTCGTTTCTCTATTCTCAGTGCATTTATGACTTCAAAGAGTAAAATTTATTAACCAAAATCCGGTGCTGGCCCCGGTTCCCAAGTTTTTTTTAAATTTTATAAAAAGTGCGACACAAAAAAAAGTTTTATATGTAAATTTCGGACGGAAATGGGGTAACAATAGTTAAATTCGAACGAAAGAACCAACAAATGAAAGAAGAGAGAGATTTTGAGATAAAAAGGAGAGCAACAAATTAAATTTCAACTGGTAAAATCGTCGACCATTTCTCAAATATAATTAATTTTCGTTGTTTTCATTCGTCCGCTTTTTCTTCCTCTGGCGACAACAATGGCCTAAAATTTAGTGCCATTTGAATTGTATGAATTATTTTTCTACAAAATCACAAATTCCGTTCGTTACTGTTGCTCACCCAATGCTATCATTGCCACGCAACAAATAAAATTTGACAGTGTTCAAATTGTCGTCCCAATTTTCGTCTGTTTTCCGCTGAACCGTCGCCGTCTCCCCAATTGGGCATCGCTTCAGCAGCCAATTATCCTCTGATTTTTTCCACATTATCAGCTTCTCATTAGTCCTTTCGTTCACCAATTCAAATGGTTCATTTGACACTAGTATCGTATGAAAACGAAGTTGAATATGGTAACTGACAGAAGTGGTGGCACGGCGAAATGTCTAAACAAAATTGGTAAAACAAAAACAATTTAACAAAAATGTAGCCGACCACCTCCTTAAAATTGTTAATCCATTCAAGATTTGATCCATCAAAATAATCATAACATTGCAATCGCTTTGGTTGTCCATTTTTGCTCGGCGTGTGCAACCATTTGGACAACGCTTGGCGAGCAGTTGCATTCGATCCATCATCAGCAATTGCATCGGGCAACAAATAATTGGAATTGATTGAATTTAGATGATCAAGATCGGCGAGAATTGTTGGTGAAGTGCGGCGACGCAAATTGTCCAAAGCATCGCCATCGAAAAAGGACAAATGACGAATGCTTGTAGAAAAAACGGGCCAAATTTCGCTGGCCAAAACATCCCAAATTGGCTGGGCATTTGCACAAAACAACTCCAATTTGGTGCCCATTCTGTCCCAAATTTGCTTGTTGGAACGGAGAAATTCAATGACGGAGTGGTCAATGTACCTGAAGAAACATACAAATGCTTTAAAACATACCTATAAAAATTTAAAAATTACTCAATCTGAAGGTCATTAAAACAGATTTTGTTTGGAAACGGAAGGTCCGGCATCGGAAAATCCACAAAAGTGCCATCGATCAGTACAGACAGTTTCGCTTTTGGTCCTTCGTCCTTTTCAATTTTGATAATTCTCCAAATTGTCAATTCGCTTTTTCCATCAAAATGTTTGTCCACTAAAATGTCGAAACGGTCGGAAATTAGTGCCATTTTGAGGCCGAGTTGGGAACGGTCAAAAGATGGCAGAATGTCCATCCAAACGTCGCTACAAATCCAACTGAAAAGCGTACGTAAAACCATTTAAAAAACAAATTTCTCACATTTTCTTTAAACGTCGGTTCATTTTGCGTCAATTAACAGCACAATTTTGTAGTAATTTGTGATTGAGAAAAATGATGTAACTAAAACAAAAAACTTTATTTATGTTGTGAAAAAAATAAGCAAAAATGATCAAATATTTTTTATTTTTCAATTTGATCGCTATAAAATATAAATTTTAAGCAGGAAAAACCGTAGTTATTTTGATTTGGGCCAAGGACCACTGTTTTCACTATGTTTTCAACAATATTACATATTTTCAAAAAAATTTATAGGAAGGGTCTGCCGGAGAAATTTTTTAAAATTAATTTGTAAGTTGATTTTTGTAAAAGATTTTGATTAAAAAATTTTTTTGGCTAAAATTTTAAAAACTAAAGGAATGAGTGGACCGAAGGTGGGGGAACTTTTGTTGGGTGTGAAATGGAGAAAAAAAATCATAATGAAAATATAATATTTCGGCAAAATGTCGCCAATTAAAAAAAAGAACATAATGCCAAAATATTCATAAAATGATTAATTTCAAAAATCTTTTTGAAATGTCTTTGCATTTTTCGAAAAATTCAGCGTAAAATGAAATTTTAATGTATACAACGCGTAACCCTACTGATCATGAAATTTTTGATTAATTTTAAATTTCGTTTTCTGAAGACATTTGCATCAACAAAATGACCGGAGAATATAGGGAGAATGGAAGAATGAATGGAATGAGGAAGAGGGGAAGAAAAAAAAGGCATTTTTATACTAAAATATTAGTGTAGCCGCTCAGAGCCTTCGGTGGGAAAAGTGGGAGTCGGCGTTTGTCGGCTATATATAAATAGAAAGGTGATTCATGCGTCGAATGTCTTCCTCAAACCATTGCATGAGAGCATTTTGGCACTTGGTGAAACTGCCGACACATTTGTCTTGGACAGAAATTGGATTTTTGAAATGCGAAGTGAAAATGGATGGATTTAAGAGGTTACGGATGATAAAAGTGTTTGGTAAATTATCATTTTTCTTGCTGATATTTATTTGTAATTGTCCCTTATAACTATTTTGAAGTAATTTCGCTAAATGTTCTGATTTTTGATCCCAAAATCTGAATTTGAGCCCGGTGTTGATTATGAAAATTTTTGATCATATCCCTGGGTTGGTCCCAAAAAAAAAAATAATAATTCAATTCTGTAACTTTTTTTGTGTTTTAGTTAGCATCGCTTAAAACAAATGGCTCTTTTTTCACTTTTGGCGTCTAAACAATTAAAAATCTTTAGTTTATTGGCCATAATCAAAATGCATGCAAATAAATACACATTTATTTGTATACATATTCGAACGAAAGAATCAACAATAAGCATTTTAGATGAGAGGAAATAAGCTCTAAAATCCGTTTCCAATTTTGTGAGATTGGCCATTTCTCAAATAAATTAATTCGTCTTCCGCGCAATCCGACGATATTTCGATGCTTTGACCCGCTTCTTTTTCTTCGTCCGCAAGAAGCCATAAGGCCTAAAATTAAATACAATTTGAATTGGGTGAATTAAATTATCGTTTACCCACTTACCCATCCGTCCTTTTGCCACCCCACAAATGGAATTGGACAGTGTTCAAATTGTCGTCCCAATTTTCGTCGTTTCCCCATTGATCCGTCGCCGCCTTTTCACTAATTGAGCATCGCTTCAACAGCCATTTTTCAGTGAATTCATAGCCATCTTCTCCAACAAGTAATAATGTCAGCTTTTCTTGGGTCCGTTCGTTCACCAATTCAAATGGCTCAATTGGCGGTGTTGGCACTTCAAAATCAATTTTGTAGCTGACCGAAGTGGTGGCACTGGCAAATGCCTAAATAAAAAGGAAGCGAAAATCAAAGATAATCAATCAATTAGTCAGTCGTTTAACGAAAATATGGCAGCAACCAGCAGGTCATCTTTTATAATAAGTAGTTACAGGCCGACTTTTGTCCGGGGTAGTAGTTAGGGGCGAAGATTTCACCGGGTACGGTAGTGACGTCACCCAAGCCAAAAGGTATTGGTTTGGTGCAGGCCATCTGAGCGCCAGGTATTGGCAGCCTGCCAGGGCCATCTGAGCGCCAGGCCAACTGAGGCCCAGAACCCAAACCTATTGCAGGGGTGCGCAACTTTTTTTTTCTGCAAACCTAAACCTATTGCAGGGGTGCGCGACTTTTTTTGTAAAATTTTTTCTGAAATTATTTATTATTTTTTTTATTATTTTTATTTAAAATAATATTTTTTTTATTTTTTCAAATTTTTTATTCGAAAAATTCTGCCGCAGGCTTGTGGATTTGAACTTTTGCTCTGCCACCAACTCAACACACTACCACTCGGCCATGAGACCACTTGCCAGAAAAGGGATAACTGTCCACTATATCCTGCAAAGATGATGACGTCACCACTGCGAAGGGAGATGATGACGTCACCACTGCGAGGGGTACGGTAGTCCAGTGAAAAATTCCAATAAATTAGCCGCAGGCAACCGGACTCGAACTTTTGGTCTGCCACCAACCCAACACACTACCACTCTGCCATGAGACCACTTGCCAGAAAAAGGATAATTGTCCACTATATGCTGCAAAGATGATGACGTCACCACTGCGAGGGGTACTGTAGCCCATTGAAAAATTCCAATAAATTATCCGCAGGCAACCGGACTCGAACTTTCGCTCTGCCACCAACCCAACACACTACCACTCTGCCATGAGACCACATGCCAGAAAAAGGATAATTGTCCTCTATATGCTGCAAAGATGATGACGTCACCACTGCGAGGGGAGATGATGACGTCACCACTGCGAGGGGTACGGTAGTCCGGTGAAAAATTCCAATAAATTAGCCGCAGGCAAGCGGACTCGAACTTTCGCTCTGCCACTAAACCCAACACACTACCACTCTGCCATGAGAACCCTTGCCAGAAAAAGGATAAATGTTCACTATATGCTGCCAAGATGGGGACGTCATCACGGCGATGGGTACGGTAGTCCAGTGAAAATTTGCAATAAAATAGCCGCAGGCAAGTGGACGCGAGCTTTTGGTCTGCCACCAAACTCAACAGACTACCACCCTGCCATGCGACGATTTGCCAGAAAAAGGACAAATTTAACTATATGATGCAAAGATACTGTCGTTATCACAGCTAGGGACACTGTACTCTTGCGAAAAAATCGCAATAAATAAGCCGTAGGCTAGCGGGCTCGAACTTTCGCTCTGACACCAAACGAACACACATCCATTCTACCGCGAAACGACTTGCCAGAAAAAGGATAACGCTGCACAGATAGACATAACCCACGCGATGGGTACGGTAGGCCGGAGAAAATTCGCAATAAATAAACCGCGGACTTTTCCAAACAATAAAGTTAAAACCTTCTAGAACATTCTAGAAAATATGATCCGTAGGTTTCTCGAAACTTCTGCTAAAGTTCAGAAAATTTTGGAACTTTCTAGAACAAACAGAATTTATTAGTTTAGTCATTAAACAAATGTTGAAAATTTTGTTTTCATTATTTGTATACATTTCAAAGGTATGTTGCTAATCGATAAAAATGGACGCCACTCTGCGTCTCTACTCTTCTGCTTCTTTTATCTCCCTGGTCTCTGTATCTCTAACCTCTCTTACATGCGTGCTCTCTCGCCAATCGATAATAATGGACGCCACTCTGCGTCTCTACCCTTCTGCTTCTCTGCACCCCCTTGTCTCTCCATCTCTAACCTCTCTGTGCGACGAACTCTCTCGCGAATCGATAATTTTGTATGTCTTTTTGCTTCACTGCCCCGTCTACTTTGCACCCCCTTGTCTCTCCATCTCTAACCTCTCTGTGCGACGAACTCTCTCGCCAATCGATAATAATGGACGCCACTCTGCGTCTCTACCCTTCTGCTTCTCTGCACCCCCTTGTCTCTCCATCTCTAACCTCTCTGTGCGACGAACTCTCTCGCGAATCGATAATTTTGTATGTCTTTTTGCTTCACTGCCCCGTCTACTTTGCACCCCCTTGTCTCTCCATCTCTAACCTCTCTGTGCGACGAACTCTCTCGCGAATCGATAATTTTGTATGTCTTTCTGCTTCACAACCCCGTCCACTTCTTTGCACTTATTGTCTCTACATCTCTAACCTCTCTTCTTTGCGTACTCTCTCGCGAATCGATAATTTTGTATGTCTTTCTGCTTCACAACCCCGTCCACTTCTTTGCACTTATTGTCTCTACATCTCTAACCACTCTTCTTTGCGTACTCTCTCGCCAATCGATAATAATGGACGCCACTCTGCGTCTCTACCCTTCTGCTTCTCTGCACTCTCTTGTTTCTGCATCTCTAACCTCTCTTCTTTGCGTGCTCTATCGCCAATCGATAATGCACTGCACCGAATGCTTCGCTGCACTCATTGTCTCTGCAGAGATAACCTCTCCGTTCAACGCACTTACTCTCTCGCCAATCGATAATTATGAACACCGCTCTGCGTCTCTGCACCGTATGCTTCGCAGCGCTCATTGTCTCTGCATCTCTAACCTCTCTTCTTTTGCATGCTCTACTGCTAATCGATAAAATGGACGCCACTCTGCGTCTCTGCCCTTCTGCTTCTCTGCACTCCCTTGTCTCTGCAACTCTAACCTCTATTATCTGCATGCTCTTTCGCCTAATCGATACTGGTGGCGTACGCGTCTGATAGGCCACGCCCACTTTTCCTCTGCGTCTATGCCTGACTCTCTCTCTTTCGTGTACTCTCTCGCCTAATCTATAACCGTGGCGTACGCGTCTGATTAGGCCACGCCCCCTTTTCACTGTTTTCTGACCCCCACCGTAATACTACCATCATTCTTGTTTTCAGCAGCCATTTATTCCTACTGTATTGAATTATGTCGTCCGATGACGAAAATCCCCCTGTCCACGATGGACCTTTTACGCCTGTGCGAGACAGCAATGAACCGTTTGAGGATGTACCACCTTTTGTGGAAGTAATTAATCAACTTCCTAAACAATTGGTAAAAATTATTAGAAATAATATAATATATTTATATTTATCAATAATTTGCAGATACAAGAGGATGTTAAAGCAAAGCAAGAGTCCAAAATCAAAGGCCTGTTGAACCCCGAACAGTTTCATGGTGATCACTACACATGCTTAGATGCCGCACACGCTGAAAGTGGACGCTTCAGAGGTACCTTCCTTTATTTTATTAGATTTACTTTTATTTTAAGCGTATCGTTTCCTGGGCCGCTTTGTGCTGGACTACATATGGAACTCGGACTACCCCGAGAATGTGCTTAAGAGTATCTTTATGATGTGCTTGACTTACGCTATGAACGGTGCTGAAGCCATGAACATCGCAGCCAATCACTTCATCTTTCTTCTAACTGCACGACATCTTGATTACGAGATAGCCGTTCACTTTAAAAATGTCAAGAAGATGGACAGCTCAATGGCGGAAACGATTCTCACGCGGTTTGAAATCGTCGACCAGAGCAATAAATCAAAGGAACGTCCGTCAATTTGCGAAGAATCCTTCGTCATTGATGTCACAGCCATCGAAAGTGGATTGCAGAGAAAGAAATTGGCTGGAAAGGGGAGAACCACCAATTATGAAGTTCCATACAACATTAGCAATGGATCGACATACAACTTAGCGAACAACGACAATTTCTGCCTATTCCGTGCGTTTCAATGGATTCGTATGAAATATATATTGCAAAGGCAGCGATTCTCTGAATACAAACGGAATGAACGACGACAGCTGAACGGCATAACAGCCCTATGCCAGGCTTGCGGGATCAATATGAACTTGCCTTTCTACACTATTGAAGAATATGGGGAGAAAATTCAAGTAAATTTTATGCTAGAATAAAAGTAAATATAATTTTCTAAGGCTTATTATGATCAACACCATCCGGGCATGTTTCGTCTTTTTTGCTTCGGTACCTTTGGGAAAATGAAGCCCCTGTGGAAGTCCGAAGTCACCGTATATCAAATGTGCCATCGATCAAAACAGATAATTTCGGTGTTGGTCCTACGCCCTTGCGAATTGTTATTTCTCTCCAAATTGTCAATTCGCTTTTTCCATCAAAATGCGCGTCCACTAAAACATCAAAACGGTCGGAAAGCAATGCCATTTTGAGTCCGAGTTGGGGACGATCAAAAGATAGGAGAATGTCCATCCACACGTCACTACAAATCCAACTGAAACATGAAAAATTAGGAAGAAATGTAAAATTTTGAAATTTATAAGAATTCCTTACCGTCTGTTCATTTTTTGCTGCAATTAGCACACGTTGCCGTTTTGACAATTAATTGGTGACACAAGAACAAATTTCTAATTCTTTTAATAAATGCCTTTCCTAAGCAAGAAGCAAATCGACTGAAAACAAAAATGTAAAAAAAGAGACAGACGTAAAATGGCATTTTAACATGCATGGATGAGTTGGGTATGGATGAGTTGGGGTATGGATGAGTTGGGTTTGGGATGAGTTGGGGTATGGATGAGTTGGGTTTGGGATGAGTTGGGTATGGATGAGTTGGGGTATGGATGAGTTGGGGTATGGATGAGTTGGGTTTGGGATGAGTTGGGTATGGATGAGTTGGGGTATGGATGAGTTGGGTTTGGGATGAGTTGGGTATGGATGGATGTTATATTCATGATCAGTGACCCCCCGAATACGTTTGGAAGCACGTTTTTTCTAAAAAACAAAAAAAAACTATGCAAGTACCCAACCCTCCTCCAAGGGCAGCTTATATTCGTGGATGGTGGGGTTCTAATCGAGTAAATACGGTCAGAAAAAAGGAAACAATAAACGTACAGAATTTCTGAAGGCATTTGCAGCAACAAAATGACCGGAAAATACAGGAAGAATGAATGGAATGGAATGGAATGAGGAAGAGGGTAAGAAAAAAGGCATTTTTATACGAAAAAAGTTACAAACAAATACAAAATGTTAAGGTGCTGCTGCGGTAGGGGTCAACTGCGTCTGGCCAACTGCTCTGGCCAACTGCGTCTCGCCAACTGCGTCTGGCCAACTGCGTCTGGCCAACTGCTCTGGCCAACTGCGTCTCGCCAACTGCGTCTGGCCAACTGCGTCTCGCCAACTGCGTCTGGCCAACTGCGTCTCGCCAACTGCGTCTGGCCAACTGCGTCTGGCCAACTGCTCTGGCCAACTGCGTCTGGCCAACTGCGTCTGGCCAACTGCGTCTTAGTAGTAAAAGGGCCAACTGCGTCTGGCCAACTGCGTCTGGCCAACTGCTCTGGCCAACTGCGTCTGGCCAACTGCGTCTGGCCAACTGCGTCTTAGTAGTAAAAGGGCCAACTGCGTCTGGCCAACTGCGTCTGGCCAACTGCGTCTTAGTAGTAAAAGGGCCAACTGCGTCTGGCCAACTGCGTCTCGCCAACTGCGTCTGGCCAACTGCGTCTTAGTAGTAAAAGGGCCAACTGCGTCTGGCCAACTGCGTCTCGCCAACTGCGTCTGGCCAACTGCGTCTTAGTAGTAAAAGGGCCAACGGCGCGCCAACGATTCGTCTATTACACGATTCGTCTACTCAGCCAAAAACACACGATTCGTCTACTCAGCCAAAAAGCCACGATTCGTCTACTAAACGATTCGTCTATTACACGATTCGTCTACTCAGCTAAAAATACACGATTCGTTTACTCAGCCAAAAAGCCACTATTCGTCTACTAAGCCAAAAACATCTACTAAGCCAAATATAATAAACTTATGTACAAAAATTTAACTGAATATGAATATTTTTGCATTTTTCAAGGACTTAATTTGATACTTATTTAGCCTATTTTTCTTAATTAATTTATGAGTTATGTGTATGAAATTTTGCCTATTTTAAATCAATTTTCTCAATTTTAGGCAAATGAAATCAATTCGTCAGTTAATTGAACAACAGCAGCAACGGAAGGCACCCAAACGCACAAGAAAGTCGTCAGATTTCGACGACTGCAGCGTTTTTATCACGCAAAGTGAGAGAAACGACGATGAAGAGCCGGCGTCGGATGAAGATGACACGGAAAATCGACCTCTCGTCCAGTTTCAGTGCGGAAAAACGGAGAGAGGGGCATTTTGCATTTGGCATCAAGGTTTGCGGTCGTTTTTTTAAGGAAAATAACTGCTTTTAGGGTTCCGATTCACTCGCAGAAGGGGAAGGTGGTTCCGCTGTTCCAACAGGGATTGCGAAGCAAATACTACGAGGAGGCGCTCAATGCGATCAAAGCGGTGATTGCACCTAACACACCAGCACGCAGTAAGTGATCATCTTCTATTTAAATTTATCAAATCCCAAATTTAGTCATCAGTGACTTTGAAACAGCGACAATTCGGGCCATGCGTGAGACGTTCCCGGCGGCACAATTGACGGGATGTCTGTTCCACATGAGCCAGGCCGTTTTCAGGAAATGGCGCGAAATGGGCTTGGCAGAATTGTATACGCAAGTGATTGGATTTTTCAACCCCAATTCCCCGTGATTTTCAACATTTCTTTTTGATTCGAATTGTTATTTTTGGTGTTTATTGTAATAAAGAGAACCATCATTTTTGGCTTACAATTAATAAAGAAAAAAAATTGGGTCTGTTGAATGTTAAAATTTAGGCCTTGGGCTATGAGCTAGATGGTTAATGATGCATGATTCGTAATCAGCCACCCTTAAAACCCCAGAAAAATGGCTTTAAAAATTTGTTCGGGTTCGAATCCGGGTTTTAAAATTTTTTGGATGAGTAGGCGAATAATGTAGACGAATCGTGGCTTTTTGGCTGAGTAGACGAATCGTGTGTTTTTGGCTGAGTAGACGAATCGTGTAATAGACGAATCGTTTAGTAGACGAATCGTGGCTTTTTGGCTGAGTAGACGAATCGTGTATTTTTGGCTGAGTAGACGAATCGTGTATTTTTGGCTGAGTAGACGAATCGAGTAATAGACGAATCGTTTAGTAGACGAATCGTGGCTTTTTGGCTGAGTAGACGAATCGTGTATTTTTGGCTGAGTAGACGAATCGTGTAATAGACGAATCGTTTAGTAGACGAATCGTGGCTTTTTGGCTGAGTAGACGAATCGTGTGTTTTTGGCTGAGTAGACGAATCGTGTAATAGACGAATCGTTTAGTAGACGAATCGTGGCTTTTTGGCTGAGTAGACGAATCGTGGCTTTTTGGCTGAGTAGACGAATCGTGTATTTTTGGCTGAGTAGACGAATCGTGTAATAGACGAATCGTTTAGTAGACGAATCGTGGCTTTTTGGCTGAGTAGACGAATCGTGGCTTTTTGGCTGAGTAGACGAATCGTGTGTTTTTGGCTGAGTAGACGAATCGTGTAATAGACGAATCGTTTAGTAGACGAATCGTGGCTTTTTGGCTGAGTAGACGAATCGTGTATTTTTGGCTGAGTAGACGAATCGTGTAGTAGACGAATCGAGTAATAGACGAATCGTTTAGTAGACGAATCGTGGCTTTTTGGCTGAGTAGACGAATCGTGTATTTTTGGCTGAGTAGACGAATCGAGTAATAGACGAATCGTGTAGTAGACGAATCGTGGGGAGGCGGGGCCAACTGCGTCTCAGTCAAAAAATCAATTAATACCCATAAAATATATTAAAAATTCAAAATGATAGCACTTAAGCTTAGCCCTTTATTACTTTATTGTTTTAGCATCCCAATTTGATATTAGAATTTTTTCAGACGAGTTGTCTGTGTATGGTTTAACAAATCTAGTTAAAATAATCAGGGCAAAGAAACCTTTCCTCTTAGTTATTGGGGCGCCTAAACATGGACATATAAAATAGCAAGGACTCATATAATGCCATAGAATGCGTAAACTATTTTTGGACGCGTAAAACGTGATCGGACGCGCATAAAACCGACAAGAACCGCCTTTATTTCTTCAATGTTTAATGCCGACGTGATGTGAAATTGAATTTGAGGATTTGTAGCGCTACAACCAGGAAAAACTCAGCTTATAAAAAGAAAATGATTATTAATATTGCCAAAAATAAATGAACCCAAATTATTGAAATGCCATTAGAGGGATTTATAGCAATTACCAAATGAAATATATGATATTTTGCTGTTATTGTCTATTTATAATTATTTTTAAAAAAAAATTTCTAAAAAATTTTTGAAATTAAATCAACTGAGACGCAGTTGGCCCTTTTACTACTAAGACGCAGTTGGCCAGACGCAGTTGGCGAGACGCAGTTGGCCAGACGCAGTTGGCCCTTTTACTACTAAGACGCAGTTGGCCAGACGCAGTTGGCGAGACGCAGTTGGCCAGACGCAGTTGGCCCTTTTACTACTAAGACGCAGTTGGCCAGACGCAGTTGGCCAGACGCAGTTGGCCAGAGCAGTTGGCCAGACGCAGTTGGCCAGACGCAGTTGGCGAGACGCAGTTGGCCAGACGCAGTTGGCCAGACGCAGTTGGCCCTTTTACTACTAAGACGCAGTTGGCCAGACGCAGTTGGCCAGACGCAGTTGGCCAGAGCAGTTGGCCAGACGCAGTTGGCCCGTTCCGTGCTGCTGCGCAAAAAAATTTGACGAAATTCATTTTCAAATTGGGACGCCAATTTGAAAATTGTCCAATTTAATTTGTGGAGTGGCGGCATTAATTGCATTGGGTGAGAACCGAAAGAGCATTGATTTTGATTTGTCGAGAAATTAAAAAAAAAAATTTGAGAAATGGCCGATCTCATCAATTGGAATTTGATTTGATGCTCTCGTTTTCCCCTTATAAATGCTTTTGTTGGTTCTTACATTTACTTGTTTGTTTGTTTTTGTGGGAGAATTTCTTGGTATCAACTAAAGGCTAGCAGAAAATTGTTATGCCATGGCATTTTTTATGTTGCGCCACTGTTTAATCAAATCCGTTTTATCAACGATTACTCACAATTAATGAATTAATTACATGCACATAAAATATAATGGATTTGCGAGCAAGCAAAGGTCAAATACAATACAAACAGATTATACACAATACAATATTGAAATAGCACAGTGCCAACATATCATTTGGGTCACATAATCGCATCAATCAATTAATTAATTCATCATTTCTTTGCTGTTGTTGATCACTAGGCCCAGGAGAAGCGTCGTCGAGGAGAAGACTGAAGAAAACATTGTTCAATTAATGATTGGACTCATAAACAAAATGAATGTTTAAAAATTGTTCACCCATCGTCGTATCCACCGTCTCTGATCCGAATGTCAATTGGGTTCGGTCGAACATTCGTTTCTTCCCTCACATTATCCCATTTTATCCAATCCCACGCAATCGAACAACGGATGAGCCAAAAAGCATTTTCATATTGTTTAAGATACAATTTCTCTCCAGTCACTTCGTTGATCAGATCAAATGGCATAACCGAGTCAAGCGGAGAAGACAGCAGAAAGAGAATGCAAAAAGAAACCGGAGAAGAAGCATTGGAAAATGCCTAAAATGGGACGAAAATCATAGAAAAACCAATTAAAAGGGATAATCACCGCTTTGAGCTGTTCAATCATTGACGACCACTGACCAATTGGTGAATTAGCAGAGCATTTAAGCAACTTCGGCACACCATTCGGACGGGGCGTCAACAGCCATTTTGCCAAAGCTTGGCCATCCGACGCATTGGCACTGTCATCGGGCGGAAATTCAGGGAAAATGGCGTCCTCGAAAAAAAGACCATTAAGAGATTGACAATCGTTGAGAAGTGACGGGGCCAATTGGCGGAAACGACGAAAAATGACAGTGTTCAAAAACAACACATCAATGGAGTCTACGACGGTGAAAACGGCGGAGAAATTCGATGACATTTTGATCATGTACCTGAAAAGCAGAAAATTAGACGAAAAATCCAAAATTAATCCATTTTTACGCGATTGTAATGCCACGGAATCCGATGACTTTGTTGGGCAACGGATTTTGCGGGATTGGCAATGGATTTCCATCAGATTTGACAATTTGCATTTGCGCGTCTTGAAGTGTTCATCCACGTAAAAGTCAAAGCGACGGCTAATCAGTGCAATTCCAAGGCCAAGCTGAGAAGGCGCAAGAAAATCGAACACCAAAAGCCAACAATCGCTGCAGATAAAGCTGAAAATTGGGGAGAATTTTATGAAATTTTCAAATTTTTGTTTATTTACATTTGCACAACAAAATGACCGAAAAATATAGGGAGAATGGAAGAATGATTGGAATGAGGCGGAGGAGGAGAAAAAAGGGCAATTTTATACTAAAATATTAGCGTAGCGCTCCAACTCTTCGAGGGTGGGAAAAGTCGGAGTCGACGTTTGTCGGCTATACATTTTTTCCCGGTTTTCCAGCCCGAAAAGGTTCCGGTTTTGCCCAAAATTCACGGTCCCGCTCAACTCTAGACAAAAGCCTAAAATATTTAATGACCCCACTTTGGTCAGAGCATACATAAATATCGGCCCTCTTTATTTTCACTTTGGATGGGTGCTCTCCCCCTCCCCCTCCGACATGAAAACGATTTGTTTTTTCAAATTTTATTACAAGAATAATTTTTTTTTAATAATTTAATTGAATTAATCCGGGCCACTGTCTTCACTAGAGACCGGCGCGGGATTTTGTGGGATCCCAACCCGCAATCCCGCATTTTTTTGGAAAATGCGGGATTAATCCCGCGGGCTCCCGTCCCGCCGCAACAAAATTTGAGTTCCAATCCCGCAGCGGCATCCGCAAATTTGAAATTTCCGTTCTCTAGCTTCACCAATCGGTTCAAATCATTACATATAAAAGTTCGTCTGACAATGAGTGCTGAACTCATCCGGCAGTGGCGAAAGGTGCCGTGGGTGCAAATTGAAAATTAATTATGATTTGTTTACAAATTTTCACTAAAAATTGCCATTTTTGCTGGTTCTAAGAAAATTAATTGAGTCCCCATTGTTCCTACTGGAAATATATCCGATCACGAACATTTATTCTTAAATCCGATTTCAAGAAATTGCTGAATTTTATCCAATGAATAAAACAAAAATAAAACGGATCATTGCAGTCAAAAGAACATTTTTTTTATAAGAACGTCAAAATAGCCTTAAAACCCATTCTCCAAACTCCTCATTTCAATAAGGTCGATCACTTCTGCGCAATTCATTCATTCATTTCTGTTGATCACTCGGGCCGAGAGTTGATTCGAGAAGCCTAAAAATAGAAACAGAATGTTATTTGATTTTTTGAGTAAATATTCGCTGACCCGTCCCCGATGTTGTTGTCCTCATCATCAACTTCAATGCAAATTTGATTCCATTGGTCATTAATTTGCCAGCCAATCGCTTCCTCCTCCCATTTTGTCCATTTGCTTTCATCTCGCGCAATTGGACAACGAACCAACACAAAATGACCGCGATGGTCAATTTTCTTCAACGCCAATTGTTCCCCAGTCTTTTCGTTGGTCCGATCAAATGGCACAACGGTGTCAGTAAAAGGTGAAGGAAACCAAAAGAAAACAATGAAATTCGCAGCGGAAGAAGCACTGGCAAAAGCCTAAATGTGGGAAAAACGTAAATAAATAAATGACATTTTTTGGGGGGTGGAGACTGTACAATTAACATAAAAAAGCCGAAATATGGAAAAGCTCTGTTTTGATTTGCATTTTAATTAGGCAAAAAATAATGTTTTTGTCAGGCAATCCTAAAAACCGTAAGAGCGCAAAAACAATTAAATTAAAAGCACCGCTTTGAAGGCCTCAAGCTTCGACGCCAAATTCGGATCACCATTATGCAACCAGCATTTGAACAGCTTTGGCATATCGTTCGGATTGGGAGTGAACAGCCATTTTGCCACCGCTTGGCCATCCGATGCCATGGCACTGTCATCAGCCGGAAATTCGGTGAAGAGAGCGTCAAAATTTAAAACGACAAAGCGAAGAGATGGACAATCGTTCAGAATTGACGGGACGAATTGGCGCAAACGGTAGAAAACATCCGCACACAAAGACATCCCAGAAATGTTTTTCGCGATAAGTGGCCAAATGTTGCGCAAAATCAATTCCAAAATGCGGTCACTGTACGTATTGACGGCCAAATTAATTGGACAGAATGAGGAGAAAAGATGGTGAAAATGGTGGAGAAAAGCGATGGCATTTCGATCGATGTAACTGAAAATGAATGGGAATGCTAATTTTTTACAAAACCGCTAATTTACAAGATATCGATGCATTTGAATCCGTAGACTTTGCGTGGCAACTGAATTTGTGGAATTGGCAATGACTTTCCACGTAAATTGGCAATTTCCATTTGTTTGGTGCCATTGTCTCCAATTTTGCCTTCAATTTGAATAGGTTTCAGCGCCCATTTGCGAGTTTTGAAGTGTTCATCCACGTAAAAGTCAAATCGGTGGCTGATCAGCGCAATTCCAAGGCCAAGTTGAGAAGGCGGCAGCAAATCGAACACAGCCAGCCAACCGTCACCGGAAATGAAACTGAAAAAAAGGAAAACAAAATTAAAATTTTTAAAATGGCATTTTAATTTTAATTTTACATTGCTTTTGCCATTTTTCCCTCCGCCTCTTTTCTATTGTCTGACATTTTGTTGGCTCAAATTATTAAGACAGAATTTCGACGGATTTAATTAGTTTAACAAAAAAAAAAATTATGTGAAATCATCATTTCTTTATAATTAAAGGAAAAAACTATTCAAATTGTTAAATTAAATGAATAGTTCGTATTTTGTATAGATTTGGTGTTGCTGTTTTGTCAACACTTTGAAATTACTTTATTTTAAAAAGTGAAATTGGAAAACGGCGGAATTTTATTTAAAAAATTGATAGAAAACACACAAATGAAATGAAACAACACCAAACTGAGGCTGGACGAAATTTCGTGTCGTTTTCGTTTCGTCCTACATTTTCGGCACTTTTTGAGTTTCGTTTTCGTGTTTCGTTTTCGTCCGCTAAAGTTTTTTCGTTTCGTTTTCGGTTTCGGTTTTCAAAATTTTGTTTTTCGTTTCGTGTTTCGTTTTCGGTTTTTAAAATTTTGGATTTTCGTTTCGTTTTCGTTTTCGTCAGAGCAATATTTTACGAAAAAGACGAAAATATTTACACCCTTAAGAATGACTTTTTTGGTAAGAAATAATAAGTTTTGTTATTTAAGTATTTTAGTTTAGTGGTGAAAACAGTAGGTTTATGTTGTGCTGTGCATTAATGTTCGATCCCGCATGCCCGCACTTTATTTTACCGATTTTTTAATCATGTTTTTACCGATTTTAATAGAAAATCTGCTATGAAATAGCACTCAAATTTTCAAAAATTTTCCCGGCGTCGCCTATCGGCGCCGCCGGACCCATTCCCATTCATCAACTTGTAAAAAAAAATACATTGCAAAAAAACGTTTGAAAATCTTTTTTTTCAGCACGGTTTCACCGAAATGTACGATTTGCTAATTTCTTCCCCAAAAATTGTTTAAATCCATAATAGGATGTGAAAAACATAACATTTTAATACATTTTTTTATCGAAAAAATTATATATTAACTGATTCGAACCAACCTTTTTTGACCCTAAATCTTATTTTTTGTCATTGATGTTCTTTATTTTAAAAATTTTTTGGTCACACCTAGAGCCCGGCGCGGGACGGGATCCCGCGCGGGATTTTGCGGGATTTATACCTGCGGGATCCCGTCCCGCAAAATTTTTCAGTACCAATCCCGCAGCGGGATCCGCAAATTTGAAATTTCCGGGCTCTAGTCACACCCCTGTCCTAGAGCCACATTAGCTTTTCCACCTACTAGGATCTTCATTCCTTCAGTTAGAGGATACAATTTTAAAGTTTTATGTTTCTTAATTATGATTGAAATAAGTTCAAAAAATTTTCGGTTTTTTCGTTTCGTTTCGTACGAAAATGGTTATTTTTTCGTTTTCGTGTTTCGTTTTCGTCCGTCAAAATTTTTTCGTTTCGTGTTTCGTTTTCGGTTTTCAAAATATTTTTTTTCGTTTCGTGTTTCGTTTTCGTATCGAATGCACTTTTTCGTTTCGTTTTCGTATACGAAAAATTTTTTTTGTGATTTTCGCACAGCCCTGATACCAGCATGAATGAAAAGAGAAGAATGAGTGAATTGCGAAATTGGAGCAAAAACAGTCGTGGCAAAAAAAAATAATTTAAAATTTTCGAAACTAATTTGTAAGAGTGTTCGGGGGAATGAGTCATTTAATCGATAAGTCAGTCATTAGAGAATTGGAATGAAATGCAGAGATAACGATGAACAGGACGAAACGAAAAGAAATGGAGTGCGCTAGGGTGGTTCAGAAATCATTTTTTTTGTTTGTTTTCAAAAGTCATCATGAAAACATGTTTTTTTGGGGGTTTTGGTGTCGCGGATCACACGAATCTGACATTCATTTCGACCAATTTCCTAAACCCGGACCCGAATTTGAACAAAAAGAATCGAAAATTCAAATTCTCGAGCATTGAAATGATGTACACGATAATTTGATTGTCAGCAAATTGTTGAAAAAAAATAATTAATCTTTCAAACAACATAATTATTATTCCTAATAACTAAAAGAACAATCTTTCTTAAATTTAATGCTGTTTACAGAAAAAACTTAAGTTTGAACCCGATTTTGAAAGCGCAAATGCCCGAGGCGCAAATGTCTGGACACGGTTGAGGTTATTACATTTTGGTGTCGACGAAAAAATTGCACTTAATTTTCAGAAAAATCTTTTTTTTTTTCGTTTCCTCAAAATTTCTCAAAAAACCACAAAAAGCCTCAAAGCCTCATTTTAAAAATTCAGCCTCATTGACCTATCAAAAAACCACAAAATGAGGCTAAAGCCTCACATCTGGGAGCCCTGGTAATAGCTGAATTTGAATGTCAATTCTTTTCAATTTATGATAATAAATTTCCCATTTTGTCCTTTTTTCGCGTCTCGCACAATTGGACAACGGACAAAACAGAAAACATGGGGACTTACGAACTCAAACTCTCACTTCCTCTGGGGTTTGAAAAATTATACTAACTTTTTTTTTGATCATTCAAATATAATTCCCATCCCTACTGATCAGCTTTTGCTTCATTCCACCTTGATTCAACCTGTATTTGCAAAATGTGATAGAAACAAAATTCAAATTATTGATCATGGATTCTAGAGACCGGACAAGAGGGTCGGTCGGTCGGTTTCGGTTAAAAACCGAAAAAAAACCGAAACCGAAAAAAACCGAAAAACTCAAAAATTTGTCGGTCGGTCGGTTTCGGTTAAAAAACCGAAAAAAACCGAACCGAAAAAAACCGAAGAAAAATTTTCGGTATATCGTTTCGGTTTCGGTTTTTTTGAATTTTTTTATCTTTTCCCAAAAAAAAACAATAAACCATTTTTATCAATAGAAAAAGCGAAAGATCACCTCTGAGTAAAATTGTAGAGCTATTGAAGCTCTATCAATGGTGTATAAGTTGGGAAAATAATTGAAAAAGGCAGCCAAAAAACGTTTGTTAGCTTCCTGATTCTTCTAAAAATTTGGCAATTTTAGTGGTGCGCTTTTCAAAAATTTTTTGAAAACTTGGGGTGGGGGAGGGGGGTGTCCGGCGGTGCCGATAGGCGCCGCCGGGAAATTTTTTGAAAATGAGTATAATTTGTTAAGAGAATTTTGTCCAAAAATTGTCAAATTTTGTGATTTTCGAGCCAATTATTGGTAAAAAAAATTTTGGAGTTTTGGGAGGCCGGCGGTGCCGATAGGCGCCGCCGAAAGTTTTTCGGAATTTTAGGAATTTTTAATTAATTTTATTAAGAAAATTGTACAAATTTAAAAATTTTCAAGAGTCCCCAATTCCCCAAGTTAGTGTCGGGGGGTCGGGGGATAAAAAGTCGGAGGTAGGGGGCTCGGGGTTGGGGAGCACCCTATTATAAACCCCCAAAATAGGTGCTAAAATGGAAATGAGATAAATATTTTAAAAATCAAAAATGTAGTCAAGTAAATAAATAAATAAATTTTGAATATGAATTTTTGATAAAATTTTCCATTTCTCAGGGGTGTATTTTTCGTTTTTATTGCATTATTGTTAATAATTTTTTTCAAAATAGCATAAAATATTTTACAAAAAATTCTTCAAAATGAAAAAGAGCACAAAAAAAGCAATAAATTTATTATTATTAACAGGTTATATCGCTCCAATTTGATTCGGTTTTTTTTTTCGGTTTTTCATAAAAGTCGGTCGGTTGTTTCGGTTTTTTGATTATTTCGGTCGGTCGGTTTCGGTTAAAAAACCGAAAAAAAACCGAACCGAAAAAAAACCGAAAAAGTCAAAAATTTCTCGGTCGGTTTTTTTCGGTCAAAAACCGAAACCGAAAAATACCGAAAAAAACCGAAAAAAAAACCGACCGGTCCGATCTCTAATTTGTATCAATTAACACGATTTGTCTGGAGATTTTGGTAATAGTTACGGTTTCAATGTCGAATCCCGGATTCGAACACAAAGTCGAAAATAAAAAAAAATTTTTTTTTTTTTTTGCAAAATGTCAATGCATCATTGATTGATTTGTACTTTGCTTGGCTCTCTCATTTTACTTTTTGTGACGTGACATCAATCAATTGGAAAAAGAGAAAAAGGCTCTAAAATTGCAGCAAAAATGGATAGACGGTAAGGAATTTTTTAATTAAAAATTTTTCGTTTACACCAGATTTTGCACATTTCAGTTGGCTTTGTAGCGACGTTTGGATGGACATTCTCCCATCTTTTGAACGTGTTGAACTTGGTCTCAAAATGGCCTTGCTTTCCTACCGTTTTGATGTTTTGGCGGACAAACATTTTGATGGAAAAACTACGGAATTAACAATTTGGAGACGTATCAGAATTGACAAGGACGAAGGACCAAAAGCGAAAGTGTTTGTGGAGATCGATGGCAAATTTGTAGGATTTCAATTGCCGGACCAACAGCTGCCCAACAAAATCCGCTTTAAGAACCTTAGCATTGAGTAATTTTAAAAATTATACAGAAACCAATTAATGTGGTTGGTTATCGGCTTCATTTTTTCCCCTTCTCAGTTATATTGACCATTCTGTGCTCACATTTCTCCGATTTAACAAGCAAATTTGGGACAGAAATGGCACAAAATTACAGTTGGATGTGTATTTATATGCCACCGACAAACACTTACAGCACATTTGGGATGTGTTTACCAGTGAAATTTGGCCAATTTTTGCGACAAACATTCGCCATTTGGGCTTTCGCAATGGCAATGATTTGGACAATTTGCGTCGTCTGATTTCGCCAACAATTCTCACCGATTCCATTCAATTAAATTCAATCTATTCTGGTGCTGTGTTCCCAGATGGAATTGCTGACGATGGGCCAAATGCAACTGTTGGCCAAGCGTTGGCCAAATGGCTTCACACGCCGAGCAAAAATGGGCAACCGAAGAAATTGTGTCGCAATGGTTATTTGGGCCTGCATAATCTCGAATGGGTGAACAACTTCAAAGAGGTGTGTCTCGCCATATTTTTGTTAAATTGTTTTGTTTTACCAAATTTTTGTTTAGGCATTTCGCCGTGCCACCACTTCTGTCAGTTACACAATTCTACTTTATTTTGTGGGAACAATGCCAATTGAACAATTTGAATTGGAGAATGAGCGGACCAAAGAAAAGCTGACATTGAAGGAAGAATCCGTTGATGGCTCTTTTCGTAATTGGCTGTTGAAGCGATGCCCAATTATTGGCGAGAAGAAAGATGAAATTTCGGATGCCAAATTGAACAGTGTCTTTTTTTATTTGGGCTTCCAAAATTGCATTGGTTAAGTGTAAGAATTGAATGAGTCATCCAATGGCATTTGCCATTGAAAAATTCCTTTGTCACTCAATTCAATTGTAATTAATTTAGGCCATGTGACGAAAAAGTGTGCTCGAATGCCGCGGGGCCAAGCAGTGATTAGCGGAATGAATGAATGGATTATTATTTGAGAAAAATGATTGATCCTTTCTTAATTGGAATAGAATTTATGCTTATTTTTCTATTTTGGAAGTTTTTTCTTTATAACTTTTTTACAGGAGAAAATTTTTTTTGGTTTTTTGTAGGTTTAATAAGGCTTATGAAGTGCTTTAGAATGATACCAAAATTGTTAGATTTGGTTGACAAATAAAAAAGTTATAGTCCAAAAACAAGGGCTGGCGCCGAAACGGCGGCGCCGAAACGACCTAGTCCCCCTTTCCCCTTACTTTGGTAGGTATATAAAGAGGTCAAAAAGACTTTTTGGATGCATAATACCGCAAAAATGAACAGACGGTGAGGAATTTCTTTTGAAAATTAAAATTTCTATATTCCCAATTTTTCCATGTTTTTAAGTTGGATTTGTAGCGATGTTTGGATGGACATTCTGCCATCATTTGACCATGCCCAACTTGGCCTCAAAATGGCATTGCTTTCCGACCGTTTCGACATTTTGGTGGACGCGCATTTTGATGGAAAAAGCGAATTGACACTTTTGAGACAACTCGTAATTCTCAAGGACATTGGACCAAAGGCGAAACTGTCTGAATGGACTGGATGCAAATTTGTGGACTTTCCGATGCCGGACCGTCCATTGCCCAACAAAATCCGTTTTAAGAACTTTCAGATTTTGTAATTTTCAATTTTTTTGTTTATATTAATGTATTTTTATATTCTTCAGCTACATTGACCATTCCGTCATCGAATTTCTCCGCTCCAACAAGCAAATTTGGGACAGAAAAGGCACCAATTTGTATTTGGCTATTACGAATGTTCAGCCAATTTGGGATGTTTTTATCCGAGAAATTTGGCCCATTTTTGCCACAAGCATTCACCATCTTGGCATTGACGATGGCTATCATTTGGACAATTTGCGTCGTCACACTTCAACAACAATTCTCACGGATCTTGGTCAATTGTATTCAATCGATTCTGGTGCTCTATTCCCAGATGGAATTGCTGACGACGGACCGAATGGAACTTCTGGCCAAGCTTTGACCAAATGGTTACACACGCCGAGCAAAAATGGACAACCGAAGAAATTGTGTCGCAATATTATTTTGGGTGGTCCACTAAATCTCGAATGGGTCAACAACTTCAAAGAGGTAGCCAGCCTTATTTTTGTTAATTGTTTTTGTTTTACCATTTTTTGTTTAGACATTCCGTCGTGCCACCACTTCTGTCAGTTACACAATTCAACTTTATTTTCTTGTGGAACCAACGCCAATTGAACAATTTGAATTGGTGAACGAAGTGACGAATGAGAAGCTGATACTGAAACAGAGCAAAGAATTCAACGACGAAATAATGTATAATTGGCTGTTGCAACGGTGCCCAATTGGGGAGACGGCGACGGCGCCAATTAAGTGGAAAACCCCCGAAAATTCGGATGCTAATTTGAACTATATCAGATTTGAGCTGCGGCATGCCAATTATTCGGGTGCCAATTTGAACAATATCCGATTTGATTTGTGGGGTGGAAATAGTTGCATTGGGTGAGAAGCAAAAGCAATTTTTGTTTGTCGTAAAATAAAAATGAAAATAATTTTAGGCCATTATCGCCTCCAGCAGACGAAGAAGAAGCAGAAGCGGATCAGAGCAACGGAAAATAATTATATTTGAGAAATGATCGATCTCACCAATTAGGATTTGATTCTCGTGTCGGAAATGTGTTGTTGATTCTTTCGTTCGAATAAAACATACATTTAATATCAATTGAAAACGTTACTAATTAATTAAATTAAAAATCAAGTGCTTGGTTTTAGCACTTTTCTTCGGTCATTATATTTGGTTTGGATTTACCCAATGATTTGCAAGAAAATTTTATGTCCAAAAAAGCAACGAAAGAAAGCAATTCGAAGAGCAAACAATTAGCATCAATCGATCCAATTGATTAAAAAAAGTCAAAAATGATCGGCCATTTCTCAAATATCACTGATTCAGCTGATCACTGGGTCCGGCAGTTGAGTTATGAATCATAAACCGTCGAAAGTGCATCCGCTTTAAGAGCCTTTGGATTGAGTAATTCAAATATTGGTTTTGTTTAAAATGGTACAGCACCTTTTTAGAACAAACTTTTTTTTATTTTTAAAAATCGAGAGGTTTTCGGGGATGCTGGCCCCGAAATTGACACCGGTTTTGGCCTTTTCCGAACCCCGGACTCGGACAAAAATTCGAAAATTTCAAAACTCACTTTTATATCGTACGTCCAAAGAGCAAAAAACAAAATATGATCAAATCAAATAAACGCAATTCATCATAACTCAAAAATAATTGGCGGTTTCTCAAATGATCACTTTTCCTTCTTCTGCTGATCACTGGGCCCGGGAATTGAGAACACATTTTCATCGTTTTGACCTGGCGGAGACAGCGGCCTAAATTAAACAAAGATCTGAATGGATTAGAACCAACTTTCTGTAAAAGGATTGCCCGTAATTAATGGAAAAAACCCGGACCAATAGGGATTCCGAAATGAACCGTGTAACAGAACGGAGGACAAAACGAAAAGGTCGAAATTTTGAAGTTTTCCTTCATAAATTTTTATTAAAGGCTAAAAAATCTTTTCGCTTTTTGTAAGGCTAGTAGAGAATGTGAAGAGCTTTCGGCGGATGATACAGCAACAAAATGTTTTGGATTTGGATTAAAAAAATACGGCCAATCTTTCTGCTGCTCACCAAATGTCATCGTTGAGAAGGAAGAAGACTTTGTTCAAATTGGCATCCGAATTTTCGTCCTTCTTCTGCTGTTGTTTCTGAACCACCGCCGTCTCCGCAACAATTGGGCCCCGTTTCAACTGTTTCAACAGCCAATTATCACTAATGACTTCACCATTTTCATCCTCCATCAATGTCAACTTCTCATTGGTCTGTTCGTTCACCAATTCAAATGGCTCAATTTGCGACAAAAAAACTTCAAAACAAATTTTGTAGCTGACTGAAGCGGTGGCACGAAGAAATGCCTAAACAAAATCAAAGGAAGTGTAAATCAAAGGCATCAATTAATTAAAAATATGGCCGATCACCTCTTTGAAATGGTTGATCCATTGGGAATTTGAAAAATCAGTGCAACGCAATTCCTTCGGTTGACCATTTTTTGTCGGAGTGTGCAACCATTTTGCCAACGCTTGGCCAGCAGAAATTGCATTTGGCCCATCAAAATGATCAGCAATTCCATCGGGGCACAGAAGACGTGAATTGATTGAATTCAATTGGTCGCAATCAGTGAAAATTGTCGGCGATGTGCGACGACGCAAATTATCCAAATGACCGCCACTTGCAAAGCTCAAATGGCGAATGTTGGTCGAAAAAATTGGCCAAATTTCACGGCAAAAAACATCCCAAAGCGGCTGATCATTCTCGGCTTTGTACGGCCACAATCAAAAGTTCAAATTACTTAAGCCGAAGGTCCTTAAATCGAATTTTGATGGGCAGCGGACGGTCAGGAAACGGAAAATCCACAAATTTGCCATCAATCTGTACAGACAGTTTCGCTTTTGGTCCTTCGTCCTTGCAAATTCTTATTTCTCTCCAAATTGTCAATTCGCTTTTTCCATCAAAATGCGTGTCCACTAAAATGTCGAAACGATCGGAAAGCAATGCCATTTTAAGGCCAAGTTGAGCATGGTCAAAAGATGGCAGAATGTCCATCCAAACGTCGCTACAAATCCAACTGAAACAATGGAAAAATTGGAAACGAAAATTTTAATTTTTCAAAAAATTTCCTTACCGTCGCTTCATTTTGGAGGCTCAATTAGCACATTTTGGACGTTTTTCCAATTAATTTGTTTGTCACAAAAGGCAAAAATCTGTTGTTAACTTAAAACAGAGAGAATTAGGAAAAATCAGAAAGCAAAAAAAAAAAAAAACAATTTTGAAACAGAATAAAACACACGGAGATTTGTAAAAAATATGGTTTTTTCACTCTGATTCAGTTTATCCGCTCAATCAATTTTTAATTAGGCTGCTACGGAGAATCCGGGGAAAAAAAATAAATTTACATGCAAAATGGAGGAAGCCCTGGTAAATTAAGCATTGAACAATCAATCAGCCGAACGCCATTCCCCATAATTACTCTCTTTATATGTATATGTACGCATAAATTAATCCGTTAAGGCCATTATTTTAGGCCAACAAATCATTTTAATCTCCCCCCCATTCCGGAACGGGCCAACTCCGTCCCAGCCAAGTTTTGAGTGGCATAACTTTTTATATTGTTGACCGAATCCAACAATCTTGACACCATTCGAAAGCTCTTCACAGGCTCTATTGGCCTACTAATAATTACAGATAATAACGAACTGTAAAAAAAGATAGAGATAAAAAACTTCGAAAATTTTGCCTTTTTTGCGGTTTTCAAACGGCATCTTTTTAGTGAGCTGCTTAATCACTTAGATATAGCTTATAAATATCTTCAAAACACCCAGAGCTTTCGAATGATAACATTGATATTATGTTTGGTCAACAAAGAATAAAGTTATAGCTTCTTAAACACGGCTGGGACGGAGTTGACCCCTACCGCCCCATTCGTTCATCCGTTTTCAAATCTCTCACTTTTATTTTGGTAGGTATATAAAGGCGCGAAACGACATTTTTGATGTGTAGAATAGCGTAAAAATGAACAGACGGTAAGGACAAAGAATCAACAGCAGACGGTAAGAAAATTTTCGAAATTAAATATTTTAATTTACCCATTTTTTCCATGTTTTCAGTTGGATTTGTGGCGACGTGTGGATGGACATTCTCCCATCTTTTGACCATGCTCAACTCGGCCTCAAAATGGCATTGCTTTCCGACCGTTTCGACGTTTTGGTGGACGCGCATTTTGATGGAAAAAGCGAATTGACAATTTGGAGAATTATCTGAATTGAAAAGGACGAAGGACCAAAAACGAAAGTGTCTGTGAAGATCGATGGCAGAAACCTTTTTGTGGATTTTCCGTTGTCGGGCCTTTCGCTGCCCAACAAAATCTGCTTTAAGAACCTTCAGATTCAGTCAATCTTAACTTTTGTGCATATTAAAAGCATTTTTATTTCTACAGCTACATTGACCATTGCGTGGTCACTTTTCTCCATTCCAAGAAGCGATTCTTTGACAGAAGTGGCACCAAATTGGAAGTGTTTGTGTATGCATTTGATGCGGATGTCCAACCGATTTTGGGTATTTTTGTCCGTGAAATTTGGCCTATTTTTGCGAAAAGCATTCGTCATTTGGGTTTTCACGATGCCAATGCTTTGGACAATTTGCGTCGTCTCACATCGCCAACAATAACCGGTTTTTTCACTACCCGGACCCGGTTTTTTGAAAATCCAATACCCGGTACCCGACCCGGTAGGTCCGGGTCCAACCGGGTATTAAAATAGACTGGTAAGAATGGGGGTCTGGGTGAAAATTAGTGAAGAAAATGGGTCGTGGTCACTTCGGCGCGGCCACTTCGGCGCGGGTATTTCGGCGCGAGGTTTTTTCGGCGCGAGCATTTTCGGCGCGGGCTTTTTCGGCAACGGCCACTTCGGCGCCCTATATAAAATGGCTTTTTCGGCGCCAATGTTTAAAAATCCCAAAAAATTTTCAAAAAAATTTTAATTTGCCTTTCATTGAGCATATAACTTATGCCATTTTCTTTCAAAGTACCGTGCTAATGCAATGGTGAGCATTGGTGCATAATTGTGGTCCCAAATTAACTTTTATATTTTGGTTCAAAATCACCAATCGGTTGGTTTTCGAGGGTGTTGATCACAATCTGACCATAGGCTTGCCTAATTCAGAACCCCGGACTCAAATTTCGAATATTTATGTTGAATTTGACTTAAAAATTACAAATTGACCAGGTATTAGATGGTACACAACACTGCGAAAAATTTTTTTTAACTTTTTCTCGAAATTAGTCTGTATGTAGTTCACATCAGGAAATTTTTTGCTTTTGATAGGGTTTTCTCCAGATTTTGAAAAATTTTTTGAAAATTTTTTCGGCGCCGAAAAAGCCGTTTTACATAGGGCGCCGAAATGGCCGCGCCGAAGTGGCCGCGCCGAAAAAGCCCGCGCCGAAAAAGCGCGCGCCGAAAAAACCTCGCGCCGAAAAACCCGCGCCGAAGTGGCCGCGCCGAAATGGCCGCGCCGAAGTGGGCGGTTCCCGAATGGAAAAGCATAGAAAGGGCGCCTAAGCAAAAGGAAAGCCAAATATGGAATTTTAGCATTATTTCGAAGTTTTAGTGGGGCTGGCTGATGGGGTATATTTGCAATTAAAATTAAAAAATCCATTGAAAATTTTCATCTTAGCAACGCCGGCCAATGGTAAAGAGATTCGATACGATGTAACAAGAAAAACGTACAGAATTCTCGAAGACATTACGGCAATAAAAATAACCGGGGAAATTATTAGCGAATTTATGAAAAGGGATGAGGAGGAAAATGCCATTTTATAGGCAAAATGATTCGTTTTTATTCATTTAGTCTGTACTTGCTCCTCATGGCAATTCAAATTTTACGCAAATCATTGAAAAAATTTTCTTCCTTTTTTCGTGACTTAAAAATTTTTTGATTTTTCAATTTTAATTTGATTGGATTTGCAACGACATTTGGATGGATATGTCCCCGCATTTTGACCATGCTCAACTCGGACTCAAATTGGCACTTCTTTCGCCACGTTTCGATGGTTTAGTGGACACGCATTTCAACAGCAAAAACGAATTGACAATTTGGCGAACAATTAAAAAAGATGGGAACAGCAGAAGCAAAACTTTCTGTGGAAACGAATCGCAATGCCAATTTTCTCACCGATCTCAATCAGTTAAATTCAATCGATTTCATTGATTTGTTGCCCGCGGTGATCGCTGATGATGGGCCAAATGCAACTGATCGCCAAGCGCTGTCCAAATGGTTGAACATTCCGAGAAGCGAAAAAAAATTTTTTTTTTCTACCAATTATTTCTAGAGCTCGGTATTTTGAAAAAAGCCTGAACACATTTCAGCCGAGTGTTCAATGACATTTGGACGGACATTTTCCCATTTTTTGACCATGCCCAACTTGGTATCCAAATTGCGTTGCTTTCCGGCCGTTTCGATGCGTTGGTGGACACGCACAATACTTAAAGGCTAATTAGTCTTAACACAGCACCCCTTTTCAGGTACATCGACCACGATATCACTGGATTTTGTTTGGCTCCAGAAAAGTTTAAATAATTTTTGATGATTGAAGCATAAGTTTTGAAATTTTGCCGGCGGCGTCTATTGGCACCGCAGGGGAACACCCTATGTTCCCCAGGGATTTTTGGAAAGGGGTTTAAACAAAGTGGTATGACATAAAAGGCATAACTGATCATGAATCTGGCATCTATTCGGGCGGTTTCGAATCCCAGACAATAAAACCAATAAAGTGGATTTTGAGCAGCAATATAAATTTATGAAGCAACAAAGCATTTTTGATGAGAGAAAATGAGAGAGCAACAAATCAACAAATAAATATCGGTAATTATTTTTCGTTGCTTTCATTCGTCCGCTTTTTCTTCCGTTGGTGGCGAAAATGGCCTTAAATTGAGTTTTATTTTCAATAAAACCAAATGCTGTTTGCTTCTGCTTACCCAAAACAATTTTTGCCTCCCAACAAAGCAAATTGGACATCGTTCAAATTGTCCAAATTTTCGTCGTTTTCCCACTGAATCGCCGCCGTCTCCTCAATTGGGCATCGCTTCAACAGCCAATTAAAAGTGTCTTCATTTATTAGTGTCAGCTTTTCTTTGGTTCGTTCGTTCACCGATTCAAATGGCTCAGTTGGCATTGTTCTCACATGATCAATTCGAATAATGTAACTGACGGAAGAAATGGCACGGAGAAATGCCTAAACAAAAAGAAAATGCAAATTAAAGGCAATCAATCAGTCAGTCAGTCGTCTAATGAATTATGGCCGGCCACCTCTTTCAAATTGTTGACCCATTCAAGAATTGATCCATCAAAATAATCAAAGAAACGCAATCGCTTTGGTTGTCCATTTTTGCTCGGCGTGTGCAACCATTTGGACAACACTTGGCCAGCAGTTGCATTTGGCCCATCATCAGCAATTACGTCGGGTAATAGAACACCAGAATCGATTGAATTCAGATGCTTGAGATCGGTGAGAAATGTTGGTGAAGTGTGACGACGCAAATTGTCCAAATGATCGCGACCGGCAATGCCCAAATGGCGAATATTTGGCGCAAAAATGGGCCAAATTTGACGGATAAAAACATTCCAAATTGGCTGAGTATCACTTTCATTTCCGTATGAATGCACATACAATTTCAATTTGGTGCCCATTCTGTCCCAAATTTGCTTGTTGGAACGGAGAAATGCAATGACGGAATAGTCAATGTAGCTGAAAAGGGAACAACATACAGAAAACTTTCTAACACACAGAAAATGACGCATTTACTCAATCCGAAGGTTCTTAAAGCGGATTTTGTTGGGTAGCGGACGGTCCGGCAGAGGAAAACGCACACCTTTGCCATCGATCCATACAAACAGTTTCGCTTTTGGTTCTGGTCCAATGCCCTCGCAAATTTCGATTGGTCGACAAATTGTCAATTCCGTCGTTTTGCCAGCAAAATGCGCGTCAATTAAAACATCGAAACGGTCAGAAAGTAATGCCATTTTGAGTCCAAGTTGGGGACGGTCAAAAGATGGGAGAATGTCCATCCAAACGTCGCCACAAATCCAACTGAAACATGAAAACAAAAATGGGAAAATGAAAAATTTAATTTGATTAATTCATTACCGTCTGTTCATTTTTTGTTCCAATTTTAGTGCACACTTTTCCCTTTTTCCAATTGATCGGTGTCTTTTGAAACAGAATTTTACTTTTATACTTTAAATAAATATTAAAAAAATTAATGATTTGTTTTTTAAAAATAAAATTTTACGAAATAAATATTGTCGGAATCACGGTCTACGTCAGTTGGGCCCTCACGATTGGGCCCCCACGTTTGGGCCCTCGCGTTTGGGCCCCACACGTTTGGGCCCCAGTACGTTTGGGCCCCACACGTTTGGGCCCCAATAAAAATTTTTCAAATTTCCAAAAATAATATCAATATTAAAAAAAAAATTTATCAATGATTCATTGGTAATTGCAATTAATGCCTTTCAAATATTCAATGACACGGGGAACGGTTAACATAATTGTGATTACAAGTTTTTTGTGGCAGCTTATGAAAATTATTTGTTCTTTCGTCATTGCTTAGCGTTCTGCGCGCATTACAGAGGGCGCTTCCATCATTTCAACAGCACGTCTTTTGGTGGCTGTCGTGAATTTTTGCGCAATGACGCGACTTGGATCCCGTTCATATGTGTGTGATGTCGCCATGCGGCTGAATTCATCTCGAAGTAAAGTCCAAATCCGTCCTTTGCATTTGTTGACACCGTTGTTCTTGAACTCCCATCGCCAAAATTAGTTGTTCCATCGGCACTTGTCTTGGTAAGTGTAGAGATGGCTACCATGCTGTAGCTTTGGGCTATTCTTTTGTGTTAATTTGCTGTTGCATACTGTAAGAATGATATTATTATCTTTAAAAACGTAAAACATAACATTTTGATAACAAAATTTGATTCAAATTGTAACTAATTTTGTTTTTTTTAATATTGATATTATTTTTGGAAATTTTATTAGTTTCAATAAAGAATTTTTTGTAAATTTGAAAAATTTTTATTGGGGCCCAAACGTGTGGGGCCCAAACGTGCTGGGGCCCAAACGTGTGGGGCCCAAACGCGAGGGCCCAAACGTGGGGGCCCAATCGTGAGGGCCCAACTGACGGGTTCCGCGGAATCACTTTTTTGTTTTTTGCGATTTTATAATGCAAGATTTTAATAGGACAATTTTTTTTAGCTCCTAACCCACCTAAGTTTTAAAATTTTCACAATGGTGCGTGCGGGTACGGTAACAAATCGGGGTGGACGGATAATTTGGCATAAAAAATGCATTTCTAATGAAACTAAGAATGTTTAGGTAATTTGAATGCTTCTTTAAAAAGTTATGCTGCATTAAAAGTGCCAAAATATTTTATGGTCGTGTAGTGTTGTGAACTGCAATAGAGCCAAAATGCCTTTAATTAGGTTATTACTCAATCTTGAGATTGTCAAAACGGATTTTGTTGGGCAACGGATGGTCCGGCAACAGAAATTCCATCCAATAGACCAATAGTTTTGGTTCAATGTCTTTGCGAATTGTAATTGCTTGCACTCCAAATTGTCAATTCGTTTTTTCCATCAAAATGCGCGTCCACCAAAAAATCGAAACGGTCGGAAAGCAATGCCAAATTGAGTCCGAGTTGAAGACGGTCAAAGAAGGGCAGAATGTTCATCCACACGTCGCTACAAATCCAACTGAAATGCGTTAAAAAAACTTAGTGTAACCTAGAAATTTTCAAGTTAAAAATTCCTTACATTTTCTTTGAACGTCGTCGGTTCATTTTTCGCCAATTAGCTGAGCACACTTGTAATTAATTAGGCGTAAATTATGGTTGTAAAATGACATTAAATGTCAATTTTCTATGCCTTTTATATGATTTTTCCCTCATCGGTACTCAAATGTACGCTAATACCCTTTTTTCACCACTATCGGTACTCAAATTTTACTATAAAAATGCCCTTGTTTCTTCTTCCCCTCCTCATTCCATTCATTCGCTCATTCATTTTTAATCGAAATTTTCCCCGCTCATTTTGTTGCTGCAAAAATGCCTTCTTCAGCACTTCGGTACGTTTATTGTTTCTTTATTTTTTGTTTTCTGACGTTTCGCATTTCTTTTGCCAATTTTTGTTGCCAAAATTGCAAGATAAAAATTTTAAACAATTTCAAAACCAATTTTGAAGGATTTAGCATTCAATTTAATTTTTTTAATCCCTCGCTTTCATTGCTTTTCCCTCCCTTTAATTCATTCATTTGCCCAATTCATTTTTCAGTTTGTGTGCCGTGACTTTACTGTTGGTTAGCTGTGGCAGCATTCTTTGGTTCTTTTCTGATCATGTCAAAAAACGACGACGCCCTCACAAAGAAATGTAAAATAAATTAAACAGAAAATTAAAAAAAAATTTTCAATTTTTCAGCTTTATTTCTGCCGATTGTTGGCTTTTGGTGTTCGACTTCCTTTCGCCTTCCAAACTTGGCCTCGAAATTGCAATGATTAGCCGTCGATTTGATCTCCGAGTGGACGAACATTTCAAGACGCGCAAATGGGCATTGAACAACAAATTGCTAATCCAATGGGACATTCAAGAAAATGGAACGAAGAAAATGCAAATTGTCAAATCCGATGGAAATCCATTGCCAATTCCGCAAGAACCGTTGCCGAACAAAGTCATCGGAATCAGCGGACACATTCGGATCATGTAAAAATGTTTATTGTTAGATCAGCGCATAGGCAAACGCTTGGCTTCGGGGGGGGGGGGGGCTGAATTAAAGAATTCGCTGTTTAGGGGTGTTTTTTCATTTTTAGAAATCCTGAATTAGGAGGTGTGTTTTGTAGGGAAATAGAGCCGTTTTTCGCCAAAAAACCCCATTTTAGTGTCCATTTTTAAAAATTTGCCCATTTTTCTTGAAATTTTTATTTTTTTAGATTGGAATTTATTTGTGATCACTAGGGTTGTAAATTATATGGACTAAAAAACGCAAAATATGGACATAAAATATGGACTAAAAAAGGCCGAAATATGGATTAAAAGGCTCAAAAATGGCAAAATATGGACTAAAAATTGCCAAAATTTAAGTTTTAAATCCTCAAAAATTCCAAAAAAGGTTTATATATTCACTATTTGCTTAAATAATCTTAAAAAATACAATAAACAACCAAAAAATGGATTTAAAACCTAAAAATGAAAATTTTTTGTTGTCGTCCGTTGTTTAAAAAACAACTCCAAGTTTGCCAATTTCAAAAAAAAATTCCGCTTCTAAAAAAAAGAAAGATCGCAAAAAATGGTGAAAATATTTGTTAAAAATGCCAAAATGACAACAAAAAACTCAAATTTTTGTATTTTTTGTTATGTAATTTGTAAAAATTTCCAAAAAGTCGATCTTTAGGGGTGTATTTTTCGCTTTTTTTTGCATTTTTCTTGTGAAAATTTGCCAAAAATGGCCGAAATATGGACTAAAAAGGCAAAAATGGCGAAATATGGATTTATTCCCGAAAACCCCAAAAATATGGATTTATATGGACTAAAAACCTTCACCAAAACAGAAAATTTTAACGCAGAAATGCTATTTTTGAGCCCCTTTCTTCATAGCATATGCGCAGAAAAAATATGTTAATCCATATAATTTACAACCCTAGTGATCACTTTTCAGGTACATCGATCAAAATGTGCTCACTTTTCTCCGCCATTTTCACCATTCTTTCGCCGCCACTTATACAGTGTATTTGGACATTATCACCAAAGACATTCGCATTTTGGAACATACATGAACAAGGGGTGCGCCAGGGCGAGGGGCCCATACGACGGACGATTGGCGCAGGGGGGGTGCGCCAGGACCAATTTTTCGTACGAAGGCCCCCAAGTTTCCCCGGCGACGACCTTTTTTTTTTTTTTTTTGCTATTCAGACCATTTTTTCTGCCGACTTTCCAAAAAAATTTTTCGGGAACAGGTGGGCCGGCGGTGCCGATAGGCGCCGCCGGGGAAAATTTTGCAAATTCGAGTGCCAATTTGTTAACAGATTTTCACCAAAAACTTCCAAATTTTGCGATTTTTTGGCAAGTCGACGACTTTTTTTTTTGTAAAAAAAAACGTTTTTTTTGCGGCGTGGTTTTTTTAAAACTTTTTGGGGGCCAGGGGGGGGGGTTCGGCGGCGCCGATAGGCGCCGCCGGAATTTTTTTTGTAATTTTGTATGAATTTCGCTAAGAAAATTGTGCAAATTTAAAATTTTCCCCCTTCGTTACGACCCCTTCCCCCCCCCCCCCACGACGACCCCCCCCCCCCCTCCTTTACAGCCCCCCCCCCTTTACGACGAACGAGGGGGGGGTGCGCCAGGCCTCTTACGACGAGGGGGGGGGGGGTGCGCCGGCGCACCCCTTGTTCATGTATGTTTTGGAATTTGTTTTGCACAACATTTGGCCATTGTTCCGTGATTCAATTCGTAGCTTTTTTTTGAACGCC
Organism: Heterodera schachtii; assembly: GCA_023374025.1. Classification (NCBI taxonomy): domain Eukaryota; kingdom Metazoa; phylum Nematoda; class Chromadorea; order Rhabditida; family Heteroderidae; genus Heterodera; species Heterodera schachtii. Next base: position 51,387 of record SIJG01000160.1, read on the forward strand.
ATCGCTTTTCGTCGTATGTGTCAATTGGCCCCAACAATGCTCACCGATTGTCCGGCACTTCGTTTTGTCAATTCGGATGACGCCATTTTTCCCGAATTTCTGCCCGATGACAATGCCATCATAGCATCGGATGGCGAAACGGTGGCCAAATGGCTTTTCACGCCAAGTCCGGATGGTGCGCCCAAGTGGCTCCAATGCCTTGTGAATTTATCGGTGGATCAATGGACGGCTTCGGTGATTGTTGGAACGGGCCAATTCAGTCTGGCCAATTCAGTCTGGCCAATTAGTCTGAGCTAACTCAGTCTGAGCCAACTTTGAGAGTGTCAATATAACGTGTTAAGTTGTTGACCGATGAATATCCAACAATCTTGAGATCATTTAAAAGCTTTTTATAGGCTCTATTAGCCTCCTAATATTTACAGGGAATGTTGAATTGTAAAAAAAGATAGAGACAGAAAAAAGCCTCAGAAATTTTCTGCTTTTTTTTTTTTTGCTGTTTTCAATCGACAATTTTTTTTTGTTTTGTGATCTGCTTAAGCACTTCGAATTAGCTCAGAAATATCCAGCTTTCGAATGATACCCAACAATGTTTGTTATACGTTTGGTCAACAAAGAAAAAGAATTGTAGCCTTTTTTTTTTACTTTGCTGAGACTGAGTTGGCCCGGGTTTTGCCGTCCTATTGCATTGGTTTTTCTGTTATATTTTTGTCCATTATTTTTTAGGCATTTTCCAATGCTTCTTCACCACTGACTTTCCACATTCAATTGACGCTTTCGTCCAGCTTAATTGGCTTCGTCGTGGAATTTGATCTGATCAACGAAGTGACTGGGGAGCAATTGGCACTGGAACAATATGACACAGATATTTTTGAGCTCTTCCGTTGTCCAATTGAATGGGATGATGAAAAATGGGACAATGTGTGGGAAGAATTGAGTGCTGCTCGACCGAGAGGGATTGACATTTGGATCGAGGAAGGCGGATTTGACGAGGGGTGAACAACAATTTAGCTAAAATGATCAATGCTTTTTTTATGAGAATTACCGTACTTACTGAATTAGTACCTCCGGGGGTTCTAATTCAGAGGGGGGCTTTATTTTTCAACCACCCTCAAAAAGGGGCGGTGCTAATACAGAGGGTGTGGTTCTCTAATTCATTAAGTACGGTAACTACAATATGCAGAGGAAAAAATCAAGAGCAAAAAATGCTCGAAAAATCATTGTTTTGTTTTAGATTCTCAGGCCATTAACTTTTTGAAAATTAACAAAAATGGGGCACAAAAAATTAAGGATTGTTAATTGGTTGGACTCATAAAATGCCATTGGACCCATAAAGATTTAATTGAGCTTAAAATGCAATTTAAATCGTCATTTGTTCAGTCTTCTCGACGCCGCTTCTCCCGGACCAAGTGATCAGCAACAGCAGCAGTAGAAAATGAATTAATTAATTATTAATTGATGGTTAATTGATGCGATTATGATGACCGGAATGACATGTTGGCACTGTGCCATTTCAATATTGTATTGTGTATAATTTGTTTGTTTGTATATGTATTTGACATTTACTTGCTCTCAAATGTGTCCATTTCCATCATTGTATTTTATGTGTACGTAATTAATTCATTGTGCGTAATTCGTTGGTACAAATGGCTTTTGCTAAAATTTCCGACATTTTTAAAAAACTGTTATAGACTTCAAAAGCTTTCAATTGATACTAAAAATATGGGCATGAAGAAAAATCATCAAAAAAAAATCCTTCGGTGAAATTTTCAAAATTTATGAGCTGTCATGGGGCGAGAACATTTCAAAATTTCAATTTGAAAAGTTTTTAAAAGGGTAGGTTCTTTAAAACAAAAATTTGGCATTTCTGCTAGCCTACGAGTTTTCCTTAAAATTATTTTAGAGTCAAAAAATTGTTGCCAAAAAATACGGAAAAATTGACTCTTAATTTGGCAATTTTGACGCTGTGCCAACAATTTTTTTGTAAGAAAGTTCGTATAATATTTGAAATTTGCAGGCCAATAGAGAAAAATCATTAAAACTACTGAAATGCGAAACCAAAAAAATGAATTTAATTAAGAGGCCGCGGAAAAAAGTGATGAAAATTCAATAATATATATTTATAAATTATTAAACGGTTTTTTTTTGATTATTTTAAATAATTTTTTTACATTTTTACGGTCAGTAATTTAATCTAAAATAATTGCTTTAAAGACCCAATTTTTTTTTTGCATTTTTAAAAATAGTGACGTAATTTTGAATTTTGGGAATGGCATCGGCACCTGAACCAACCAACAAATTGCCAAAATTTGGGCAGAAAAAAAGTCTTTTACCAAGAATAAAAAATATTACAAAAAAAAAATTTGTAAAAATTCTCATCTACCCCTACTTTTGGTGCTGATTAAAAAAAGTCTTGTGGACCAATTTTGAGATTTATTTCTTGAAAAGAATTCATTTTTGAAGTGCCTTAATTTACGGACTCGCTCAGTTGGGCGCTCACGGTTGGGCGCGCATGTTGGGCGCGCACGGTTGGGCGCTCACGTTTGGGCGCGCACGGTTGGGCGCGCACGGTTGGGCGCTCACGGTTGGGCGCGCACGGTTGGGCGCGCACGGTTGGGCGCGCACGGTTGGGCGCTCACGTTTGGGCGCGCACGGTTGGGCGCGCACGGTTGGGCGCTCACGGTTGGGCGCGCACGGTTGGGCGCGCACGGTTGGGCGCGCACGGTTGGGCGCTCACGTTTGGGCGCGCACGGTTGGGCGCGCACGGTTGGGCGCTCACGTTTGGGCGCGCACGGTTGGGCGCCAGCATGCTTTTCCACTTAAGCTTTTTTCTTTGGCATCCAAATCCAATAATCTTGGTATCATTCGAAAGCTCTAAACATGCTCTATTAGCCTAACAAAAAAAGAAGAGATTTTTAAGCCTGGAAAAAATTATATTTATAAAAAAACTACAAAAATTTTGCTTTTTTTGAGATTTCATTTTATAACTTTTTTAGTAATTGTCTAATCGCTAAGCAATAGCTTAGAAAAAGCTTCTAAACATGTTAAGCTTTCGAACGATACCAAGATTATGGGATATGGATGACAAAGAAAAAAGTTATAGAAAGTTATAGTGGAAAAACATGCTGGCGCCCAACCGTGCGCGCCCAAACGTGAGCGCCCAACTGAGGTAAACCGTTAATTTAATCATTTTTTTCTGTTTTTTATATTTCGGAAACTAAATAAATTTTACAGTGAATAAATTATTTTATTATTTGTCATTCTTCTGTGAATGCAAAAGTGCTGCTGCTGAAAATATCGCAGAAATGTGAACCAAAACAAATGAATGAATGGTTGGGCGAAACGCTGGGAATTTTTTTTGAAAAAAAAAAATTAATTTGCATTTAATGCGATGGGAAAATAAGAAAATTTTGTTCAAATTTAAAATATAATTATTGAAAATAAAGCAATATTTTGATTGTTGGCAAAAGCAAAGTGTAAAATTCAATTGTAGAAATTTTTTTGCCAATTTTTAGGTGATTAAAACTTTAAGCCCCCACCCCCCCCCATCCTTGGGCATGTTTGTCTGATCACATTTGACTTTTTGTTATTATTGTTGTTGCATTTTGATGATCACAATTTCTACAATTATTCAAATCTTTCATTTAACACAAATATAAATAATAATACATGAATAAATCGGAACCCGTCAGTTTGGCCCCGCACGGTTCGGCCCCAGCCAATTTTTTTGACTATAACTTTTTTCATTGTCATCCAAATCAAACATTATTGGTATCATTCGAAAGCTGTAAATGGTCTCTATTAGCTCGCAAAATTTTGAAAAATTTCGTAAAGACTCAAAAAAATTATGGCCACAAGAACTCAAAAAAACCAAATTTTCCAACTTTTTGGCCATAAATTTGTTCAAAATTGACGAAATTTTTTGGAAATTTGCAGGCTAATAGAGCATCTGAAGGGATCTCGAATGATATAAAGATTGTTCGATTTGGTTGACAAAGAAAAAAGTTTAAGTCCAAAAACATGGCTGGGGCCGAACCGTTCGGGGCCGAACTGACGTAGACCGGAATAAATTCCTATTTTAATTAAGAATATACCTTCGGGAATTTTTTATTTAACATCATAAATAGAAAATACATGAATGAATTCTATTTCAATTAGCAAATCCAAAAAAGGATCGAATCGACTTCTCCCGGGCCGAGTGATCTGCAGAAGAAATGGTCCAACCAATTGATTGGTGATGAAATTGTCTGACCGAAATGATGTTGGCATTGGCATTTTGCCATTTAAATATTGCCTAATTGTTTGTATATCTATTTGACCTTTGCTTGCTCGGAAATGCGTCCATTTCCATTGTATTTTATGTGCATAAAATTAATTAATTGTGAGTAATTAATCGTTGATAAAATGGCTAATAATAAAAATGACACAACAAATTTCTGCTTACTTTAGGCTGTCAATTTTTTAGCCATACAAAATTAGATAGGTATTATTAACGGTATTTAAAACGGCAAATTTAACATTTTATCCGCTGGAGTACTGCTGGTGAAAAAACTCAAGCGCTCCGCAAAAAACAACATTTTTTTTATGTCAATTTCAGTCGGAAATGGGTAACAACAACACTAATTCAAATAAAAGAATCAACAAATGAAAGTGAGAGAGAGCATTTCTGAGATAAAACGAGAGCAAAAAATCAAATTCCAATTAGCGAAGGTCGACCATTTCTTAAATATATGTAATTTGATTGCTTTCATCCGCTTCTTCTTCCGTTGGTGGAAACAATAGCCTAAAATTTAGTACCATTTGAATTGGATGAATTATTTTTCGTCAAAATCACAAATTCCGTTGCTTGTTGCTCTCACCCAATGCTATTATTGCCACGCCACAAATCAAATTTGACTTTGTTCAAATTGTCGTCCCAATTTTCGTTCCAATGAACCGTCACCGTCTCCCCAGGGCACCGTATCAACAGCCAATTATACTCGGATAATGCCCACAATGTCAGCTTCTCATTTGTCTCATCGTTCACCACTTCAAATGATCCGTTTGGCGTTGTTATCGTGTCAAAAATAAGTTGAATAATGTAAGAGGACGAAGTGGTGGCACGGAGAAATGCCTAAACAAAATTTGGTAAAATAAAAACAATTTAAAGAAAAATATGGGGGGCCACCTCTTTGAAATTGTTGATCCATTCGAGAGTCGGTGAACCCAAATAATCACGGCAATGCAATCGCTTCGGTTGGCCATCTTTTCTCGGCTTGTGTAACCACTTGGACAATGCTTGGCCAGCAGTTGCATTTGGCCCATCATCAGCGATTACGTCGGGGAACAGATCAAATTGGGAAATTGATTTTGAGGCGGTTGGGAATATTGATTTTGGGGGAAATTTTGTTGGGTCATTTGGCTGTGATGAGAAAAATTTTGAAAGGGCTGAGATTGGTAGGAATAATTTTGTTGAAAATTTTGGTCTTGGGACGAAATTTGCAAACCTCCGTTTACATTTTGGTTCGTCCTCGCACTCATCACTGATTCATTGATGTAATAGTCGAGCAATAAATTCATTGCTTAACGCAAAAAATAAATTAGGAAAAAATGAAAATTGGTGCTGAAAAATAAATTAAGCAAATTTCGAAAATGAATAGGAAAAAGTCAAATGCTGCTTGTTGCACAATCGGCTCGCTTTTCGCTGTCAAAAGGTTGGATTTACGCCGTCTCTGCAGGAGCGCCACGTTGGAGAAAACGAGAATTGGTTCGGGGATGGAATTGGGATTTGGGATGAGGGAAATGATTCCAAATTCTACCACTTTATATTTAAAGTCAAATACTCACTGCTCGTTTAACAGCAGTTTAAAAACCAAGGGGATCAAAGTTTTGGGGAATTTATTGGGAGATTAAAAGACAATTCATAAAACATAAATAATAAATTCAATATAAAAAGAAAACATAAAACATTACAAAATTCGAATACAATTTTCGAATGTGAAGACAAATATGAAAAAACATAAAATGACAACAAATAAATATTGAAATGGAAATATAACGCGAAAACAATCGCTATGAAAAAGAATAATAAAAGGATAAATCACTATTTATCCTACGTCCCCCGCCGCTCAAAGATCCGTGTCCTCACGGATTGATCGCCGCGCACCTCCCCCGGGTCTAGCAGATGTCGAGCGCCTGCGAGATGATGTCGTCCGAGGCGATCCAATGGTGCAGTTGTCGGCATTGTGGAAACATTCTGAAAAAACAAAAGAGGGAGGGGGCGAGTATGATCGGAACTTTGATAAATGGGGTCATTCGGACATGGACAGATTTTTCCATTCCGTCTTTCATAATAATTGTCGACAAAATTTGGTGAAAAAATAATTGAGAAAAGGCTTGGAGGTTTATTTTTCAAAACAAAACCATGCTTTTCAACTCCATTACTCGAATTTTGACTCGATCGATCAGCTTTGTATTTGGAATTGACAAATATTCGATTTGAATTCGATTTGTCAAAATTTTTGGGAATTTTGGGAGGGCTTTTGGTCGAAATGTTTATTTGGGAATTGTCCTTTTTAATTTCAGCTCCATTATTCCGAGTTTGACATGGTTGATTCGATTTGTATTTTGAATTAACAAATATTCGATTTGAATTTGACTTGTCCAAATTTTTGGAAATTTCGGGAGATTTTTTGGGCTGGTTTTTAGCCAAAATGTTTAATTGGGAATGGTCCTTTTTAAATTTGGAATTGATAAAAACTCGTGAATTTCCCTGGTTTTGGGAATGACAAATGATTTTGTTGGAAATTTTTTGATTGGAAACTTCCGATTGATAGGATGAATTGTGTTTTTTGGATGGCTGGCATTTATCCGCCAAACTTTTCGTGTCTTCCTTTTTGTCGGCACATTTCAAAATTTTCTGAAATTTGGTAGAAAACCTTTTAAATCCTTTCCTCTTCAAAAATTTTCCAGAAAAAATCGATTCCAACAGAGTTTTGAGCTCGTCTCTTTCGGCGGACAAGTTCTTCAATTCATTTTCCAACTGATGGATTTTTTCTTGAAATCCATATTTCGGCACTTTTTCAACTTTCTCCGTTTTCACCGGATCAAATTTTGAGATGGGACCATTGTTGTTGGGCCCAAAGCCTTTATTCAGTCTCAACAAATGATTTGAATCAATTCGAGACTGATGGGAATGAAATTGGATTGGATCAAAAGGCAATTTTTCGGGATTGAAATTTAAAAATTTATTTGGAATATGATTGTCCACGAAGATTCGACTTCCAAACTCCTTAACTTTTATTGGGAATGGCTTTGAGTTGTATGGAAAATAAGTTTTTTGGGATTTTTCCACAAAAATTTTTGAAAACGAGCCATTGAGAATTTGTTGGTTGCCGTCCCACTCGCAAATGGAATACATCTCCATCAAAATCTGTTGTTGGGTTGGCGTTTCCTTTTTTGTGGATTGAATCGGTTGAAAAGGAATTTTTGCTTCTTCAAATTGATTTTGCACTTTTTCGAAGCCTTTCAAATGTTGCTTGTTCGGGTTGTGCTCGCTTTCAGAGCGCATTTGGATATTTTTTGGATGCTCATCGAATTGTTGAATGAGCGGACCCTGATAAGAAATTTGGTGGTGCTGTTGGCACGCTTGAGCATACCGGACCGGTTTTTGCTCTCGCCAGCTTTCGTCTTCTGTCCAATTTGAAAAATTTCGCTGTGAATTTTCCGAGCTGGATAAAATTCATTTTGGCCATTTCGAATTGCGAGCTTTTGTGAATTCGTTTGGGGAATTTGATTTGGGAATTCACAAAAATTTTGTTGGCCGAATTGGTTTCGGTCCGAATCCCAATTTGATCGGCTGTATCCTTTTTCATAACCATTTTGGCCATAACTGTTTTCAGGGCATTGGAAATTGTTTTGGGGAATTTGAGTTCGGTGGGAGACTTTTTGGTAAAATTGGTTTCGGTCTGAATTCCAATTTACATGAGAGACTTCTTCATCAATATTATTTTGGCCATAATTTGCTGAAAATCGGTGCCGAACTGGTTGCCGATTTTCCATTTCATTTTCACCCAAATAGCCAAAATTTTGAAATTGGGTGGCGTTATTTCCAACCATTGGCTCCTCTTGGTAAATTTGAGAGGAAGAAGCAAATTGAGAAAAATTGGGAAATTGATTTTGAGGCGGTTGGGAATATTGATTTTGGGGGAAATTTTGTTGGGTCATTTGGCTGTGATGAGAAAAATTTTGAAAGGGCTGAGATTGGTAGGAATAATTTTGTTGAAAATTTTGGTCTTGGGACGAAATTTGCAAACCTCCGTTTACATTTTGGTTCGTCCTCGCACTCATCACTGATTCATTGATGTAATAGTCGAGCAATAAATTCATTGCTTAACGCAAAAAATAAATTAGGAAAAAATGAAAATTGGTGCTGAAAAATAAATTAAGCAAATTTCGAAAATGAATAGGAAAAAGTCAAATGCTGCTTGTTGCACAATCGGCTCGCTTTTCGCTGTCAAAAGGTTGGATTTACGCCGTCTCTGCAGGAGCGCCACGTTGGAGAAAACGAGAATTGGTTCGGGGATGGAATTGGGATTTGGGGTTTGGGATGAGGGAAATGATTCCAAATTCTACCACTTTATATTTAAAGTCAAATACTCACTGCTCGTTTAACAGCAGTTTAAAAACCAAGGGGATCAAAGTTTTGGGGAATTTATTGGGAGATTAAAAGACAATTCATAAAACATAAATAATAAATTCAATATAAAAAGAAAACATAAAACATTACAAAATTCGAATACAATTTTCGAATGTGAAGACAAATATGAAAAAACATAAAATGACAACAAATAAACGGTAGGGGTCAACTGCGTCTGGCCAACTGCGTCTGGCCAACTGCGTCTCGCCAACTGCGTCTGAGCCAACTGCGTCTTGGGGCCAACTGCGTCTGAGCCAACTGCGTCTCGCCAACTGCGTCTGGCCAACTGCGTCTTAGTACTAAAAGGGTCAACTGCGTCTCAGTTAAAAAATCATAATATCATAAAATCTATTAAAAATTCTTAACGAAATTCGCTTAAACTTAACCCGTTAATTACTTTATTGTTCTAGCGTCCTTAAATACTAATAGAATTTTTTTTATTTTCTTAAATTATTACTTTCTTTAGACTTAGTGGTTTCGAATGATACCAAAGTTACAAACAAAGCCTAAGCTCAGTCCTAGGCCCAATCAAGACTAAGATTAGGCCTAAGCCAAGCCGTTGTATGAATTGCCTTTTGTACGAGTTGTCATGACACTAGGTTTAACAAACCGAAATTTTTTGTTAAAAAATTACTGATACCGGACAAAGAAACATTTCCTCAGTTATTGGGACGGCTAAAATACCATGGACACATAAAATACCTACCATTGTCTCATAAAAGGTCATGTGACGCGTAAACCGTTTTTGAGAAGCGTTAAAACCGACTAGAATGATCATAAATATTGCCAAAAACAAATTAACCCAAATTCTTGAAATGCTATTAGAGGGATTTATTGCATTTACCAAATGAATAGATGGTACTTTGTTGTACTGTATATTTTATTTTTATTTAAAAAAAAATTTTTGTAGAAGATTTTGGTATTTAATCAACTGAGACGCAGTTGGCCCTTTTAGTACTAAGACGCAGTTGGCCAGACACAGTTGGCGAGACGCAGTTGGCTCAGACGCAGTTGGCCCCAAGACGCAGTTGGCCAGACGCAGTTGGCCAGACGCAGTTGGCCCGTTCCGACAAATAAATATTGTGGAAATATAACGCGAAAACAATCGCTATGAAAAAGAATAATAAAAGGATAAATCACTATTTATCCTACGCCACAATGTCAGCTTCTCATTTGTCTCATCGTTCACCACTTCAAATGATCCGTTTGGCGTTGTTATCGTGTCAAAAATAAGTTGAATAATGTAAGAGGACGAAGTGGTGGCACGGAGAAATGCCTAAACAAAATTTGGTAAAATAAAAACAATTTAAAGAAAAATATGGGGGGCCACCTCTTTGAAATTGTTGATCCATTCGAGAGTCGGTGAACCCAAATAATCACGGCAATGCAATCGCTTCGGTTGGCCATCTTTTCTCGGCTTGTGTAACCACTTGGACAATGCTTGGCCAGCAGTTGCATTTGGCCCATCATCAGCGATTACGTCGGGGAACAGATCATCGGAATCGATTGAATTCAACTGATCAAGATCAGTGAGAATTGTCAGTGAAATGCCATGGCGCAAATTGTCCAAGTGGTCGACATTGGTAAAGCTCAAATGGCGGATGTTTGTCGCAAAATTTAGCCAAATTTGATAGGTGAAGACGGCCCAAATCAGCAGATAGTCATGTTCGGTTTCGTATGAAGGCACATTCAACTCCAATTTCGTGCCTTTTCTGTCCCAAATTTGCTTGTTGGAACGGAAAAATCCGAGCACAGAATGGTCAATGTAACTGAAGAAATATATAAATGCTTTAATATGCGCTTTCGTTTAAAATTATTTACTTAATCCGAAGGTTCTTAAATCGAATTTTGATGGGCAGCGGACGGTCAGGAAATGGAAATGCCACCAATTTATCAGCGATCAGTACAGACAGTTTCGCTTTTGGTCCTTTATCTTCCTTGCTAATTAGTATCAATTTCCAAATTGTCAATTCGCTTTTTCCATCAAAATGCGTGTCCACCAGCGAATTGAAACGAGGTGAAAGCAATGCCAATGTGAGACCAAGTTCAACACGTTCAAAGAAAGGGAGAATGTCCATCCACACATCGCTACAAATCCAACTGAAAAGCGTGAAAATTAATGAAAATGAGAAATTTCTTTATGTTGATAATTTCTCACATTTTTTTGCTTAAAGGTCGTCGCTTCATTTTGTGGCAATTAGCAGATTTTGTCGTAAATTACTTTTTAAATCAGCAGAACGGTGATTTGTGCTTACTAATTTTAATGTTTATTGCTTATTTGAACGGATAAATGTGAGCCGAGAGTGGTCAATGTGAAAACACGGAAAATTTCTGCGCTAATATTTTAGTATAAAATGCCCTTTTTTCTTTTCCTTCCCTCATTCCATTCTCTCATTATTCTCCCTATATTTTCCGATCATTTTGTTGCTGCAAATGTCTTCAGAAATTTTGTACGTTTATTATTTCTTTTTTCTGACATTTCGCATTTATTTTGCTCAAATTTTGGCCAGAATTTGTGAGATGAAAATTTCAAAGTCACGGTAAATATCCATCATAGGTCCCAGACTCAAAATTGCATAAAAACACTTTTATAGGTTTTCTTAGGTGCTGAAAACGCCTAAACCGTCAAAAAAACTGCGCGGCAAAGCGTTTAAACCGATTTTTAAACCGGTTTAAAACTCGAAAATTTGAGTGAAAAAGGGGGCTCCTGACCTTTTAAAAAGATCAAATTCAGACAAATTAGGTATCATTCGAAAGCTCTTGACGGGCTAAGTCTAAAAATCAAGGAAATAAGTCGAACTGATGTCATCTAAACACTTGGACAACTGAGTCCCAGTGAAAATGGACACTTCAGTACCAAAAAATAATAAGCGGGGAATAACAATTTAAAGCAAAATTTCGCAAAAGGGAGCATGCGAAGACGGAGCAAGTAGTGGGGCGAGACGGAGGGCGGAGGAAGACGTCTGACGAGCGCCTCAGGCGGTTGACTGCGGGGGCCCGAAGGGCCCCCGCCAATCAGTCAACCGCCTGCGGATCACGCGCGGATTTCTTCCGTAGCCCGTAGTCTCGCCCCACCTACTGGCCGCCGTAGTCGAGTGTGCGGCGGTTTTTTAGCGCAATAAGCTAAATTAAACTTTTATATTTGACGTTCTTTTCCCATTTTTTTGACTACTCGTTTAAAAATAGTTTTAACGATTTTGAGGACCCATAACATGCGTCGGTTCGACTTAATTCCTTGATTTTTAGACTTAACTCGTTAAGAGCTTTCGAATGATACCAAACTTGTTCAAAATTTTTTATTTAAAATTGATTTTTGGCTGATTTTTGAGGCAAATTTTCGTGATTTAAACCGGTTCAAAAACCGGTTTAAACGCTTTGCCGCGCAGTTTTTCTGACGGTTTAGGCGTTTTCAGCATCTAAGAAAACCTATAAAAGTGTTTTTATGCGATTTTGAGTCTGGGACCTATGATGGATATTTTCCAAAGTCACTTTTGAAAGATTAGCTTTTTAGAGGCTAAAACTTCACATTTTACTTTTACCCTTTCGTCTTTAACCTTTGGGGCCTTTCATTGCTTTTCCCTTCCCTTTCATTCATTCATTTATTTCTCCAATTCATTTTCAGTTGGTGTGCCGTGTCTCTTCTTCTATTGGTCGTTTGTGCCATCATTCTTTGGTTCTTTTTTGGCCATGTCAAAAAACGACGACGCCCTCACAAAAAAGAAATGTAAAAATAAACATAAATTTTAAAATTTAATAAAAATTCTTCAATTTTTCAGCTTTATCTGCAGCGACTGTTGGCTTTTGGTGTTCGATTTTCTTGCGCCTTCTCAGCTTGGCCTTGGAATTGCACTGATTAGCCGCCGCTTTGACCGCATCGTCGACGAACACTTCAAAACACGCAAATGGAAATTGGGCGAAATGAAAATTTGCCACAAAATTGGAGAGAATGGCACCAAACAAATGCAAATTGTCAATTCCGATGGAAATCCATTGCCAATTCCGCAAAATCCGTTGCCCAACAAAGTCATCGGATTCAAACGCATTACGATTGCGTAAAAATTTGATTAATTTGGAATTTTTCGTCTGAATTTCAGTTACATCGATCAAAATGTCATCGCATTTCTCCGCCTTTTTCACCGTTTTTTCGCCTTTTCTTCAATATTCTTGAACATCACTGAAAATGTTCGCATTTTGGACTTTGTTTTGCTCAACATTTTGCCACTCCATTGTTGTGTTGTTTTTGAATACCATCGCTTTTCACCGTTTGCGTCAATTGGCCCCGTCATTTCTCAGCGATTGTCCATCACTTCGCGCTGTCTCTTTCAAAGATGCCATTCTGCCCGCTTTTCCGCCCGATGAAAGTGCCAATGCGTCGGATGGCCAAGCGGTGGCCAAATGGTTATTCACGCCTCGTCCGGATGGTCTGCCGAAAGAGCTTCAATGCTCTGCTAATTCACCGGTTGGTCAATGGTCGTCAACGATGGAACTGATTAAAACGGTATGATTATCCCTTTTTAATTGGATTTTCTATGATTTTTTTGTCACATTTTTAGGCATTTTCCAATGCTTCTTCTCCGGTTACTTTTTGCATTCACTTTTGGTCTTCTTCTCCACCTGACTTCATTGTGCCATTTGATCGGATCAACGAAGTGACTGGGGAGAAATTGTATCTTCTACAAGATAATACACATGATTGTTGCCTCTTCCGTATGCCAATTGGATGGGGTGGGAGAAAATGGAAAATTGTGTGGAAAGAAATGATTGATCGGACGAACCCAATTAACATTGGGATCGAAACGGCGGATTCGACGACGGGTGAATAAAATATAAAATGCTTAATGATTTCTTTTTTTTATGTTTTATGAGTCCAATCGACAATTCATAGACTTTATGCTTTCAAATGGTACCAAAATGGGTGATACTGTCGATGGTACTTCTCCCCCCCCCCCCTTTTTTTGAAATTTTTATTTTGTTTTCAAAAGACATGAAAGCATGTTTCCTAGAGTTTTCGGGGTCGCTTATCACGAATCTGGCATCTGTTTCGACCAATTTCGAACCTCGGACTTGAAACCCCGAAACCCCTAGGAAACATGCTTTCGTGTCTTTTGAAAACAAAAGTTTTTTTTCAAAAAAAAAGGGGGGGGGGGGAGTACCATCGACAGTATTACCCCAAAATGAACGGTTAATGGACAATATGTGGTACAAAAAAAGCATTTTAGTTGGTTGGACTCATAAAATGCCACTGAACTTATAAGAATTGAATTGGCTTATAATTTGCAATGGAATAATCATAGTTTTTTCAGTCTTCGCGACGCCGCTTCTCCCGGGCCAAGTGATCACTGATCAACAGCAGAAGAAATGAATGAATTCAATTGATCGATGCGATAAATGAGCGAAAATGATGTTGGCACTTTGCCATTTCAATATTGTCTAATTGTTTGTATTTGACCTTTCCTTGCTCGCAAATGCGCCCATTTCCATTGTATTTTATGTGCATGTAATTAATTCATTAATTGTGAGTAATTGTTGATAAAAAATGGCTAATGATAAAACGGGAAAAGCTGGGGATATTCGAGACGCAAAAAGGATGAGGAATTTGAGGTACTTTCCCTGTTTTAAGGTAGTACATATCAAACTAAAATTTAAAAAAAGCAACAATAAAAACGCGCAAATTCAAGAAAATTTGAATTTATTCAATTTTAACGATTTTGATCAAAAAATTATTAAATAAAATTGTTTTTTCCCCAAAAAACTCAAAATGCCTTAAATTTCACCTCATCGGCCAACCAAAAAAGCCCAAAATGAGGCTAATTAAAGTCACAAAAGTTCCCTACCTACAGAGGTAGAAGACGGAAACGAAAAAAGGTAATTCTCTGACAAATTTGGAAAAAAAGATAAAAAAGATTCAAAAATTCGATAGATAAAAAATATTATTTTTTAAATTTTAACGGTAAATAAAAGCCTTAAAAAGATCTTTTTTTTCAATTCCGGTCATTTTGTCGCGTATAAATGTTAGTGATGCTCGAGACCAAAAATTTCCCGAGATCGAGACTCCACAATCCCGGGCCCGGTTTTTTCCCAAATACCCGGGCCCGTCTGACAACCCTAATTTAAATTTGGTAATAAATAATGAATTTGTTTTTTGATTCATTCGACCACCGTTAGCGCCAATGACTCTGCTCTGATCGACGATGTCCTTCTTCTCATTAGCTTCTTCACTTTTGATAAATCCCAAATTTGTCGTACAAATACCGCAAATAATTAATTGGGCTCCATTTTTTGTAATCTTCATTTAAAGAGATGGGTCGACTGAGTCCCCATGGAATTTGGAGATTTGGACACACTTAACTTTGAGGCCTAAATAACTCTGTTCTGAATCTTTCCCCTTTAAATGACATCATTCGGCACATGATTCATATGTAGAGTTGATTTTAATGGAAGAATTTTTAAAAATTCAATAATATTATTTGCACAATGGCGGATTTTATGCATACAAATTCCAAACTTCAATGTTGAAAAAACACGTATTGAAATTAAATGCAATAAAAAACGGCCCTTTTTATCTTTATATTTCTGTATTGGCTGAAAACGAAAGTTACAATAAATTTATAATTACAGTATACGTCATCAAATACAATATATATAACAAATACGCATATAAATGTCCAACAGCACGGACAATGCAATGATTATTCCTGAATATCATAAAAACAAGCATCATCTTTATCATCATATATCAATATCATTATCATCCATCATTGGGGCGGCACTTTCTGTCATTTGCCTTCACGGACCGACACGGCTTTCTTCGGCTCGGCTTATTGAACTGTTGGCGATGAATGAAGCGGACTTCTGCTGCTTGGTCTTCTTGTACGCACGGAGGATGATGGAGTAGAACCAAGTGTGGAACAATGTGATGGAGAACAGGAACAAAAGCGGAAGGACAATAAAAAACAGCATGTCAGCAATAGGACCCACTTCTGAAAATATGATTTATTATAAATAGTATTTCAGTCATTTTGATATACGAAAGACCAACTGTCAGCAGGGATTTTGCTGAATTTCAAAATCAGGCCGATGAAAAAAAGGATCCAAAGAATTACAGAAGCGAACTTTGCGATGGGCTTAAATTAAAGAAATTAAAAGTTAAGTGAAATTATTTAAATTTTAAACTCACCATAATAATCAGATACGGAAGGAACAGTGACGGATTGCGCTTTCTCTGGGCAAAAATGACGACCAAATAGGCGATGGCGGAGACCAAGAACAGCTTAATACGGAGAAAGAGATTTTCAACCAAAATTGATCATTTCTTTCTCAATTACCAGTGCGAACGACAAATGAACGAAGCAGTACTCAGAGCATAAGTGATAGCCAAAAAACGCCACAGCAGCTGCGGAGAGTTGGAAAAAAAGCCGATCAACGCGATCACAGGGATTCCCTTAAACAAGGAAAAGCCCAATAAACATTGATGAAAGCATTAAACACCGTCTCAATTCTGGCACGGAACGGTCCACAGCAACAGGTGGGGCCAGCACTGTCCAAATTGGCATTGTCCGGAGCCGACTTCTCCTTGACCAAAACGTAAGCACGGAAAATGATGGAGTAGAACCAGGCGTGCAACGCAGTGGTGAGCCCCATCACAATCATGAAGATAATCACAGAAGATTCTGATAAAAAGAATGTAATGAAGATGAGCAGATAAAATTACTACCGCGATCATTAAGGATAGTAAGGGACGACGATTTGTAAGAGGAAGGCGGGTATTTTTCGAGTTCGTTCTTGACTTTGTTTATAAAGATAATCGAGGACAGAGAGATAATACACAGCAAAACACCAAAGATCAGACCAAGAGGCTAAAATGAATAAAATTAAGGCTTTTCAATTTGTTTTTTCGCTTTGGACAAACCCACTTTTACGGCGAGAAAAGGCAGGAACAGTGAACAGTTGCGGTAAATGTGTCCAAAAACGACCATCAAATAGCAAAAAGCGATGATCAAAAAAGGCTTAATTAATAACAATGGGTTACGTAGATTTATGTAAATTGAACAATGATCATTTTTACCAAGATGAGTAAAATGGTGATGGAATCGATTATAGGCATATTGACAAAATAGTAAATTGCAAGAGCAATGTCGAGCACAAAGCCGATCACTGCGACGATTGGAGTTGCCTAAAAGGTACAAAAACATTTCGCGCAGTATAATAAAGTGTTTTATGGAGACACACCTTCGGATCACAGCACCCCATTCTTTGGTCACACAGAACAATGGGAATATTTTGTCAAAGATCCGGCAAAAACTTTTGATGGATTTGGCTTATAAAAGAAGAAAAAAAATATTTAAAGACAAGATTTAATAAAGGAACGTCAAAACGAGGATAAGATGACGGAATTTTTAAAAGCACAAAATGAATGGAAGTCGCATAAAATTCCGACTTAAATAGAGCGAAATTTGCAATTAAAAATTACTCTGTCCTTATACATTAAATGTTGGGAGCAGAGAAAGAAAATTTAAAAAATAGGGTGTTAAATTGGGAGACACAAAAGATAGTTTTCTTTTGCTTTTCTCTTACTTTCTCTCACTTCAGCTAATAAATTTAATAATATGTATGTAGGTATTTTAAAATTAATTAATGTTGTTGATTTTATAATATTTTTTTTCTTAAAGTGATGACCCAATGGCGGATTTTCTGCATAAAATTCCAAACTTCAAATGTTGATACGTAAAATATGGTCCTTTTGGGCGTTAAAATTTCATAAGACGCACCTTAATCTCTTTTTCTTAAATAGTTTGAACTTTATAAATAGGCAGTTCTGCCCTTTCTTTTTCATTTTACATTGTCGGCAGCAAAGAAGCAAATGCCAAGTGAAGGGTTTTAAGCCCGGAAATGCTTTTTGATTTTGAGTTCACATAGCTCTACGTCTACGCACGCAATTTTGATCAGCAGCAACAGAAATGAATTGATTTGTGAAGCGACTAATTTGTTTTTTTGTGAGGTATTAAAATTATTTTTTCTCAATGTGTTCATTTTCGTTTGAGTTTGCTTGGATAAATAAAACGGAAATTTTGTTGTGAATGAAAACGTTGACGAAAATTCAGGTAGCACTTTTTTGAAATTATTTATTTTATAGTCAAACTTTTGCGAAAGTTTAATCGAATTTAATCAAATATTAGAAAATTCATTATTAGGGATGCGATTTTTAGACACAAAAATCGCGAAATTCGACCAATTCCGAACCCCTAACCCGAACATTTTTCGAGAATTAAATTTAAAAATTTTTTTTATCTCTTAAAACATTGTTTATAGTGTTTTCGGTGTTGTTAACTTTTGAGAAAAACTATTTCAAAGCCAAAAAATGGTCATTCTAAAGATACGAGCATAAAAATGAAAATTTGATATTTTGAATTTTCGATTTTTTGTTCGAGTTCGGGTTAGGGATTCGAAATTGACCGAAATTGAGGCCGGATTCGTGCTCGGCGCCTCAAAACACCCCTAGAAAAGTGTTAATAAGAACTTAAGATAAAAAAATAAAATTAAAAAATTTCGGGACCAAAGATCTTCACAATTGCCCGAATTTTGTAATGTATTTTTATAAAATTTCATTTATTTTTCCCGTTTGACGCACATTCGAACAAACTGACAAATTATTATAGAAGGTGACCAGCCGCAAGAAAGAAAAAACAAAAAAAAGATGAAATTGTTCGAGTTCGGGATTCGAAAAATGGTTGCGTAAAAATTTGATTAATTTGGAATTTTTCGTCTGAATTTCAGTTACATCGATCAAAATGTCATCGCATTTCTCCGCCTTTTTCACCGTTTTTTCGCCTTTTCTTCAATATTCTTGAACATCACTGAAAATGTTCGCATTTTGGACTTTGTTTTGCTCAACATTTTGCCACTCCATTGTTGTGTTGTTTTTGAATACCATCGCTTTTCACCGTTTGCGTCAATTGGCCCCGTCATTTCTCAGCGATTGTCCATCACTTCGCGCTGTCTCTTTCAAAGATGCCATTCTGCCCGCTTTTCCGCCCGATGAAAGTGCCAATGCGTCGGATGGCCAAGCGGTGGCCAAATGGTTATTCACGCCTCGTCCGGATGGTCTGCCGAAAGAGCTTCAATGCTCTGCTAATTCACCGGTTGGTCAATGGTCGTCAACGATGGAACTGATTAAAACGGTATGATTATCCCTTTTTAATTGGATTTTCTATGATTTTTTTGTCACATTTTTAGGCATTTTCCAATGCTTCTTCTCCGGTTACTTTTTGCATTCACTTTTGGTCTTCTTCTCCACCTGACTTCATTGTGCCATTTGATCGGATCAACGAAGTGACTGGGGAGAAATTGTATCTTCTACAAGATAATACACATGATTGTTGCCTCTTCCGTATGCCAATTGGATGGGGTGGGAGAAAATGGAAAATTGTGTGGAAAGAAATGATTGATCGGACGAACCCAATTAACATTGGGATCGAAACGGCGGATTCGACGACGGGTGAATAAAATATAAAATGCTTAATGATTTCTTTTTTTTATGTTTTATGAGTCCAATCGACAATTCATAGACTTTATGCTTTCAAATGGTACCAAAATGGGTGATACTGTCGATGGTACTTCTCCCCCCCCCCCCTTTTTTTGAAATTTTTATTTTGTTTTCAAAAGACATGAAAGCATGTTTCCTAGAGTTTTCGGGGTCGCTTATCACGAATCTGGCATCTGTTTCGACCAATTTCGAACCTCGGACTTGAAACCCCGAAACCCCTAGGAAACATGCTTTCGTGTCTTTTGAAAACAAAAGTTTTTTTTCAAAAAAAAAGGGGGGGGGGGAGTACCATCGACAGTATTACCCCAAAATGAACGGTTAATGGACAATATGTGGTACAAAAAAAGCATTTTAGTTGGTTGGACTCATAAAATGCCACTGAACTTATAAGAATTGAATTGGCTTATAATTTGCAATGGAATAATCATAGTTTTTTCAGTCTTCGCGACGCCGCTTCTCCCGGGCCAAGTGATCACTGATCAACAGCAGAAGAAATGAATGAATTCAATTGATCGATGCGATAAATGAGCGAAAATGATGTTGGCACTTTGCCATTTCAATATTGTCTAATTGTTTGTATTTGACCTTTCCTTGCTCGCAAATGCGCCCATTTCCATTGTATTTTATGTGCATGTAATTAATTCATTAATTGTGAGTAATTGTTGATAAAAAATGGCTAATGATAAAACGGGAAAAGCTGGGGATATTCGAGACGCAAAAAGGATGAGGAATTTGAGGTACTTTCCCTGTTTTAAGGTAGTACATATCAAACTAAAATTTAAAAAAAGCAACAATAAAAACGCGCAAATTCAAGAAAATTTGAATTTATTCAATTTTAACGATTTTGATCAAAAAATTATTAAAAAATTGTTTTTTTCCCCAAAAAACTCAAAATGCCTTAAATTTCACCTCATCGGCCAACCAAAAAAGCCCAAAATGAGGCTAATTAAAGTCACAAAAGTTCCCTACCTACAGAGGTAGAAGACGGAAACGAAAAAAGGTAATTCTCTGACAAATTTGGAAAAAAAGATAAAAAAGATTCAAAAATTCGATAGATAAAAAATATTATTTTTTAAATTTTAACGGTAAATAAAAGCCTTAAAAAGATCTTTTTTTTCAATTCCGGTCATTTTGTCGCGTATAAATGTTAGTGATGCTCGAGACCAAAAATTTCCCGAGATCGAGACTCCACAATCCCGGGCCCGGTTTTTTCCCAAATACCCGGGCCCGTCTGACAACCCTAATTTAAATTTGGTAATAAATAATGAATTTGTTTTTTGATTCATTCGACCACCGTTAGCGCCAATGACTCTGCTCTGATCGACGATGTCCTTCTTCTCATTAGCTTCTTCACTTTTGATAAATCCCAAATTTGTCGTACAAATACCGCAAATAATTAATTGGGCTCCATTTTTTGTAATCTTCATTTAAAGAGATGGGTCGACTGAGTCCCCATGGAATTTGGAGATTTGGACACACTTAACTTTGAGGCCTAAATAACTCTGTTCTGAATCTTTCCCCTTTAAATGACATCATTCGGCACATGATTCATATGTAGAGTTGATTTTAATGGAAGAATTTTTAAAAATTCAATAATATTATTTGCACAATGGCGGATTTTATGCATACAAATTCCAAACTTCAATGTTGAAAAAACACGTATTGAAATTAAATGCAATAAAAAACGGCCCTTTTTATCTTTATATTTCTGTATTGGCTGAAAACGAAAGTTACAATAAATTTATAATTACAGTATACGTCATCAAATACAATATATATAACAAATACGCATATAAATGTCCAACAGCACGGACAATGCAATGATTATTATCTATATACATTAAAATGGGGGGGGCTCTTGCAAATTGGGCCATATCATTGCGAATTCGAAAGCTATTGCCAAAATTTTTTTTTTATCCGGGAGCTGATCTCCTGTTATACATTTGTGTCTTACACATTTAATTTGCCATCACTTTGCGCCGAGATATGCTAACCTAATTTTGCTAAGTTTGGCGCAGCGCCCGGCGCCGCACAGATAGCGCCTCGATGTCGCTTGGCGAAATGCGTGCCAGGCCATGAGGAGCATTTTAAAAAAAAGTTTGGCGCGATCCGACCACTTGGCGCTGAGATTGCTGTCTTTTTCTTGCCTGCATTTGCGCCATAGACAGCAATCTTTTGAGCCAACAATGCTAGAGAGTCAAACTTTTTTTCCTGAACGTCCGCTGACCTGTAAGGCGGGGAAATCAAAGTGCCGTCTGGCGCCGGGCGCTGTGCGCTGAGATACAACTTTTCCTTCTCCGGGCCCCGCCCTCCACCTCCCCCCGATGGCTAAGTGTTGGACGGGCCAAACCAATGTCAGAATCGTGTTCCTCACCCCAAATTACCCCCGAATACCGATTTTCAGACAATTCGGATGAATATGAAAATTTCGATTTTGATATTATCTATATATAAAAAAATGGGGGGGGGACGTTTGCAAATTGGGCCATATCATTGCGAATTCGCAAGCTTTTGACAAAATTTTTTTTTTATCCGGGAGCTGATCTCCCCTTATACATTTGTGTCTTACACATTTAATTTGCCATCACTTTGCGCTGAGATATGCTAACCTAATTTTGCTAAGTTTGGCGCAGCGCCCGGCGCCGCACAGATAGCGCCTCGATGTCGCTTGGCGAAATGCGTGCCAGGCCATGGGGAGCATTTTAAAAAAAAGTTTGGCGCGATCCGACAACTTGGCGCTGAGATTGCTGTCTTTTTCTTGCCTGCATTTGCGCCATAGACAGCAATCTTTTGAGCCAACAATGCTAGAGAGTCAAACTTTTTTTTCCTGAACGTCCGCTGACCTGTAAGGCGGGGAAATCAAAGTGCCGTCTGGCGCCGGGCGCTGTGCGCTGAGATATGCTAACCGTTCTCCAGGCCCCGCCCACACCTCCCCCCGATGGCTAAGTGTTGGACGGGCCAAACAAATGTCAGAATCGTGTTCCTCACCCCAAATTACCCCCGGAATACCGATTTTCAGACCATTCGGATGAATATGAAAATTCGATTTGATATTATCTATATATAAAAAAACGGGGGGGGCCACTCTTCTGGTGAAAAGTAAGTGGGCATTTTCTCGTTAGAGTTAGGGGCGCGGATGGTGTCATTCGAAAGCTGAGTTCATTCTCTAACCTTTCTAACTTTCGGCTTTTAAATTGCACTTGCCCAACTTTTTTTCGAGAAATCTACTTTTTTGAATCACTTTTTTTTTTTTTGGTACTTTCGATTTTTGCATATGTTTAATAATCGGGCGGGGGGAAGTTGCTTAGTAAAGATGCTCTAGGGGTGCCGCGCATTTTAAAAAAAAATTTGGCGCGCCAGCACTAAGTTAAGTGCCCGGACCCCCTTTAGCCCTGGGGTGGGTCGGGGTCTAAAAAAGTTAGATCTGGGGGGAAGTGTGTTTTAGCGAATGCTTAGCTCCGGCGCTTTTACAAATTATTGTAGAGCTCGCCGAGGCGAACATTTTAAAAAAAAATTTGGACCCCTAGCCCCAGGTTGAGTAGGTCATTTGTCCGGAAAACCGGTCAAAATGGGCGGATTTGGCTGGGAGTGTGGGGTTTTGGGGGTTAATGGGTGCGGGGAGTGGGGAAAATGGGGTTATTTGTTGTTTAAACAATGTTTAGACAGGTCTAACATTGTTCGGGGTGGGTGGGACAAAGTGTCGACAAGTGTGACAAAATGTCGAAATTTTTTGGACTGGAAATTTAAATTTTTTGCGTTTTTTTTGGGTTAATGGGTGCGGGGAGTGGGGAAAATGGGGTTATTTGTTGTTTAAACAATGTTTAGACAGGTCTAACATTGTTCGGGGTGGGTGGGACAAAGTGTCGACAAGTGTGACAAAATGTCGAGATTTTTTGTGAGAATTTTTAAATTTTTTGGTTTTTTTTTGTGTTTTTGGGCATATAAAAAGGCTTTTCGGGTTGGGGGAAAAGTCTAAAAAAAAATCTACGGCCTACTACAGGTCGTTCGGGGCGGCGCAGCCAGGGGGGGGGGGGGGGGGGGGGGGGCGTAGCGGGGGGGGGGGGTTGGGGGGGGGGGGCGGCAGCCCCCCCCCCCAGCAAAACACCCAATATAAAAAAATAATATCTTTAATTAAGTAAAAATATATATTCGATTCTATTTGTTAAAAAGATAATTATAAAAACATTAAAAATAACTTTAAAACTTAAAAAATTTTAAAAAAATAATATATTAAATTTAAATGAAATAATTTTAAATTTCAATTGTTAAAATAATTTAATAAAATTAAAAAAATTATTTTAAAAATTAAGAATTAATTCTTTTTTATATTACGCCCTTGCGAAGCCTTTGGCGTTCTCGCGAAGCCAAGTCCAAATATTTGCTCGCGCCCTCGTGATGCAAATTCCCAAAAAATCCGCGCGCCCTTGCGAAACGTATTCCGAAAAAATGCATGCGCTCTCGCGAAGCCTACGAGTTAAAAAAGTTAAAAAATTTTGTGGTTGAATTATTAAATCTTTTGGTTTTTTGGGTGGGGTGGGGTTGGGGGGGGGGGGGGGGGGTAAAAAGAAATCAAAAACCTACCACGAGTCGTTCGGGGCGGCGCAGCCAGGGGGGGGGCGGGGGGGGGGGGGGCGTAGCGGGGGGGGTTGGGGGGGGGGCGGCAGCCCCCCCCCAGCAAAACACCCAAATATAAAAGAATAATATATTAAAAAAACATAAATTTAAATTCATTTTTCTTTTTTTAGATATGTAAAAAAAATTTTTCTGCAATTCCGTAACACGTGCGCGCCCTGGCGAAGCCTACCGATCAACTAAGTGTTGCACGACAAGGGGCAGGCGCGAAGCGCCTGCCCTTCGAGGCGTGTGAGCGAGGAGCGGAGCGAAGCGGAGCGACGAGCGAGTACGCCGAGCAAGCGCCAACCGATGCTGCTGCACGAACATCCAGACACGCACCTTTCGGTAGCTGCTACTGCACTAACAACCTGACGCATCTACACCTCACGCACCTACCCCTCGAAGGGCTAGAGTAAGCATGCTATTTAGAGCTATGCATGCCCTCAGAGCCGTCTAGTTATCTATATATAAAAAAACGGGGGGGGCCCACTGCAGGGGGGCGGTGGCGCTGGTGTTCCCGGTCGAATTTCGGCGCGTTGGTGGTGTCATTCGAAAGCTGAGCTCATTTAGAAACTTTTGAACCTTGCAGTTTCAAATAGGACAAGCATAAAATTTTGAGAAAATTTTACTTTTTTGAAAGTAGTTTTTTTTTTTTGGTGGTTTTTCGATTTTTGCATAGGTTTAAGTTATCCGGAGGGTTTTAGTGCTGCTTAGTAAAAGATAGAGCTGGGGGTGCCGCGCATTTTAAAAAAAAAGTGGCGCGCCAGCACTAAGTTAAGTGCCCGGACCCCCTTTAGCCCCTGGGGTGGGTCGGGGTCTAAAAAAGTTAGATCTGGGGGGAAGTGTGTTTTAGCGAATGCTTAGCTCCGGCGCTTTTACAAATTATTGTAGAGCTCGCCGAGGCGAACATTTTAAAAAAAAATTTGGACCCCTAGCCCCAGGTTGAGTAGGTCATTTGTCCGGAAAACCGGTCAAAATGGGCGGATTTGGCTGGGAGTGTGGGGTTTTGGGGGTTAATGGGTGCGGGGAGTGGGGAAAATGGGGTTATTTGTTGTTTAAACAATGTTTAGACAGGTCTAACATTGTTCGGGGTGGGTGGGACAAAGTGTCGACAAGTGTGACAAAATGTCGAAATTTTTTGGACTGGAAATTTAAATTTTTTGCGTTTTTTTTTTGGGTTAATGGGTGCGGGGAGTGGGGAAAATGGGGTTATTTGTTGTTTAAACAATGTTTAGACAGGTCTAACATTGTTCGGGGTGGGTGGGACAAAGTGTCGACAAGTGTGACAAAATGTCGAGATTTTTTTGTGTTTTTGGGCATAAAAAAGGCTTTTCGGGTTGGGGGAAAGGTCTAACAAAGTAGTCGACGGCCTACTACGAGCCGTTCGGGGCGGCGCAGCCACGGGGGGGGGGGGCGGGGGGGGGGTCGTAGCGGGGGGGGTTGGGGGGGGGCGGCAGCCCCCCCCCAGCAAAACACCCAATATAAAAAAATAATATCTTTAATTAAGTAAAAATATATATTAAATTCTATTTGTTAAAAAGATAATTATAAAAATTAAAAATAACTTTAAAACTTAAAAAATTAAAAAAAATAATATATTAAATTTAGATAAAATAATTTTAAATTTCCTTTGTTAAAATAATTTAATAAAATTTAAGAAATATTTAAAAAAATTAAAATTAATTCATAATATTGCTTTCCTTTTAATGTGTCTTATAAATTTTTTATATGAAATTTTTTTTATTTTTAAAAAATTTACCACATCATTAAGAGGATAGGACAAAGAAAAATTTACCACCTCATTAACCGGATAGGACAAAGATAATATTATTAAAATAAAAAGTTAAAATTTTTTAATAAATTTTACAAATTTAAAAAATATATACCATATCAAATAAATTAATTTAAATTTTAAAAATTGTTGCCTGTGAGTCAGAAAGATAAAAATTTTGAAATGTTAAAAAATTATTGCAAAGAAAAGATTATTAAAATTGTGAAGGTTTCCTGTAAAAACGCTTTTAGGACCGGTTTTGTCGGGACCGATTTCCCGGTCTCGGGATTTCGCTCCCGAATTTTTGTCCTTTGAACCGGTCTTAAAAATCCAAAAATTTAATTTAACATAAAATTGATAATGCTATATTTAATGGTGCCATTTTTGGGTTTTTAGGACCGGTTTTGTCGGGACCGATTTCCCGGTCTCGGGATTTCGCTCCCGAATTTTTGTCCTTTGAACCGGTCTTAAAAATCCAAAAATTTAATTTAACATAAAATTGACAATGCTCTATTTAATGGTGCCATTTTTGGGTTTTTAGGACCGGTTTTGTCGGGACCGATTTCCCGGTCTCGGGATTTCGCTCCCGAATTTCTGTCCTTTGAACCGGTCTTAAAAATCCAAAAATTTAAATTAACACTAAATTGACAATGCTCTATTTAATGGTGCCATTTTTGTGTTTTTAGGACCGGTTTTGTCGGGACCGATTTCCCGGTCTCGGGATTTCGCTCCCGAATTTCTGTCCTTTGAACCGGTCTTAAAAATCCAAAAATTTAAATTAACACTAAATTGACAATGCTCTATTTAATGGTGCCATTTTTGGGTTTTTAGGACCGGTTTTGTCGGGACCGATTTCCCGGTCTCGGGATTTCGCTCCCGAATTCATGTCCTTAGAACTGGTCTTAAAAATCCAAAAATTTAATTTAACACTAAATTAACAATGCTCTATTTAATAGTAACATTTTTGGATTTTTAGGACCGGGTTTGTCGGGACCGATTTCCCGGTCTCGGGATTTCGCTCCCGAATTCATGTCCTTAGAACTGGTCTTAAAAATCCACAAAATTAATTTAGCACTAAATTAACAATGCTCTATTTAATGGTGCCATTTTTGGGTTTTTAGGACCGGTTTTGTTGGGACCGATTTCCCGGTCTCGGGATTTCGCTCCCGAATTTCTGTCCTTTGAACCGGTCTTAAAAATCTAAAAATTTAATTTAACACTAAATTCACAATGCTCTATTTAATGGTGCCATTTTTGGGTTTTTAGGACCGGTTTTGTCGGGACCGATTTACCGGTCTCGGGTTTTCGCTCCCGAATTTTTGTCCTTTGAACCGGTCTTAAAAATCCAAAAAATTAAATTAACACTAAATTGACAATGCTCTATTTAATGGTGCCATTTTTGGGTTTTTAGGACCGGTTTTGTCGGGACCGATTTCCCGGTCAAGACTTTTTTGGGACTACCATGAGCCGGTCAATCAGGCTAATTAAACAATGTTCTATCTTAATTAAATATTTTTTGTTTTTTTTAATTGTTTTCATAATTTTCATTATTTTTTCGTTTTGTTTTTTGTCAATCAATTGCATTTTCCTTTTTTCCTCCAGCGTCATTGCTTCTCTTCTTCTTTTCGTTGACCCTCCCACCCTCTCAAGGCGTCGCTTTCGCTGTCTTATGCGCTGCTGGGTTGGCCAGTGGTCAACGAAAAAACTAAAATTGATTGACCGTCCCATTATTCTTTATATTATTAGTTGCTACAATTAATGCTCAACGAATACTTACTTAATAGTGCAATTTCACATTTTTGAATATTTACAATTAAATTTTAAAAAAGAATTTCATGGGGTTATAAAGGCCAAAATAATTCAAAATTGGCCTTTAATTTTTTTTTGAACTTTCTCAAAAACTTTAAAAAAGAATTTCATGGGTTTTTAAAGGCCAAAATAATTCAAATTTGGCCTTTAATTTTTTTTGAACTTTCTCAAAAAACTTTAAAAAAGAATTTCATGGGGTTTTAAAGGCCAAAATAATTCAAATTTGGCCTTTAATTTTTTTTTGAACTTTCTCAAAAAACTTTAAAAAAGAATTTCATGGGGTTATAAAGGCCAAAATAATTCAAAATTGGCCTTTAATTTTTTTTTGAACTTTCTCAAAAAACTTTAAAAAAGAATTTCATGGGTTTTTAAAGGCCAAAATAATTCAAATTTGGCCTTTAATTTTTTTTTGAACTTTCTCAAAAAACTTTAAAAAAGAATTTCATGGGTTTTTAAAGGCCAAAATAATTCAAAATTGGCCTTTAATTTTTTTTTGAACTTTCTCAAAAAACTTTAAAAAAGAATTTCATGGGTTTTTAAAGGCCAAAATAATTCAAATTTGGACTTTAATTTTTTTTGAACTTTCTCAAAAAAATTTAAAAAAGAATTTCATGGGTTTTTAAAGGCCAAAGTAATTCAAAATTGGCCTTTAATTTTTTTTTGAACTTTCTCAAAAAACTTTAAAAAAGAATTTCATGGGTTTTTAAAGGCCAAAATAATTCAAATTTGGACTTTAATTTTTTTTGAACTTTCTCAAAAAAACTTTAAAAAAGAATTTCATGGGGTTATAAAGGCCAAAATAATTCAAAATTGGCCTTTAATTTTTTTTGAACTTTCTCTAAAAACTTTAAAAAAGAATTTCATGGGTTTTTAAAGGCCAAAATAATTCAAATTTGGCCTTTAATTTTTTTTTTGAACTTTCTCAAAAAACTTTAAAAAAGAATTTCATGGGTTTTTAAAGGCCAAATAATTCAAATTTGGCCTTTAATTTTTTTTGAACTTTCTCAAAAAACTTTAAAAAAGAATTTCATGGGTTTTTAAAGGCCAAAATAGTTCGTATGTCAGTGGAATATTTTCCACTGGCCTTTTTGGCAAAAATAATTCGTTTTTTTTTGAGATTTTGGCCCAACTGTTTTCATGTTGGTGGTCAGTGGAATATTTTCCACTGGCCTTTTTGGCAAAAATAATTCGTTTTTTTTTTGAGATTTTGGTCCAACTGTTTTGATGTTGGTGGGCCAGTGGAATATTTTCCACTGGCCTTTTTGGATTGAAAATTAGATTCTTAAGGCTTTTTTGGGTTTTAAAGCCTCAAATTAATTTTTAATTTGGAGTTTTTGGTTCTCAAGAATATGGGCTCGGGATTTTTTTTTGGGGTTTAAAACGCCAAATTGAAAACATTTTGAAATTTTTTAAAATTTTTTGTTATCAAATTCAAAAATTGAAGCGTTTTTTTGCATTATTAGGAAAATTTTTTCTAAAAAAAGAAAAAATTTATGAAAACTTTCGGTTTTTTCCGAAAGCTGGCACTGACAAAAAATTGTTAATCCAGCACCCTGCCCGGCTGCGAACCTTTGTGTTAGCGCCTAGCAGGGACGCGCGCGCGGGGCTGGATGGTTCTTCTGCAGAGCACCTTCGTGTGCTCGCTAAAGGGCCAGACCGGTCAGTCCTCCCCCAGCGTAGTCCCACAATAGGGTTTTAAAAAATAGTTTTTAGGAAAAATTTAGTAAAAATGGAAAATAGCAAAAAATATGACTGTATTTTTTAGAAATTTCTACAATATTAATGATGGTTTATCGAACGGCCATAAATTTTAGATTTTTCGGACCATTTTGTACGGGCTCTTGGCCATTTAAAATCCTCGGGATTGGAAAATTCGATCCATCGAAATGAGCCCTAAATTTCTGAAATTTGTGCCGTTCGATAGAGCATGCTTACTTTAGTGCCAATAAATTTTTTTTAGCATTTTAGGACCGGTTTGGCTGGATCAAAATCCGGTTTAAAAAGCTCGGGATCGGGAAATTCTACCAAGACAAACCGCTCCTAAAATTCTAAAAAAATTAACTGGCACTAAATTAAGCATGCTCTATCGAACGGCACAAATTTTAGATTTTTCGGACCATTTTGTACGGGCTCTTGGCCATTTAAAATCCTCGGGATTGGAAAATTCGATCCATTGAAATGGGCCCTAAATTTCTGAAATTTGTGCCGTTCGATAGAGCATGCTTACTTTAGTGCCAATAAATTTTTTTAGCATTTTAGGACCGGCTTAGCTGGATCAAAATCCGGTTTAAAAAGCTCGGGATCGGGAAATTCTACCAAGACAAACCGCTCCTAAAATTCTAAAAAAATTAACTGGCACTAAATTAAGCATGCTCTATCGAACGGCACAAATTTTAGATTTTTCGGACCATTTTGTACGGGCTCTTGGCCATTTAAAATCCTCGGGATTGGAAAATTCGATCCATCGAAATGGGCCCTAAATTTCTGAAATTTGTGCCGTTCGATAGAGCATGCTTACTTTAGTGCCAATAAATTTTTTTAGCATTTTAGGACCGGCTTAGCTGGATCAAAATCCGGTTTAAAAAGCTCGGGATCGGGAAATTCTACCAAGACAAACCGCTCCTAAAATTCTAAAAAAATTAACTGGCACTAAATTAAGCATGCTCTATCGAACGGCACAAATTTTAGATTTTTCGGACCATTTTGTACGGGCTCTTGGCCATTTAAAATCCTCGGGATTGGAAAATTCGATCCATCGAAATGGGCCCTAAATTTCTGAAATTTGTGCCGTTCGATAGAGCATGCTTACTTTAGTGCCAATAAATTTTTTTAGCATTTTAGGACCGGCTTAGCTGGATCAAAATCCGGTTTAAAAAGCTCGGGATCGGGAAATTCTACCAAGACAAACCGCTCCTAAAATTCTAAAAAAATTAACTGGCACTAAATTAAGCATGCTCTATCGAACGGCACAAATTTTAGATTTTTCGGACCATTTTGTACGGGCTCTTGGCCATTTAAAATCCTCGGGATTGGAAAATTCGATCCATCGAAATGGGCCCTAAATTTCTGAAATTTGTGCCGTTCGATAGAGCATGCTAACTTTAGTGCCAATAAATTTTTTTAGCATTTTAGGACCGGCTTAGCTGGATCAAAATCCGGTTTAAAAAGCTCGGGATCGGGAAATTCTACCAAGACAAACCGCTCCTAAAATTCTAAAAAAATTAACTGGCACTAAATTAAGCATGCTCTATCGAACGGCACAAATTTTAGATTTTTCGGACCATTTTGTACGGGCTCTTGGCCATTTAAAATCCTCGGGATTGGAAAATTCGATTCATCGAAATGGGCCCTAAATTTCTGAAATTTGTGCCGTTCGATAAAGTATCATAAATTCTGCATACTAGCAACATCCGGGTTGACATAGGTTTGCAGAGCCTATTGACTGGTGAGCTAATTTTTTTTGCTATTTTCCATTTTTATAAATAGGTTCTTGACCATCTGCTCACCATCTCCATCTGCTCACCATCTACAGTCAGCTTTCTTCGGTGTCTACAAGCCTGCGTTTAACTGAGAATTCATAAAATTTAGTCATTTGCACCTAACATTGAGCAACTGAGTTAATAAAATAACTAACGCTCACGTAGCACATATAACAATTTTTGCACAGCTAAAATTTCAGAATTTTTTGACACTCTAGGGGGGAATCCGTGGGACTATCCAGGCGCTAATTGAGTCAGGCGTCCTGGATACCCTCAGACTAATCTGTGTAATTGTCAGCACAGATAGTCCACCCACCAATTGGAAGGGATGAGGATTTGATCACCGATGATTCCCGGATAATTGGATATTCACACTACCAGTCTGGCAGTGAATACACGGGTGCTCCAACTGTTGACTTGTGCGCTAATTAATACGGCAATCAGGCTCAGTTAGAAGAGAACGCTTCTCTTTTGGAGTGAGGGATCCTCCAAGGGTTTTTTGGGATTGAATTCGGTTAGTTTTCCATTTTAAGTTTTATTTTTAAAGCAAGGCGCCTTCGAATTTCCGACAATTAAGTTTTATACAAATATTTTGTTCAAAATTTGTTATATTTGTAAAAATTATGAATTTAAACGTTTGTTTCATATGTTGCCCTAACGCGCAGAAATTATAACTAAGAAACTTTACAGAATGTCAAAAATCGGCACTTTACGGGTTTCTTGCAGCAGATTTAAAACTAAAGCTTTGCAAATATAATTGTGTTAGGGGTTTTTAGGGCTTCGGAAAGCCATTCTGGCATTGTTTTTGGCAAAATTCAAAAAAATACCGCCATGACGACTCGCAATACAAAAAATGGGTCGGCGAGGACTTTATCTCTGTTGTTTTTGCCGACCACGAATGGAAAAATGATCGACCATTTTTGGTTTTTCTGGTGTTTTAAACTCCAGAGGATGTTTCTTTGGTTGGAATATGATGTACCTTTTTGATAGTTTTTTTGCTTTTGATCCCAATTCAAACAATCTTTAATTTAAAAATCTGCTACCAGAAAACCGTAAAGTACTCAAAAAAATAATAAAAGTTTAAATTTCTGCCCAAACGAAAAACGGAAGTAGTTGAAAGGAAGAAAATATGCTTGGTGCAATAATTGAAGTATTATGTTGCAAGCAAAAAGCTGTACTAAAGGCCTATGTAAAATGGCATTTTAATTTGTTGTCATTTATTTCGTCGGCGCTTTGTTTCTCCTGTTGGTTAGTGTTTTTTCTTTTAAGACACTTCTCTAAATTGCACTTTTATGGCCTATTGGGTTGGGTGGCTGTATTATTGTTACTAACAAATAAGGCACGCTGATTAAATTAGGGGAATATGGATATGGTGTTTAGTATTGTTTAGGTTAAATGTTAATTATTTAAATCATTTAAAATGTTGTTTCTTAAATTGTTTAAAAAATCAATTTCAGGTGATGGTGCGAGTCCATGCTTGCGGTGGTCTTGGAGTGAAATACCTCCATCGGGAAAAAATTTTTTGTGGCATAAAGCCCAAGCATTTGTTTTTATGGTCAAATGCTGGGCTTTATGCTGCAAAATTTTGTATTCCTCTGCAATCAACTTTCCTACTACACTATTAATTATTCCTGTTAATTAGCTGCCTGTTCAGCACATATTATGCCCTTACTTATTATTAAACAATAATTCATTGTGCGGCTATGCATATTTATATATTGTCCGTATTTTCCAAGCTGTAATTTTATGTGTGAGGCCGTCCTGAGCACGACGTTAAACTGCTTCCTCGGCAATCTGCACATATTAGAAGCTTCAACTCGGTTGTCAGTATTTCCAAACTGATAACGCGCAAATTACGCATTATTTCCGCCGCCAATTGCTATCCCATTTTTTTAAAGCTTAAAAGCTGCTGAATTACGCGCGTTCTGCTTTTTTTTATTGCAATAGTATACATTATTGACAACAATATTATTTGCAACGGCTTTATTATTCCCTTTTTTGTTATTTTATTCGGTCAATAATTCCAATTGCAAATATAACAATTTATTATGTTTTGTTTTTGCACACTTGTATACTCTCGCTTAACTGTTTAGATTAAATTGATTAAACTCATTTCCTACCTTACCACTTATCCCAATCGCTTCTAGCAAAATGAAATTTTTACTTGTGAAGCTTTCTGACGAAGTTCTGGTCATGCGTCCGGCTCACCCTTGCTATGGAGAGGAGGATAATGAATCCTTCAATTTGAAGGAGTTTATGCAACCCATCGAGGTTGAAAATTCAGTATTAAAAAATTATTATTTATATGACAGCATTGGCACAACTGAAGCTCATTGTTAATTTTGGTTTTTTCATTAGGGTCGTGATTTCGAGGAAGATTTAGTGAAATTGAAAGGATGGTTGGCGCACTTGCATGGCCGAGAAGGAACGGTTGTTGACCATTATGGTTTAGGCTTTTTACGAACACACTTGATGGAAATGAAGGAGTGGCGCGAATGGGTGTGTTTAGTTTTAACTTGCGGCTTACATTCTGTTTTATAGAACATTGCTCAGTTTGGGGCAGCTGCACCGTTCGAGGGCAAAAAGGTAATTATTAAGGAATATTCAAATTTTGGGATTTTAATTTATAATTTTCTAAGGATGTTGGTAGCGCTGGTGGAAACTTTGATGGCGCCAAGAAAGTTCCAGGCTTGGCACCAGTTATTTATCTTTTTAATATTATCATCAATTCCTTACTTAATCAGTTCAAAAAAGAGCCCGAGAAGCCTGCTTTGCGTTCTTTCAAAGCCACTTCAACTTTGCCTAAATCAACTTCTGAATGGTTTACCATTCAGAAGGGAAAGGTGTCTCTATCTTTGGTTCTGTTTAAATTTACATTTTATAGCCTGTTGAAACGGCGAAACTTTTGGCCAAGCCCGTGTCTTCGGTTCCTATTGGTTTTGCACCCAAAAAGGTGCAATTTCATTATTTATATGATAAAAATGGAATTTCATATAAGGGTTTTAGAAGGGTTGCACTTTCAAGGCGACGGGAAAAAGAACTGAAAGAATGTGTTTGTGTTTGGATGACTGCAAAGCTTGGCCGGTTTTGCCAGGATTGCCTGCCAAAAAAACGGCTCGTGTTTTGGAGCATACCCAGATTTCGATGAGTTATGCTGATGTGCTTAGCAGGCCAGCTGTTATCGAGAAGAAGGTTGCTGTGCCTTTTTCTGTTCGTCTGCCCCCAGCGAAGCAAAAATTGGCCGCGCATAAAAATGTCAGCAATGGACGTTCGACTGTCCCAGCGAAACACCGAAAGCTGTGTTTTGAGTCACCGATCCATTTTGAAGAACGTAATTGGTGGCAGTTTTTGAATGCCGGGCGTCCTGACAACCTTTTAACTACCGTTGCTGTTCTAAAAAAACGAGACGACATGCCAATCGCGGCTGCTACAAAAAAACAACACTTCGGCCAAAGAACTTACGCTGATGTGGTTGCGACAAAAAACGTTCCAACTGTTGTCCTGCCGCAGACTTACAGCAGAAATTATACGTCGAAGCTGACTTCTACTCCAAAAGGCTTAGTGTTGGGTGACTTCATTTGCAATGGTTTTTTCTCTTCTAAGCATAAGCTTGGTGGTGCTGATCACTCTCACAACACTATGCCTGCAGAATCTTCGAGAACTAATCCACCAAACGAAGAGCAGCACGCCTTTCTTCTTGCTCTATTCAAAGAGGATAAAGAAGGCAGAGAGCATGCTTTTGCTTCACTTTTGAATCGCTTTGGCCAAAATGTTGTTTCCCGTACGACTTATGGCCGTTGGTGGGCTTGCTTTGAACGTGGTCAATTTATGCTGAGTCAACGTGGAAGTAAGTTAAGATTATTCCTTACAATAAATAGTTAAATGTGTAGGAAAATTATCAACGCCCCTGGCTTCCCCTGCTTCAACAGAGAAAGATCAATCAGTTCCAATCAAGTCGCAAACAACTGCGACTCCTTTATCTTCACGCCGAACACTGAAGCGATTAGCTGAGGGTCAAGACATACAGCAAAGACCAAAAAATTACGACTCATATGCTGATGCAAGCGGACAGCATGAATATTATAGCGAGGCTCAGCGTCAAGAGGACGCAGACGTTTGGATCGGTATGTTGTATATCTGTATTAGAAAACTCTCCAAAAATTGCAGATAGTGAGCCGGCTGCTTCTTCTTCTTCTTTGTTAAGAAACAAAAAAGGAGAGTTGTTAAAACAGGAGAATTGCGTTTTTTGCAAGGCGCCACTGAACAAAATGGATGGTTATGCTCTTATCGATTGTGGTCATAAAAGTCATTTCGACAAAGCTTTTTCTGCATGGTTTTTCTATTTATTCCAATACTTTATCGTTTACTATATTTATAGGTATGCAAGTGCACCAAACAAGAAATGCAAGAACGAGCGGTGTATAAAGAAACAAAGAAAGTGCAAGGAATGCAGAAAAACATTAGGCTCCGGGTTTTACGAAACCGGATGCTATTGTTCAACTATTTCAGCATCTGACTTACATGCTGATGAGTTAGAAAATAAGTGCGCTGTTTTATATTAATTAAATTATTTATTATAATCTTGAGGCTCAAACAGTCCGGTGGAAAGTGTCCACTTTGCGGGGTTCAACATCCCGGTTTCTGCATTATTTGTGAAAAGTTGTTCAAGTTGCAGCCGCGTGGTGTCAGGCAGAGCAAAGTCTTTTTTGCGTGCTGCAATTCTTATAACCATTTTGAATGCTGGTATTTTGTTCTTTAGTCTTATAACGTTAAATTTTATCTAAAAGGCATTCATCGGTGCAAAGACAGAGATGCCCTTCTAATTGTTCCAACGATTGGAAAGGAAAATTGGACGTGCATTACCAGTAATAATATCTATTTTTCATACAACTTTAACTAAATAAAAATACTTTTCAGTCCTGTTTGTAATGTGAAAGGTGCAGCTCCGTTACCAGTTGTTGGGAAACCAAGAGGGGTTCTCGGGGGACGGCCGATGCAAAACGTTAACACAACGGCCTCAGAAGCTTTCACAGCTTCGGAGGCTGTTTCTTTGTCTCAAACTTTTTCGGACTCTACCGCACAACATGGTCTTACTCTATTGGACTCGCAACTCATGCCACCTCCTTCAATGGTACCCCGTCGCAGCTCAAGAATCAGCATCGCAACATCAAGAACAAGTGGACAATCGCTTCCGCGCACAAAACCAGTAGCTCCAGTTACTGATCAATGCGCGTCGATGCATTCTTCTCATTTGGGCTTTGGATGTGGTTCGAAAAAGGCCAACCATCTTCCAACATATTATAATTCCTTAAAGAATAGAGTGGGAATGAGACGCAAAAAACGGAATAAGTATTTTTTTTAAGGAAATTCCGCTTTGTCCCTATTGCAATGCCCTTCTTCTGCCATCTGAGTCGACTGGCCCAAAGGCTTATTCCAAATGTTGTGCCAAAGGACGTGTAAATCTGCTGCAACGCTTTAGAGGATTGCAAGCACGGCCAGGAGAGCTTGAGAACATTCTGCGGAACCCAGCTGAGCAATACAGACGCTGGCGGGCTTCATTATTTCAACACACGCTTGCCTACAACAGCCAGTTAGCTTTCGGACACGTCAACATCAGCAGAACGACCGAGAAGATCGACATTCACAGAATTATCAAGTGTAACAACATGATAAGCTATGTGTTGTGGGATTACAACCCGCCTGAAGGCAATAAGCCCCACCTTCATGGCCAGCTCTTCACCATTCCACCGGCCGAAGCTCGAACTCGAATTACAGACATTTCTACAGAGAATTCTCTTGACGTAAGCATATTACTCTTCTTTGCAAAGTTATGTTTTTTTTTGAGGACTCACTCATGGATGCATTGCACAGGATTCTGCGTGAGCATCACTTGCTTGCTGTAGTCTATGAGTCTGCTGCTGAAACATATCGACAACTACCAGCTGAAGAACGTGTGCAGTTACGGATGCTTCTCGTGGACACTGACAAAACGGGTGCCGAACGAACTGTTGAAAGCGATGTCGCGCAAGCGCCTGCAAATTTGCACGCAGATGATCGCGCAAACGTCAAACAAATTCATCCTGGGCGACTTGGCACTGAAACCGTCGCTGGGAGCCGTCTTGTCGCACAAGTAGGAATATCATAAATAAATCAAATTATTGAAAAGGTAGTGATTCTAATAAATATTTAGTTTTACCTGGACACTGGTGCAAATGTCATTCCTGTCAGCGAATACGACATCATTTTGATGGGCCGAGACGAGACTAAAGTGCGCTCAATGAAGTGGTGGAATAGGAATATCGATCCTGCGCTTTTCCCTCTTCTATTTCCTCTCGGGCAGTTTGGCTATGGTGAGTATTTAATTGAGACTCCTTCGCTATTAGCCATTATTTTTAGAGTACGGGATTAAATTGGTTCTGATGAAGGATGAGCGGTTTGACACGGTGTACCGGCAGATCAGGGACAAGGACAATATGCTTTTGGACGCTGATGAAGACCTTGGCGAGGAGGAAGAGTTCCTTGGGGCAGAACAAGAGCAACAGTTCCATCGCCGCGACCAAGTGTCGAGATCGCAATGGTTTCGCTACATGGCGCACATCAGAGGGCTCAACTACAACTGGCGAGATGGCCATTGGCTTTGGGATTGGCGGACACTTGCGCAGTTGTACACCATCAGCTATAACAATCGAATGGAGGCGCAGAAAGTTCAATTCATGAAGCAGCATCAAGGACGCCGACGTCTAATTTTGCCGAGTTCTATTATCAACTGGCTTAAAGCTCTCCGCGACAAAAAAGGCAAAAATTGTCTTGCAGCAAATAGTTTATTGTCTGAGTTTAGGCTATGAGGGAGAAATTGGGCGTGTGTTCATGACCGACGAACACTTTCGGGGCTCTCGTCAATACTACCAACGGGAGTATGCAAACTGCATGACGATATGCAGAGAAGTTGGAAAACCTGACCTTTTGGTCACGTTCACCATGGATCCTGAATGCCCTGAGTTGGATGAGATGCTGCCTACTGACCCAGATGGTCACCGCCAGCAGTGGTACGACAGACCAGACATCATCTGCCGCCTGTTCATTGACAAGCTCAATGAACTGCACCACGACCTGACTTACAGAGAAGTCATGGGGCCGATTCGTGGATGGTTTTATTCACTTGAACACCAAAAAAGGTGTTATCGTTTCTTTTCATATTAGTGTTTGGTGCTAACTAATTAATTCAAGAGGTCTGCCGCATGTCCATTTTGCGCTCATCCTTGATTGGGACAGAGTGCGCAGTGGTGGGGTAATCATGACGCCCGAAGACTACATGGGCCAGTACATCTCAGCCGAAATTCCGGAAAATCCGTCTGGGAGATCGCCAGAAGTCATACTACGGCGTCAGCTGTACAACACAATTACAACAAAGAACATTCACACATGTTCAATTCGACGTTGCATTGTGGACGGGAAATGTACAAAACGTTTTCCGGTTAGCTTGAAATGTGCATTAATTTTTTGACTTACTTAATTAAAGAAGTCATTTTCCTACGATGATGTGTACTCCGAAACTGCGTACCCTCGGTACAAGCGTCGCCCACCAGCGTCAAGCGAAAAGGAAGCGTCAAAAAATCCCGACAATTATGGCCGGTTCATCCAGTATAAGGACAAAAGTGGGAAGCTTGTCCGCGTCGACAACCGACAAGTTGTCCCCTTCAACGCATTTCTTTCTGCAAAATACAAATCTCAGTTAGAACAAATTTCATAGTTCCAAAAATAATTGAACAAATTAAGCATCAACACCGAGTTTGTGGCAGGAGAAGGTTGCACAAAGTATTTGTGCAAATACGTGATGAAGGGAGCAGATATGGCATTTATTGAAGTGAAGGGTGGGCCGGAAAAGCAACAGAAGGTGGATTACGATGAGTTCCATCAAATTCGCCTTGCTCGCTACATCACTTCAATGGAGGCCTTTCTGTCGCTAAATGGGACCAAGCTTGTGCGACGTTCACATGAAGTAGCCATATTATAAAAATTAAATGCAATATTATTCATAATAAGGTCGATGAGCTGGACGTGCATGGCCCAAGTGGACATCGGATTGCTGTTGAATTTGGGCTTAAAGATGAAGAAGAAGATTTGAATGCTGTTTGTGAAGCAGCACAAGCGGAAGAAGACCGGAGGGCAAGAGGCGAAGAACGCGTGACTCAGCTAACGGCGTACTTTGCGTTCAACAGAGACAATGCACCGCTTGGCCTTACTTATGCGAAATGTAACAAAAAGTTGTGGTACGACATCGCAAAGAAGCAGTGGAAGCCTTATGTGCGCCGAGTAGTTCCGAAGTTCTGCAGACTGAAGACCGTTTCGCCGAACAATCGCGAACTCCTGGTGATAAATTTGTTTCTTTCAGCATTAGTTTCTTTTTGTTAGGCAATTCGACTGCTCCTTTTGGTGGTTTGCGATCCAGCTGGCTGGGAGGCACTAAGGACGCATGATGGCATTGTGCACGGCTCATTCATTGAGGCTGCTAAGGCCCGGGGTCTGCTCAGCGACAATGATCTGTGGATGAACACCATTATGGAGGCCTTTCAAACAAAAAAGTCAATCCGCCAAAGAATCAGATGGCTCGCTGTGTTCTTTGCGACTGCAAACCTTTCAAGTCCGACAACAATCCTGGACAGCATTTTGAAGGATGCCGACAATTGGCTCGTGAACACCAGTGTTGCGAAGGCATCGGCAGATGATCAGAAGCAATATGTCCTGCGCGCTATGGAGTGGTTCCTTCTCGCAAATGGAATCACGCCTGACTCTGAGCCCAGGGAGGATGGCACTTTTGAGTCTGCCTGCGAGCACATCGGTTTACCACGCCCTTTGGGTTTGGTTATTACCAAGGAGACTTTCATGAAGGTAGAAATGACATATTATTGTCTTTACACAACTTTTGCTTTATCAGCTCGCTTTCTTCCGGGATGATATCGTGAACCAAAATCTTCACGACGATTTCCTCGACCAACAACAAAGAGTCACAATGCAGCAGGACTATTTGCAGAAGTATCTGGCCGGTCCAAAGCCAAATGCCGAGCAAGAGCAATTGATCGACTCCGTCTTCAAGGGATTAGAAGACGCTCGCAATGTCATCGAAGGCCGACAAGCAGAATTTGACCCTGCAGTTCAACGGCTCTTCATGGTCACTGGCGAAGGCGGAGCGGGCAAAACATTCACATATAATGTATAAATTTTTTTCTTTTCTGACGGGAAACAAAATTTTTGCCTTTGTAGAAGATCATCGCTCGCGCAAAATCAGTCGGCATGCACTTTCTTGCCATGGCCTCTACAGGCATTGCTGCCGAACTGTTGTACGAGGGCCAAACAGTGCACAAGCGCATCTGCAGGATGAAACATGTCGACTCTTCCACGTCGCCCAACGTTGACTACGAAAGCAACTTCGCGCACATGCTCCGCAACATTCATGGCATGCTTATTGATGAGATAAGCATGCAAAACAAGGATGTTCTGGAATTTGTGGACCGCCTTCTTCGCTCAGTTGCACAGGATAAGCTCAAGGAAATTCCATTTGCTGGGAAGGTAGCACAGTTGACACCTGCGTTTTCATTTTTCTGCTATCATTTTAAGGTCGTTGTCATTGGAGGGGACTGGAAACAGTTGACCCCTGTCATTCCTGGCGGAACCGACCGACATCAACTTGAGGCTTCCGTCAAGAATTCGACATTGTTCGTCAGCTTTACAACTGTCCGATTGCGTGCCAATCACCGCTTACTGCCCGGCCAACATCATTATCGAGCATTTTTGAAGCGCGTCGGTACCGGCACAATTAACGACAGTCAAGGCCGTGTCAAGTTGCCGTCTGTGATGGTTCAGCCGTCCCGAGATGAACTCATCAACGAGATTTTTCCGGCGGATCTGCTCGCAAATCCAACCAACAACTGGAAACAGCTTGCAGAACGAGCAATTCTGTGCCCTCTGAACCGCGACACACTGACATTGAATGAAATAATTATGGTAGAAAAATTCAAGTGATTAGTTGTAAGCTTTTACCGAAAAAGGAACGACTCAACACGGCCGAGCGTGTCTACCATGCAGTGACCCTTCCGTTGGTGGATGAGACGGGCGAAAACGAATTGGAGAATGTTGCCGCCGATGCGGACCACGAAAATCTGAGCCGGATGACTCCTCCGGGGATACCCGAACATACGCTCCGTGTTCGTGTCGGTGCAGTGATGATGATCATCCGCAACATCTCCTTGGAAGAAGGGCTCTGCAATGGAACACGTGTGCAAGTCATTGAGCTTTTCGACAACATCATCAGATGTCGAATACTCACGGGCACGCACGTCGGCAA
Organism: Heterodera schachtii; assembly: GCA_023374025.1. Taxonomy (NCBI): domain Eukaryota; kingdom Metazoa; phylum Nematoda; class Chromadorea; order Rhabditida; family Heteroderidae; genus Heterodera; species Heterodera schachtii. The sequence goes on from SIJG01000160.1 coordinate 92,619, forward strand.
TGAACACGATCTGCATGCGGCACGCTTCACTTTTGGCGGCGATCCAAAGGCACCACATGAAGGCCCATTCAAATGCGAGCGCATTCAATACCCATTGCGGCCTGGAAGCGTGATGACAATCAACAAATCGCAGGGTTAATAGGCTGACTCTTAAATTAGTTGAAAATAATAAATAATTTAAAGGACAAACATTGGCGCGAGTTGGTGTGCTGCTCGACTCAGCCCAGTGTTTCTCCCATGGGCAGCTTTATGTGGCTTTGTCGAGAGTGCGGGACGCGAACAGCATCCGAGTCTGCACCACCCGCAGTGATCGACGCGTCAAAAATGTCGTCATGCGTGAGTTGCTGGACGAAGAAGATGATGTCTCAATGGATACGTCGCTTCCGGATGATCCGAGCGATCCTGTAATTAATTAATTATATTTTTTAATATTTCCTAAATTATTAAAAGTTTCCGCACCTTCCACCACCCGACACCGATCCTGAAGACAATCTGCCTGGCGAGACGCCCGATCAATCAATGTTCAAGACACCAACATCACGAACAAGAACCATCTCCTCTTCGGCTTCTGATGTTTTGTTGGAAAGCAGCGTGACAAAGCAGCACCTTGGCAAAATAACACTGGTGAAGGACGACATCACGAAGCAAAAAATCTTCATGATTGTCAACGCAGCCAACAACACCTTGACAAAAGGAGGCGGAGTTGATGATGCAATCCACCGAGCATGTGCACCTGAGCAAAGCAAGCTGAAGGCTCTTTTGGATGTAAAAATTGCTTCCAACGGAGGTCCAATTGCCGATGGATGTGTAATAATGACACCAACATTTGGTGCATTAGCAAAAGATGTCCAATGTAATAATCAGTTGATCATTACAAAAATTAAACTTTTTAAATTTAGACATCGCACATGCAATTGGCCCGAGGGTTGGCGGGACAGTGACTGACCAACAAAAGCATTCTTTGGCCATGTGCTACAGAAACGCTCTTGAGTCGCTCAGCGACACCAAAATGAAGCCTGGGAAATCAGAGCCAAGATCAATCGTATATATGATTAGTTGAGATTTATTTAATAAATTATTTTAAAGGCCTTCCCGAGCATTTCGACCGGTGCCTTCCGCTTTCCCCGAAAGGAAGCAACGCAAATCGCCATTTCGTCCATCTTGAATTGGCTTTCTGCGCGTCCTCAGGGCTCTCCTGACATTGATGAAATTCGTCTGGTGGCTTTTCAAGAGGCTGACTTCAAATTGTACAAGTTGATCCTTGAACAAGTATGGGCCACACATTTAAGGATTTTTTCTATTATTTATTCGTGTTAGGTCAAGAGGCAGCTGAACGCCCCACGAAGGTCAACGCCGAGAAGTGCACACCCTTCCCAGCTTTCTTCGGTGCTATAAAATTTTTGAAATATTTCTTATTGGATTATTTTTACAGAGCCCGGCAGTCACTCCAGTAACTGGACTGTCCAACAAAATTGGCCGGTTGCTGTTTGACAGGACGACCCACGCAACCAGTCCACCTGCCACCAAGAAAAGGGCACCACAAAGGACAACAGCAACACAAAACACGGAAGATTTTTGTGAGATTATTGACGAGGTGGCAGCAATTCCCGGCCCTTCAAACATGCGGCCCGTCCAAGTCTCATCGCAGCAGTCCCGCCAAGTTCGGATCCAGAACGTTATTGGCGACGGCTCTTGCTTCTTCCGGTTAATAAAATGTGTTGTGAGATAAATATTTGACTTTATCTGTTAACAGTGCCATCGTTAATGCACTTGTGGGAGAAGACAGCGAACTGTATGCCGGAAATCTGCGCAGACATCTGTTCATGACATTGGGCCGCATGGTTGCTGATCCGAATTGTTATCCGAAAGGGTTCACAAGCCGAGAAGAGTTCATGGATTTCGCGCAAGCATTTTTCTGTGGACAACACGTCACTTTCGACCAATACATCGCAGGGCGTCTGCGTCCAAATGACTGGGCAGCGAGTGCTGATGCTTTTTTGGCAGCAATTTTACTGCAACAGACAATTGTTGTGGTGGCACCTTTGTACTTCACACGACTTTTGCCTGGGCAGGAGCGAGAATCGGTCGATTACTTTGACTCCCGATACCGGCATATGCTCGAGATCTATTTTCCCGACGGCCAGCGAATGGTAGTGTATTTTAATTTTTAAATTGATAATATTATAACAAATACAGGGTTTTTTTTGGATATTAAAAATTTAAAAAATACAGTTCGTACAGCAAGACTTCCCGGATGAACAGTTTGGCAATTTTACGGCGACTCAAGGTCCTGGTCAACAAAGACAGGTTATTGACCCCGTTGTCATCTGGTACAACGGGACGAATCACTATCAAACCGTTGTGTTGGTAAGTTGCTGACCATTGCATTAAACACAAACATAAATAACTCTATGTTGTCACTTTACAGCCGTCGAGGCCGCCTGCCTCTCGCTTTGCTGTCGGAATCGTCAGATCGCCGCAGTTTCCTCCTTCCATTCACCTTTTTGGTGAAGAAGTTGAAGCTATGGAAATTTCTGCACCTGCCGTTGCCCCGACTGAGCCAATTCCATCAACTTCCAGTGGAATTGAGCAGATGCGTTCACCCACTGTCACAGCTCCATCAATTGTGACTGAAGAAGAAGATGTGTTCCTGGAGGCATCCTTGCCGCACATGCAGTCCTGCAAATGTTGTAACAGCGCTGTTGTTTCTCCTGCAGTGGCAGAAATTAACGCACATATGAGACAACAATTTGCTTATTACGGCTACATAAGCACTCCGTGTTGTGGCGACTTTCATCTGAGATGCTTCGAAAAATGGTTCCAATTGTATTTAGAAGACCCTGCAAATTCTCTATATTTAGGAACCAAAGCCCGTCGTCTTATGCACTGAAGCGGCTTCATGACTACGATGGTATTGATGACAATTGTCCAAACTGTCACCGGCGCATTGTTTCAACATTGGCTGATGAAGTGGCCACTGCACCTGCTAAAGAGGAGCGCACCGATTCATCTGAACACTCTGATGTAAATTAATCAAGAAAAAATAATAGTGAACGTATTACTTACTGACTTTAGGAACCAACGGAGCCAGAAAACCAGCAGCTGACTGCAGCAGTCGATCGTGCTCTAAACATCAACGAGGAGCTTTATACGCCGATCAAAGTTGAGTATGACAACACCAGCATTGCTTACCTCGCGGCTTATAATGCAATGATTCGTGCGAAGAACAACTGCTACAGAAACAGGCCAACACCACCGCCTGAAATGCTGTCTGAATTGAGAAAATGCGCCGAAAAGGAGAAAAACCTTTACTGGGACTTCAGTGCGTCAACAAAACGCCATCAATATGCAACGGAGCAGATGCTTAAGATGCAGGACTACCTGAAAGCTACTGCGCAGCCAAAACATCGGCAATGTGTGAAGGAGCAACTTTGCAACTCTTTGGTAGAGGCAACAAACAACAAGGCTCCAATAATTCGGGAGCAGCATTGTTTGCTCATCCAAGCGCTTGAAGAACAGCTTTACGACATCATCAAGCAGTTTCTCTTGCTCTGGCACTCCATGCAGCAGATCAGTCCCAACACGGCATCGTTGGATTCAATGCAGGATTGGCTTCAAAGTGCTGAGGTCAATGGCATGGAACTGGCGCGATTGGCCGACAGTTGGGTCGAACACCTGGCCCTCATCAACGAAAACATCAAAAGTTGTGTGAAGAAGTGCAATAAGGCGAAGATGACGAAGAGCTTTATGTCTGTCGACCAACTGACTAACCTTCTTCAAGCAAAGCTGAAGTAGGGATATTAATGTGTAACTAAAAAAAAGTTAAAAATTAAGGATTGTGCGTAAGAGGTCAAAAAAGAAGGCTGTACGGGTTGAACGGCATCCCCTGCTCGACCATGTTTTTGAAGACCTGCGTCAAAAACATTTCCAGCTGGAAGCAGCCATCCAAAGGCAGGAAGAAGCACATAAGACACGAGAAGAGGAACAAAGACCGCGGGCCAATTCCACCGGCAAAAAACGACGAAATGAGGATAAATCGGCGACGCGTGATACAAGCGTGAAGCGACGGGCTAAGGCCGCTCAGGCAGCAGAACATCGTATGCAGCGACCGATTCAGATGACGGCCGAGCAAGCAAGGCGTTGGAGCAGGAGAGAATCGAGGCCCAGAAGCGCATGGCAGCAGATCGCCGAGTACAAGATCGATTGCGCCAAGCCGACCAATTCCTCAAGCAACACCTCGACCAGCAGAAGCGGCTTAAGCAGCGGAACCTGGTCTGGGGCAGACACGCCGCCTACGAGCGATACATCAATGAGCGGCTTGAAAGTTAAAGGCTGACGTCAACGCTCTGCGAAAATCTGCACGCGAGTCAAAGAACTACGCAGAAATTGACATATGTTTGCAAAAAACACTAATGTCAAATAGTGTCTAAAAATTTAGTTCTGCCAACTCGCCAAGCTGTTGAAGCATATTGCGCTGACATCATTCGCTATGCTGATCATCATGCTGAGCTTGATGTGCAAAAAGCAATAGAAGAACATCAGCAGATTCTCGAGCGACGACAGCGGGCCTTGGATGAGGAGCGGCAGAGACACAAATTGCTTAGCACATCGCGGGGTCAGAATTTTTAGTCAAGGCAGTTTAGTTTGAAAATCGCATTTAGTCGATGACCGACAATGGGCTTATCGTGAAGACCCTGCGCTTACTGCCGAGATGGAAAGGATAAGACAACAGAAAGAGCAAGTTGATGTTGAGTATGCGGAAGAGCAGGCCCGACTTCGCAACATCAGAAGGGCTGAGGAAGGGGCACGGTCTCGAGCGCGCAACGAGATGCTTGGCTTGTACGATTCACCTGAATCTGGTAAAAGTAAAATCAGTCTTCGTCCCAAACCTGGCTTTAAGAGGGATGGTCGGATGAAGACCTGTTCTACAATGTCCGTCAAGCCGACAGAATGCCCCTCATGCAAGCAGTGGGAGTGGCGCAGATGCAACCGGAGGCAATTCGCGCGAGAGAGGTCATAGATCGGCGCTTGAATTTCCAAGAGGCCGACTATGTTGGTGAGATGACGCCAGCTGATAAAGGCGACTGACAACAGAGGTAGCCGAAACGGAAAGATTTATATCTATCTTCTAAAAAAGGACCCGGTTCGCACCCGCACTTCACCTCTGTGAACATGCGCATTTTGGGACGAAGGGAGGAAGGAAGACACCAGAGAGCGGACAGCGTGTGCCTCATCTGCCACCTGCAGCTTCTGCGTGGACAACTGATCAGCGTTCTGCCTTGTGAACGGTCCGTCAACCACACCTTCCACACCATCTGCATCAGGAGGTGGCTGGCGACCAATCGCACGTGCCCAGTCTGCAGGCGAGATGTTCGAATCCGTCCTTTGATGTATGACAATACTGATGCATGGAAAAAATTCAATAAATTAAGGGACCAAACGGATGATCACCTGCGGGCATTCAACGAGTACGCTGAGGGCTTGACCAACCAGCCGATCTCGACACAACGGCAGGACGACGACTTTGTGGCCAGGGCTTGGTAGGAAGTAAATAGGACAAATAGGACTTATCGGGTTTCTAGGCGGCATTATGAGCAGCTTCTCCGGCCTGAACACGACAGGAATGGAACAGTCATCCGTCAACCGATGCGCCCAAGACTCGCCTACAGACAGGTCATGCAACACATAAATAGAGGGAACTTCGACAGATTTGGTGGACAACATCACACCTGGGATATCACGGACCCGAGAAACGACGAAGAAGTCGCATACCAGATGTGCCAAACACTTCTGCAGGAACGAGCAAAAGAAGATGATAAAAATTGGGGATAGATTTGGAAATTTCTTAATAAATTTTGATTTAAAATTCATTTAAAATCCATTAGCTTTTTTAATTTTTCTTCCCTGCATTTTTGTTTTCTAAACATATAACTATCTATATTGATCTATGTATTTTGAATTCGGCCCAATGATCCTGAGCCATTGCCTTTTTTCAGCAAAAACAAAAAGTTCTTTCATACTAAAACAATGGCTCAGGGGAGGGTAGCCTCGCGCAAAGAGACCACCTTCCCGCGGTGCCTGGCGTCAGTACTTATTTGGGCTAAGCTCAAGTAACGAAGCTAAGAGTCTCTCCTTTAATTGATAAGTCTCTCACAAGTCTCGCACACCCCGGTAGCTGCTGCTGCACGAACAACCAGACACGCATCTGCGCCTGAGCTGCTACTGCACTAACAAACGCGACGGTGCACACCTCACGCAACTACCCCTCGAAGGGCTAGGGACAGCGTTGCTAAAAAGCGCAGCCCTCTATGCCAGACGGCTAGTTATCTATATATAAAAATAAGGGGGGGGCTAACCACTAAACGAAAAAGAAGCGAAAAACTACTTAACGGATCGCCACGGGACCGACACCATTCGAAAGAGCTATGTTTTCTCTACCTTTCTATCCTTGTGGAAAAATTAGTCACAAGCAGAAAATTTCGAGAAAATCGCGTTTGAAAGAAAAAATCCCGGCTTTTTACAATAGGGCAAAAATGGGTTGTAAAATGTGTGTTTTCACCTTATTTCTCGGGAACCGTCAGAGCTACGCTTTTGCGGTAAGCAGACAATTTGTAGAGCTCGTCGAGCTGCAGGGTGAGAAAAAAATTTCGTAGCTCTACGACAAATTCGAACAAAGTTATACCCCGGCAAAGTCGAAAAAAGTGGAAATTTTTTTGTGTTTTCGTCTTCCGGTTTACAATCCGACTACAATTGTAAATTCAGCCGGAATGTCCGGAATTTGACCAAACCGGTTTGTTTTTTGTGTTTTCGCATGTGTATAAAACCGGTTTAAGTTCGTTTTTGATGCGTTTTCTTCTAAACCGGTACCGGTTTAAGTTTGTTTTCAGTCAATTTTTTTGTGTTTTCGGTTTAAACCCAACATTAACGGTTTAAACTGACGGTATTTCTTTGTGTTTTTGCATGTATTTTTGACCGGTTTGTATATCGGTTTTGCATGCGGTTTCGACATGTTACGTGTGTTTTCGACAATTTTACGTGTGCTTCAACGTGTAAACATGTGTTTTCGATTATTTTTACAATTTTTGCTTTGTGTCTTAAAGTGGCGGGCGCGAAGCGCCTGCCTCTCGAGGTGCGCGAGCGAGGAGCGGAGCGAAGCGGAGCGACGAGCGAGTGTACCGAGTCAATACGAACCTGATAAATTTTTTTGGATGCCACCTGGGGGGTGGCGGGCGGGGGGGGGCGTAGCGGGGGGGGTTGGGGGGGGGCGGCAGCCCCCCCCCAGGAAAACACTCATATATAAAAAAATAATATATAAAAGTAGTATAAATTATTTATATGTTTTAGTATTTTTAAATTTCTTTCTTTTGCAAAATTCACTCCGCCCCTGCCTCCCCCCCCTCGCCTCACTCCGCCTCCCACCTGACGCCTCCCCGCCGCCGCTTCCCCGTCCCCCGCCTCTCCGTACCCCGCGCCCCGCTTCCCGTCCCCCGCTTCCCCGTCCCCCGCCTCCTTGTAGCCCGCACCCCGCTTCCCCGTCGCCCGCCTCCCCGTACCCCGTCTCCCCGCACCCCGCATCCCGCTTCCCGTCCCCCGCCTCCCCGTACACCGCTTCCCCGCACCCCGCCTCTCCGTACCCCGCCTCCCCGCACCCTGCTTCCCGTCCCCCGCCTCCCCGTACACCGCTTCCCCGCACCCCGCTTCCACCGTCCCCGGCCTCCCCCTATCCCGCGCCCCGCTTCCCGTCCCCCGCTTCCCCGTCCCCCGCCTCCTTGTAGCCCGCACCCCGCTTCCCCGTCGCCCGCCTCCCCGTACCCCGTCTCCCCGCACCCCGCATCCCGCTTCCCCGTCGCCCGCCTCCCCGCACCCCGCTTTTCCGTCCCCCGCCTCCCCGTACCCCGCACCCCGCTTCCCCGTCCCCGGCCTCCTCGTACCCCGCTTTCCCGTCCGCCGCCTCCCCGTACCCCGCTTCCCCGTCCCCCGCCTCACCGTACCCCGCTTCCCCGTACCCCGCACCCCGCTTTCCCCGTCCCCCGCACCCCGCTTCCCCGTCCCCCGCTTCCCCGTCCCCCGCCTCCTTGTAGCCCGCACCCCGCTTCCCCGTCGCCCGCCTCCCCGTACCCCGTCTCCCCGCACCCCGCAATTTTTTTTATTCGCGTGGTCATTCAGGTGAGACAAAGGGAATGAATGTAAATCAATTAATTACAACTATTAGTTTATAATAGCTTTTTATTGACTGATAAATCCAAATTAAAACTAATTGCTTTTTATGCCATTATACTTGCAAACATAGTTCTTGATGGGAGAAGCATGAAAATCACATTTTTCAAACAATTTTTTAAGTTATTTTGTTTTTTAAAACACATAGTTAAATAAATATTAGCAAATTCCTTTGAAATTTCCTAATTTTCAAATCACATGTCCAATAAGCAGGTGGACAAGCTGGCCAAGTTGACGATGGTGAAGCTTTGATTAATTATCGACTACTCAAAATCATCTTGGTCTTGAAATTGGCGTGTCGCTCACAATTTTTGGTAAAAAAATCGTCATTAATTGAATAATCTTTTTTTTTTTGGTAAAAATTGACTATAATATTGGTTTTATTAATTAAATTTTCAAAAAAATGTTATTAAAGGAAAATACAAAAAAAAACGTCAACTGTTGAAAACACAAAAATTAAATAACCGGAACAAAATTTTGTTAACAAAGAAACACATAACCGGAATATTGTTGAAAATGCAAAAAAGACTCCAACCGGAATAAAATAATTATTGAAAACACAAAATAGACGCAAACCGGAATAAAATAATTGTTGAAAACACAAAAAATACGTAACCGGAATAAAACAAAAAAGACATAACCGGAATAAAAACCGGAATAAAATAATTGTTGAAAACACAAAAATTACGTAACCGGAATAAAACAAAAAAGACATAACCGGAATAAAAACCGGAATAAAATAATTGTTGAAAACACAAAAATTACGTAACCGGAAATAAAACAAAAAGACATAACCGGAATAAAATAATTGTTCACAACACAAAAAAGACGCAAACCGGAATAAAATAATTGTTAAAAACACAAAAATTACGTAACCGGAATAAAACAAAAAAGACATAACCGGAATAAAAACCGGAATAAAATAATTGTTGAAAACACAAAAATTAAATAACCGGAACAAAATTTTGTTAACAAAAAAAAACATTACCGGAATATTGTTGAAAATGCAAAAAAGACTCCAACCGGAATAAAATAATTGTGTAAAACACAACTTAGACGCAAACCGGAATAAAATTATTTTAATTTCTATATATTTATTGTATTCATGAATTAATATTAATATACAATTTGCATATTTAAAATTTATAATTGAAGTAAGTAATAAAAAAAGATAATTTGTATATGATTTTTTTTGTTAAAAAATTATTATTTTCACTTTTTCTATACAAGTATCTCCTGATGGACTGTAGTCAAAAATAGGACAAATTACTTACAAATTGTGTGCGAAAATCTGCTAACTAATGCAGGGTTTGGTACCAAAATTCAAATCTGCAGGCTCTTAAGCAAGAATTCGAAAATCTTGAACTCCTCTTCAATGTATAAGAGTCGCTGCTTATCATTTTAATTTTCAAAATTTAACGAGACTTAAACCATATAGCAATTTTTTTAAAATAAGCTTTACTGTCGATATCAATCACTGTCGAAACCAACACTGTTGAGATCACCACTACTTTCACCTTTTTGACTTTTTACAAGTTACGCAAAACAAAATCTGTTTAAACAATTTAAATTTTCCGGAAACAATATCTGCTTTTTGTTCTTACTCTTCCATAAAAAAACTGTCTGAATTTTGTTTTTCCGGAAAACAAAAAAAACACAAAAAGCATTCATTCAATTCATTCTGCTCCTCTGTCAAAATGTTCAAATCCCTTCTTTTTCTCCACCGGGCGAGCAGACGGGCGCGAATTGTGATAACCAATGGCCGAACTGCTTCAAAATGCGGGCCTGGAACGCGGACAGTTGGTCACCCGTCTTGCACACAGTGAACTCCTCCAACAGCTCAATGGCACCTGTTGATGGCAGGGGAAAGGGGCGGCATTATTACGAAACGCACAAATTGCAGGAAAATTTCAAAAATTTGGGCTAGAAAATGCTGATAAAAAAAGGGAATTCTCCGCCCCTTAGCAAGAAAAATTCAAAATAATTTACAAAAAAAAAAATGTTTTCTGCTTGAAGGCGGCATCTGAGCATAATTCAAACATAGAAAATCTTTAAAGTGCTTTATAAGGAAATTTAATAAATAATTTATTTGGTTGAAAAAACAGTAATTCATGATTAATTCGAAAAAACGATAAAAAATTTAAAACTTTTTAAACCGGTGGTCAGAAAAAGAAAAAATCAGAGGGGAGAGATCCCGAAGACCTTTTCTCTACCAAAAATGCATAAATTTTTCATTTATGCAAAAAATGAAAAATAAACAAGGTTTAAATGGAGATCCAATGGTGCCTTTAAGTGCCCAAGGATTAAATTTTTATGAAATTTTAAAACATTTTGTTAAAAAAATTGCTGAAAATTAAAAAAAAGTTGAAATTCCCAAGCTACGGATCTGGTATAGCGGAACATGACAAAACACAGCCGAGACATATCACAGCCGTGAACAAATTAAAAAAAATTTCAAACCAAAATTTTTCAAGAAAAAATTTAAAAATTTTTCTTTGAAAATTTTATGAGAAAATTTTAAAACAATGTTATGTGATCTTTTCAAAATTTGATGATGAATTCTAGGAATTTTTCAAAGAAAAGCGAAGAAAATTAAAAAAAATTCTCATAGAATTTTCAAAGTAAAAATTTTCAAGATTTTTTTTCTTAAAAAATTCAGCTTGATATTTTTTTTAATTATTCCCAGCGGTGCTATGTCTCAGCTGCATTTTGGAGTGTACCGTTGGCATGGATTAACCAAGTAAAGAAGGGGTATGACCAAAGAAAATGAAAAACTGGTATTGAAAATTACATTTGAACACCTTCAAAACTTTTGGCCGTTGGGCCATTTTGATTAAAAATTCGTCCCATAGTCCCCTTAAAATGCCCACCATTTTCCAGCCGTGTGGGCATGCCCAACTTGCGCAGCTGCGGTTCCATGGTTCCGTGCACGTGGAATTCCACCGGTATTTGGCCGGCCGGCGGCGAAATGTCCGCCGAAGCGACGGCGCCCGCCTGGGCAAACTCAGCCTCGGTGTGCTCATTGAAAAACCTGTGAAAATTTTTAGGATTTTTTTTAAATTTCTGTCGCTTTGTGAGTGAAAACCGTTCCATTCGCCGGGCCGAAATTGGAAAATTAAAAAATTTGAGAAAGTGTTATGACACCGAAATTTAAAAAAAAAAAATTTTCCTAATTGGATTTTTTTTAAAAAGCGCCACAAAGTAAAAAAAGGTTAAAAAGTTTTCGATTTTAAAAATTGGGACGGAAAAGCAAATAAAAAAGGAACACAAAGGGGGAGCTTAGAATTCGTAAACCCTTTAAAAAAATTTCCATCAAAATGGTTACCCCACATTTTCGCCTATGTTTAAATCGGGTTCAAACTTACATTTTCTCAATTTCAGATAGACTAAACAACATTTAAATAAAGTTATGTTCCGAATAAGCCAAAAGAACAAGCCTTATTAAATTTAATTCTGTTTAAAACCTCTAAGCTTGAAAAAATGTAAGTTTGAGCCCGATTTTGGACATAGGCGGAAATGTTTGGTCATGACCAAAATGCGCCGCCGGCAAAAAGAAAAAAAATTACCAAAAAATTAAATTTTTTCCCGCCGACCTTTGCACTTCGTTTGCCTTCGCATTGGTGAACGTCAGTCCGCTTTGGCATCTCACAAAAGTGCGCTCACTTTGTGCAATTCGTTTGTCCTAAATTGGGATGCATTTTTTTTAAATTTAAATTTACATCAAAGGGGGGGGGGGGGGGAAAGCCCTAATATTTTTTCACCATTAAAAAACACTCTTTTGTTAGCACTTTCAATAAATTGCCCAATATGAAAATGGTCCTTAAGAGAAAATTGGAATTTTTTTTCGTAATTATTTATGAAAAATTTTGGCATTAAACAAATTCACGACCTTAATTTAGAGGCAGGGCGTGAGGAGCAAAATTAAACAAAATGCTAATTAATTCTTTCTGGCTTTTGCCTCATTGAGAATTTAATGTCTTCCACTTTAAATGTCCCAATCTCAGTCAAAAAAAAAAAAAAAAATTCTGCCAATCAAAATTCTGTTGGTTGCATAGAATTGACTCCCAAATATTGAGGCGTTCAACCCAAAAAATTTCAACTTTTGTTAGGGGGTCCTAAGGGTTGGGTTGCAATTGGGCGTTTGGCCATGGCTCAAAAAAATTAGGTTGGTTTCCCTCTCCACCTGTTCGTCTTGTGCCGATTTGCCCAACGCCACGGCCATCAAATGTTTCTGGCGAAGAAAATACGCAAATTCTGCTTGAAATGTTGGCGGACCTTTGAAAAAAAATTTTTTTTTTTAATTTTTTTTCGGATTTTCAAAAAAACAAAAATTATAAAAAAATCAAAGGCTTAAATGAGTGCGAAACTCGGGGATTATTATTTTTGTTTTATTATTCCCTTAAGAAACTATTAAAATATTTCTCATAATTGTAAGCGTCAACCATGGGATAGCACAAAATCAACGAATTCCATCGCAAAAACGGCATTCGAAACTTTTTTGATTTTTCAATAATTATGGCATTTACGAAAAGGGGGCAAATTGGACGGCAGCCCAGGGTTGTTTAAGTATAACTCTTTCCATAGTTGTCAAATTGGGATTTATCGAATAAAAAAACTGATTTTCCGAAACAAAATTTCTTTTTTAATTTTGCAATTAAATAGAAAACAACACTATGGCTATTATAGCCAAGAACTAATGGCTCAATTAAGACTAATATAAAAGGAGCAATACCCAAAAAATCGCCGATTTTCGTCCATTTGTCCCCCAAAAAAGTGGCATTTTTTGCCCGTCCCAAAGAATTTATGGAAAAAAGCAATTTTTCCAAAATTTTACCTCCGCAGCTTTGCAGAGCGCAAATTCTCCGTAAAGACAAACAAAGGTTTGTACTGCTCAACGCATTCTCTGACCTGAAATTTTTGTTGGAATTTAAAAACAAAAAAAAATTTTTTCTTGCCTCTTTCAAAATGTTTTCTTTGCCCTCGCGGCTCTTCTTCTTCACTTATGCGAGAGAAACTGAAAGAAAAAACAAAAAGAAAAAATTATGAACAAATTTGGCTTAAGAATAATAAATTACTGACCAATCTGTCACGCGTCGATTTTGGCATTTGCGAAAGTGCGAAAAATTCGAATAAAAGCAAATCAAAATTGAAATAAATAGCTGTGAATAAAGTAGAAAGTATGTAGATACAATATAATAAATTTATAATTTAAATAATCTTATTAAAGGCAAAAAAATTAGAAAAAATTTAAAAGAATTCCGACATTTTATCAAATTTTGGAAATCGGAAATCCAACCAAAAATGTCTGTAAGTCAGATATCGGAATTCAATGCATATCCTGTTTTGATCCATGAAAATAAAGAAAAAACTATTAAATTCTTTACGGATAAATGTGTGAAGTTCAGTTATGAACGGCAAAAAAAGCGGGAAAAATGCTTGCTTAAAAAACAAAATGCTAAAGATTTAAAATGAAATACAAGTGTCTTTAGGTTTGATCAAATTCCTGATCATGAGGTCAATGCGTCAAGCATCGAAACCCACTTTAAACTAATTAAAATCAGATCGGATGTCAAAATCGAGCTTATGACTCTGAAATCACTTTGTTTTTTTCAAAAACTAGGCAGGGAATTGACGGGACACCAGCAGACGGTCAATACCTCTCAACTTTAGCAAATCAGCTATTAAAATAAAAAAAATTAAAAATTGGTTTTGATGGAAAAAGAGGAATAATTAATTAAAGATTTTTTAAAAGTTTTTCCTTACAGCATTTCGTTTTCTCCCCCCCCCCCCCCCCTCCGTCGCCGTTTGCAACAACAGCTCAAAAAACACCAACATTCAAATCCATTTGACCAATACCAATGTTGGCCAAAAACCCCACGGCTAAATCAATAATAATAATCAATTATTGGACATATACTGAAATTTTAATTATTTTATTTAATATTAACGCAAAATGCCAATGTGTTTTTGACTCAATTATTTTATTTAAAAACCATTTTTAAAAAGTGACTAAATAAAGTATGAATGGCCATCAAACCCTTTTTTTCAAAAACAGTTTTTATAAAAACTATTCTTTAATAAATGGTCACAAACAATATGAAGTTGCTAAAATTGAATCTTTACGTCAGTAACAATTAACTGTTTATGTTTTGTGTTTTCCGGAAACAATTTTTTTTGTGGCTTACATTACGGCATTTTCTGTTTTTTTTTCCGGAATATTTCTGCTTTTGAATACATATTATTCAAGAAAACAATTTATGTTTTTGGTTTTGTATTAAACAGAAAAACAATTCCAATTTTTTTTTATATTTTCCAAAAATTTTTTTAATTTTAATTGTATTTTCCAAAAACTATTTCTGAGTTCAACTGAGGCTAGCGCCAAAAGGTTGGGTTGGCGCCAAAACGACTCACAATCAGTCCCGTCTGGACGTACCATTGGTTTAATTTCACCATTTAAAAGGCTCTACATTTTTCTTAGTTACAATACTCATTTACTTTAACTCTATCCATTCTGAATTCTCTCCCTCTCCCTCTTTCTCACATTTTCAACCTTAATCTTTTCTTCTCTTT
>SIJG01000160.1:110057-146434 GCA_023374025.1 Heterodera schachtii
TACATATATATGTCAGTCAATTGTAAATTACATTATGTATGTACAAATAAATTTTTTTACAGAATTCTTTTTATAAAAGAAGCATAATCATTATAAATATTTTTATAAAGGATATTTTGGTAGTTAAAAGTTAAAGAGGCTAATTGAAAGGTCTTTGACTAGTGCGATTTTAACAATTTTTTTAAACACTGCTTTGTTAAATGGGCATTCAAAAGCAATTTTTGAAATTTGATATTGTAAATATTTTATGCTTGGAAAACTATAAATATGTGTTTCATGGGAGGAATTATTGCAAATATTTTAATTAATTTTGCAATTTACAAACTTAAAAACCCGAACATTTGTGGTTAAATTCAATTAACATTTTTAATTTTTTTTTTTTTGTAAAATTCAATTATTTACATTTTATGAATTTTTTGTCATTTGAATTATTTTTTCAAATTCTTTTCGCCATTTTTATTGCTTGCTATTTGTTTTAGTGTACGTCAAAAAGTTAATGGAAGTTCATCACTGTTATTTGTTTACCTTAATGCATTTTATTTTATATTTAACAGTATTCTAAGCATATAATGAACAGCAAAAGCTTAAAGTCAATTGTTTACAAGTTTAATTAAATATTGTGTATAGTAATACAAAAAAATTCACAACTTGAATTCATTTAACAGCAACGCCGTTCAGTGCTCGATAATTATAGCGCCTGGCTGATCACAACATCTAAACGGTTCATTATGCTGGTGCCATTTACTCGGTGTACATCGAGAATACTAATTATTAATGTTTTCATTTTCAATATCATTGATTTTTGGATTTTTCTCAATTTATTTGCGCATTAAATTTAAAAATATATCTTCATTTTAATATTTTTTTATATAAAATTAATTCTTCCATTATTAATTCTTCATAGCTGAAACTACAAGTGTCTTAAAAGTTTTAGTAAAATTTTTTTACATTTTTTTTTTGCAATTTTATGTTGTATTCAAATTTAATCTTATTTAAAAAAGTCTCATATCTTAAGATCGTTTTAAGATTGCTAAAAAATCTAAGGGATTGAAGAATTTTTTAAAAAATGAGTAGGTCTATCAGAAAGATCATAAATTCTCTATTTAAATAAATTAAAATTGTGGGTCTCTAAGCCTTATCTTGCCTAAATTTGCAAGGTATCAAAATCGATCTAATATTTACTGATTTTATATCGTATTTCAACAATGACAAAAAAATGACTTTAAATGTTCAATTTTGCATATTTTCTTAATCTGTAGTTATTATAAGTCTTAGAGTCGCCACAGAAAAGGAAAGTGGGTTGAGATTAGGTACTTTTTGATAGATCTTCTTAAATTTTCATAAAAATTCAAAATTTCACATTAATTTTTATTTTGGTTTGTCTAAACTTGCGAGAGGATTTAATTGTTTTCATAGTTAAAGCTTTTATAAAATAATTTCATTTTCGTCTAATGACCCATAATTTGCACATGTTAATTTTAGGAACTGAAAAATGTTAAATGGATTAAACATGTTGTTTTTGGCTATTTTGTTTGGTGCGCCAAGAAGATGCTTTAATTTTGCCATATTACATTATTTGGAAATTATTTAACCAGTCAGTTTTGTCGAATTATCCTGAATTTGTCATTGTTCGTTTATTGTAAAATGTTGCATAATCAATTTTGTCATTGCATATTTGTAAATTTTTTTAAAAAATTTAACCCAATTCATAATTAAATGCCATAAATATTATTATAACTTCAAATACATGTTTAAAAAATTAAAAACTGAAAATGTTTTATTCTAAAAGGCCATAACTTTAGCCATTTTTTCAAAAAAGAATCGAATTCAAAAAATTTCTAAAATCCACACCCCTAAGAATCGCCCTAAATTTTTCAAAAAAATACACCAATAAGAATGAAAAAATTCCTCAAAAAACATCTCCAATTTACTATTTGACAAGAATTTTTGATTTTGAGATGTACATTTGGGGTTTTCTTTAGCCCATTCATACTATTTTGGCAATTTTAGAGCTGAAAAATTGGAATTCTACTCATTATGCTTTGGAACGTGTGAATACAAAATGATTTCAACAATGATTTTTATCTATTATTAGAATTAAAAGTCGAGTTCAGATTGCAGATTTCTGGAAATTTTAGGTTCGAATTTTATTTGCTAAAATAAATTTACTCGATTAACTCTGTAGACAAAAATGCAAAACTTTAGAAATAAATATTTATTTACCTATCCATTCATTTTTGAAGTAGTCATACAATTATTAAAAAGTTAATAAAAAGGGAATTTTTACTTTTCCTTCATTTTTCAGTACTTTTTAAACATTATTTTGGTGTTTTCCCAATTTTTTGTGTCATTATTCCTATTTATTCTGCACTTTATTGCATATTCAGGAATTTTTTTTTTTTTTGATTTTTTTGACTTTTCAAAAATTTTGTATATTTTTAATCGTCTTTTTGGTGATTTTTCGTGACTAAAATTCACAGTCTCATGCGAGTTTTTTTGAAGCGACCGTTTGTTAAAAAACTTAATATGATAGTGCGTCTGTGATGTTCGATAAAATTTTGCAACTATTTTTGTATACAAATTTTGGCAAAAATTTAAAAATTTAGACCAGACACGCAGAAGCTACTAAATTCCGGGAAAGGAGTTTTACCAAAATTTTTGTTTGAATAAATTTGTCTCATTACAAATTAATTCTACTGAAATTTGTATTAATTAATATTGAAAAAAATTCGTGTTTTTTAATTGGTATCTTCTAATCAACTTATTAATATTTTTTCTATTTTGTCAATTTACAAATTACATCCTTTTCTCCGGAATTCAAAATTCCAGGTTGCTGTTTACTAAAATCTTTTAAACCTTTCTGAATGACGCATCTGATTGCAAAAAATTTTAAGGAACAGCCACTATTCCTGATATTATTATTATATGTGTATTTTCAACATAATTTAATAACTTATATTAAAATAGTTCCTCCGTTTACGTTTTTATCAACAAAATACCATATACTTTGTTGACAATGCGATAAAAAATAAAACAAAGGCATATTGACAATTTAATCCAAATTTACTGAATAATATTTAATTATAATTATTAAATAAAATGATTTTAATGCAAAGTTTGGTGTAAAATTTTAAATAAAATTAAATTTTCATTAAATGACACAATTTTTCTGGTATTAAACTAATCAACTATTTAAATTTTTAGCTTCAGATAGATATGCGCTTTTACACAAAATAATTTTTGTAAGCAAGAAATGTCACATGCATTTAAAATGTTGCTTTCTTTTACAGGTGACGATAATTGCAACAAAATTGATGTTCGGCTCCACACATAACCTTTTTTGTAAGCCAAAAATGGACCACATGTTTTGAAAATGTTCCATGCTTTTTCAGGTGTTGGTTAATTGCATCAAAATTGATGATGGACACCTTCAAAAACATTTTTGTAAGTCAAATTTGATCACATGCGCTTCACATGTTCCAATTAATTTTCAGGTGTTGTAATTTTGACACCAAAAATATGATAATGGAAAGAGCAGACAATTTTATTGTAAGCAAAAAAGCCTTACTTGTCTCATTAAATGTTCCAATTAATTTTCAGGTGTTGTAATTATGCCATCATAAATTTTGATGATGGAAAGACCACGCACAATTTTATTGTAAGCAAAAAAAGCCTTACCGGTCTCTTTAAATGCTCCAAATAATTTACAGGCTGCTTTTGCTACCAAAAATATTGATGAGCCAGAGCAAAAAATTTTATTTGTAAGTAACTCACCTTTTTTGGCCCGTTAAATCTAATTTTCTTTTTAAAGGTGTTTTGAATTTTGGTCCCGGATTGGACTGGAGCGAAAAAACTCCAAAAAAACTTTTTATTTAAATTCTTTAATACTTGTGTTTAAATAATTGTCACAAGTTTTATTGGATTTGAATAAATTTGTTTACAATTATTACAGCATTTATTTCTACTAAATTAAAAAGTGACAATACGCCACAATATTATTATCTGCTTGATATTCACTATCTCGCTCCTTTAGTTCTTTCCTTCCTTCCTTCTTTAATTCCTTCATTCCTTCCTTTCTCCTTTCTTCCTTCCTACTTCGCCTTCCTTCCTTCCTATATTACTTTGAAAATTCTTAAAAGATCTTTTAATAATAGTTAATAAATAATCCCAACCTTAAATCTTATAATATTTAGATAACTCAAAATCTCTGCCATACTTTCCTCGGCCTATTATTTTCCCCAATTGCTATTATGCCCCAAAAAACCCGTTTTTTGCCGGCAAAGAATGAGCAAACAGCGTTCTTCTACGCCAAACGCGGCACCCAACGGGAGCGATCTCCCTCGCCGTGCGGCGGTGTTCGTGTGACGCCTTCGCCTGAGCGTTTGGCGCGTCCGTCAGGCGTTGTTGTGCCTGAAAACACTGATTTGTCAGTGTTTAAAAAATCGATCCCGGTAATTAGCTTCGTTTAAATCTATTATATGTAAAGAATGTAAAATCTAGGGACGAAGTTGGGATGAAGACCGACGAAAAAGGAACGAATTGCTCTCGGCTTATTCGTTTGGAAAGGACCGAGGAATTGCGGCGCAACTTCGCAGCCTCATTACCGAGATGAAGGTTTTCGCTGAAGAGGCCGATAAGAATGTTGCCCACTCTCGGGGCGTTGGCATTGAGGTGCAAGGAAAAGTGAGAGACCCGTGGCCATTTACACGGTTTGACGCATGGCTGTCAGCTGGCAAAAAAAATGAAGTGCAGCGCAAAGGCTTGGAAGGGTAAACGTCCATAGCTTAGTGATAAATAGTGAATGTGCTAATAATATTTGTATTTAGAATGTACCTTAACGCGCATTTTGATCGGAAACTTACCAAAAAAGAGCGAAACCAGCGCATTCTCACCCAGCGCTATGGACCAGTTATTGGCTTAGCTCCGGTTGGCCAACTTTTTGTATTCACATAAGATTTGGTTCACCGTTATAGATCAAAGTAACGGATCGAGCGAATGAGGGTACCAAAAAAATGCCGTTGAAATGTGAAAAAAAGAAAAGTGAATGGATGAACGTGGAAAATGGAAAGGTAATGTTAATTAAGTCTTTGTTCAGCTTTCAATATTTATGAATTTTAGCATGTTCCCGCTAAAGCATTGAAAATTATGGCTGAAACAATTATCACGCCAATTGGATATTCTCCAGTAAAACATTTATTTCTTAATTTTCTAATTTTTATATAAAATTTTAGATTAAAACTGTTTCAAAGCCAGCTTTGCGCTCGGCGCAACCATACTTAGCGGAGTCGACCAAAAAAATGGAAACTTCTTATGCAATTGTGAATGGAAAAGTGAGTAAATTCAAAATTAATAAATAAAACAAATGATGCAAATATTTTGCAGACTGTGACTGAAGACAGTGCGAAAAGTGAAAACAACTTGCCATGGGTTACGTCAAACGGATGGGCCGGCGTAAATTATGTTGAAAATGAATTTGCGGTGAAGACTTAGTGCATAATTAAAATATAATAATATTTTAGAACCTGCAAACAAAGTTATTTGCAAAAAAGGTGTTTGTATCGAAGGCCTGGGTGGAAGAAAAAAACTGGCATAGTTATCTCAATGAAAAAAAAATTATGGTAAATAAATAAGCAATAATTGATTTTATATATTTTACAATAAATTAAATAGACATATTAATATAAACATTTTTAATATTTATTACTTCAAACTTTATATTTTATTTATTGTAGCATGCATCGAATACACCAATTGTTGTCTCAGCATGTGTAACTTATGCCGGCGTTCTTTTACGAGAGCCTGTCAGTAAAAAATATCGTTGCGAGAAAATTATAAATTTATTTATTATAGAAAGTGATTGCGTTGTCACAAAACAAACATTTGCTCCCAAAAACTGATGAAAAAGCTAGCAATGTGACTTGTGATGGAATGAAGAATGTACAAAAATTGAGAACTTACTGTGACATTATATTTGGAATTCAAGTATCTTTAAATAAGAAAAAAATTATTACTTAAACATTTATCTTTAAGAAACCGCAGCCAATCAACATCTCTTTTCCGTCGCAAACAAAGATGATTGAAGGAAAAACAACTGATAAGCCATTTAAAAAAATGCAAAGCATTATTCCAAGTTTGGTCCACAAACCGGTAAATCAAATAAAATTATATGCATGTGTACTCTCATTTTTTGTAGAAAAAATTAAGCAACAAGAGGAAAATGGCAAAACAATATAAGCTAAATTGGAATGAGAATCTGACCGTGAAAAATACAAATAGCAAAAAAATGGTTAGACAATAAAAACAAATGGCTAATTTTGAAATGATCAACTTTAGATTTCAACGAATCACGCCCGACCGACAGCAAAAAATTCCTCTGAACATGTCATCACTTTGTTTTGCAAAAACAAGTTTGCTGCTTTGGGAGGTGATTATAGTGCAAAAAAAATTGTTAAATAAATAATAAGGGTTATTAAGATCCAGAAACACCCAAGCCCAATGCATTTGTTGTGGTCAATGAAAGAGAAAATGTACTCCATTCTTCTGCTAAAATAAAAATGAGAAAGGACAAGCAAGAAAAATTCGATGGATCTGTCAAACAGATTTCGCTGATTCCAAATCTGAGATATGGAATATTTGCAAAACAAATTTCGGTAAAATGGAACTAACAGATAATATATGAAAGTTTTCTTTAAGGATCGTATATGGTCAGCTGACTTGATTCGGGCTGTTCTTTTGATGAAAAATTATATTTTTGGTGGCAACAAATATTCTTTGGTCTTCCTTAAACGGTTGATCAAAGAAATGTTTCAAAGCAATAGAACAGAACGAAAACAAAATGGGAAACTGCCAACAATAAATGATTTTGCTTCACTCATTAATGGTAGAGGTGGTGGTTCGACATCAGATAAATTTTGCGAAAAAGAACATCACCATCATTTGGAAAACCTACGTGGAGGTGGCAAAAAACAAAATGTCAAGTATAAATAAATCATTTAGAAAAACTGTTATTAAATAAGAGAGGAGGTGGCAGTCAGCAAGAATCAAATGAATCGTCATCCTTTGAAGCAAATAAAGAAATGCAACATGATTTTTTGCTGAGGAAATTCAACCAATGTCCAAATGATCGTGAACAAGCATACTCAGCAATTCGCATTGAATTTGGCGATGCAATTGTTGATCGAAAGCAATTGTATAAATGGTGGACAAACTTTGTTCGAGGAATTTCTTCAATTCGCTCGAGTGGAAGTAAAAAAATTATTGTTTTGTAAAAAAATTTTAATATAAGGACCACCGAGTTCAACAGAGAGCGATACGCCTCGATCTTCAAGACACCGCATGGTTTCTGGTAGATCGTCAGCAATTTCAGATGAAATTTTTTGTATGTTATCTAATTAATTCTAATTAAAATATATTTCCCATGCAATTTTAATTTAAAAATTTCATATTTGTAAAAGATGATGCAATATCAACACGCTCAGAAGTTTCAATTTCTGATGATGACCCATTGAATCTTATTGAAACAAATGAAATAGAAGATCCTACCGACCAAGAACATCATTCGCAAATGGATCGTGACCAAATGAATGACCTCGGAATTTCATGTAATCATTAAAATAAATTTTAGAATAAAATGATTATTCAGCTGCTCAACGAGATCAACCGAGATTCAAGATTGGCGATAAGTGTGCTTTTCAAAAGTGCTCTAATAATGTCAATGAAGAAATTGGATTTGCCATCCTTGATTGTGGTCATAAATGTCATTGGGAAGGAGAATACGCTATATGGTGCGCATTTAATTAAATATAATATTTAAAAGTGATATTATTATTTTCCAAAGCCATTTATAAAAATCGTATTAAAACATTGTTGAGCATGTTTAAAATTTAGGAAGTCTGGAGGACTTTTTATGCGATGCCCGAACAAAAGATGCAATAAATATGCATATACAAAATGCTCGTGCTGTAATAAGAAGATAGGCTATGGAATGTATGAATGCGGATGCTATTGCATAGCAACAGCACAAGAAATGGACATTCACGCAGATAAACTAGAAAAAATGTAACTTCTCATATATTGAAATTAATATAAAAATTTATTAAGATTGACTGACAACAATGGCAAATGCCCACGCGTTGGATGTGGAGTCCAACACCCAGGATTTTGCAATTTGTGCAAAAAACTTTTTGTTCTATCATCGTCCGGAGTTCAACAACAAAGAATTTATCTTAAATGCTGCCATTCTTACTGTCACAACACATGCTGGTAATTTTATTTATTAATTTTTTAATACAAAAAATTTTTAGGCAAAATTATTTATCAAAAAATTGCTGTCCCAATGAATGTCCATCAGTATGGCAAGGAGTTCATAATATTCATTTTCAGTAATGAATAAATGAAAATTATTTGTGTATATAAATTCTTTTTTTAGGACAACCTGCGGTATTTCAAATTCCAATGTTGAGCAACTTGGCATTAAGCCCCGTGGAATTGTTGGTGGTAGACCAAGAAGTGATGAAGTCACCACACCGAGAACATCCTCACGGATTTCAAGCGAATTGCAAGACTCAATTTTAATGCCACCACCGTCTTCACTGGCCCCTCGCCGAAGTTTGCGGCTTCGACGTTCGTCATCAATTCTAAACGAGCAACACACAACAATTACACCATCATTTTCTCAAATAACAACCCATTGTTCTACCCCTGCACACACAAAACATTTTGGATATGGTTGTGCAGCAAAGTCCGCTAAGCACCTGCCAAATTATTATAACACTCTTGGCAAAGTACATTCTGAAAATGCAACTTTATTATTCTAAAAAATAACCTATCTATTTTTGCTAAAGGGCACATCAAAATGCCCGCATTGTGCTGCATTGCTCTTCGACAGCGAATCAACAGGCAATGCCGCATTTTCGAAATGCTGTGCAAAAGGACGCGTCGACCTTGCAGCGCAGTTTGCAGCGTTACAAAAATGGCCTGACAATTATAAAGCACTGTTTACAAACCAAGACTCGGCAACACTGAGAAAGCAAAAACATCTGATGGAACATGTGCTGGCCTATAACAACAGCCTGTCGTTTGGTCATGTCACAACGCAGAGAAGTGAAGAGGAATTCTTCAGGATCGTAAAGTGTAACAACATGATCCAGTACGTCCTCTGGGACTACAATCCCCCGGACGGCTCTCTGCCGCTGCTACACGGTCAATTGTTTACCATTCCGCCTACACAAGCACACGAACGCTTGGGCGAAATTGCTGAACAATTCGAGCTCAATGTAAAAAAAAACTTTTTTCTTTTTTATATATTTGCATGTTGTAGGGTGAATTGCTGTCAGAACTACATCGTATGCTTCGCAATTTACATCCGATGGCGAAGCTCTACGAAACTGCGGCTGAAACCTTCAACCAGCTACCTGCAGATGAGCGAGTGAAGTTGCGCATGCTTGTCGTGGGAACAAACAAAAGAGGCCAAGAACGGACACTAAAAGAAGATGAGGCTCAACCCGTTGATGTGCAGCTTCCACCTGACCATATGCTTAAACAAATCCACCCGGGTCGTCTACAAGTTGAGACAGAAGCGGGCAGTCATCTTGTGGCTCAAGTAAAAAAATAAAAAGTCGAAATTCTTTGCAAAATATTTTTATAGTTCTTTGTGGACTCTGGCCAAAATGTACTGCCGAATATGGACTATGAAGTTGTACTTTTTGGAAGGCAAGGAACCGGACAGCTACATCTGAAATGGTGGCGAAGGGAAATCGACCCAGCAAACTTTCCGCTGATCTTCCCAAAAGGACAATTTGGATTTGGTAAAATTTTAAAAAGTATTTATATATAATTATTGACTATATTTAAGAGGATGGACTTCCACTCAAGATGAAGGAGGGCGAAAAATTCGACCCAAAACAAAACGTCATCAGCAAGAAAGAAGACGACAAGACATTGGACGACAAGGACGAGCTTGGCGAAGATGAAGAATTTTTGGGAGTGTATGAGCGCGTCTTCAGACCACGGGATCGCGTCTCTCGCAATCAATTCTTTCGCTACATGGCTCAGATTCGCGGTGCCGACTGGCGTGATGGACATCACTGGCTCTGGCAGTGGGGAAAATTGGCGCAGCTGTACTCCATCACAGCTAACAACAGAATGGAAGCAGAACGCGTGCAATACATGAAGCGACTGCTTGGAAAGAAGAAGCTGATCACGCCAGCATCCATCATGAAAATGTTGGAGAAGTACCGTGATGGCCAAGGTGAATATTAATTTTAAATTAGTCCAAATAATTTTTATAATATTTTTAAGGGCTCACTGGCGAAATCGGGCGCGTCATCATGACGGATGAGCACTTCAGAGGGTCACGGCAGTTTTATCAAAAAGAATTCGCCAACTGCATGACGATCTGCCGTGAAATCGGCAAGCCTGACTTGCTCATCACTTTCACGATGGACCCCGAGTGCCAAGAGCTCGCCATTCTGTTTCCCAAAGACAACAATGGAAAACAACAGCAATGGTACGACCGACCAGACATCGTGACGCGCCTCTTTATCGACAAGATGGCTGAGCTGAAAAGGGACTTGACCGTGCGAATGGTCATGGGCCCACTAAAAGGGTGGTTTTACTCCGTCGAACACCAAAAACGGTAAATTCGATAGAAGGTTAAGCAAAAAATTAAAAAAATTTATTTAAAGCGGAATGCCACACGTCCACATCTGCCTGATATTGGACTGGGAGGCAATGCGCGTCGGAGGCAAAATTCGAACACCCGAAGACTACATCGACGAGTACATCTACGCTGAAATACCTCAAAAACCAGATGGAGAAGATGGCGAAATTTCTACATACGAAATGCGTCAGCGTCACCTCTACACCACTGTTACGACCAAAAACATCCATACATGCGCTGAAAACCGTTGCTTGGTGGATGGAAAATGCATCAAACATTTTCCTGTAAATTTCTTAATTGAAAAACAAATTAAAATATAATTTAAAATATAGAAGCCGTATGAGTATGACAACGTCTACTCGGAAAATGCTTACCCGCGCTACCGTCGGCGTCCTCCTCCTCCCAGTGTCGAAGAAGCTCAACAAAACCCTGAGCAATTTGGCCGGGTATTCGAATACAAGGACCGCTACGGAAAGCTGATCAAGAAGGACAACGCACATGTTGTCGCCTACAACCCATTTTTATCCGCCAAATACCGATCTCAGTAAATTATTAATCATTTAGTCAATATAAAAAACAAATTTTGAAATAAATTATAGCGTCAATGTCGAGTTCGTAGCTGGTGATGGGTGCGTCAAATACTTATGCAAGTACGTGATGAAGGGCGCCGACATGGCGTTCATCAAGATCACCGGACAAGAAGGGACGCTTGCCTATGATGAGTACCATCAGCTGCGACTGGCCCGCTACATTACATCAATGGAAGCGGTCATGTCAATGTGGGGTACTCCGCTTGTGCAGCGGTCACATGTGGTAAACATAATTATTTAAATTATGAATTTTCTATAAATTAATGTTTAAAGGTCGATGAATTGGACGTCCATGGCCCGGAAGGCCACCGAATTGCCGTCGAACAAGGGTTTGATGATGAAGAAGAAAGAGCTGGAGCTCTTGTGGAAGCGGCTGAAAAGGAGGAAGAAAGGCGCAAAACTGGCGAAGAGCGCAAAACTCAGCTCACTGCATATTTTGCATTCAACAAACAACGCTCCAGCGCAGATGGCCCTCTACATCTTACGTACGCTACTGCTTACAAGAAGCTACGATACGACAAGAACAACCGTCGTTGGCAGCCATATCTGATTGGAGCGTTGGAAGGACAAAAACTGTGCCGTCTGAAAACAGTGTCACCGACAAACATGGATCTTTTAGTAACTAAAAATATATAATTTGTAAATATAATCCAATTACCAAGGCAATCCGTCTCCTCCTTCTGGTCGTCGAAGACCCAACAAGCTGGGAAGACCTGCGCCGACACAATGGCACCATTCATCAGACTTTTGTTGAAGCGGCACAAGCCAAGGGACTGCTCAACGACAACGAGCTGTGGATGCGCACCATTCGCGAGGCCTTTGGCACCAAAAAAAGACCAAAACAATGCATCAGATGGTTGGCCGTCTTCTTCGCAACAGCAAACTTGTCCAAGCCAATGGACCTGTTCGACTATGTGATGGAGATCTCTAACACCTGGCTAACCGTTTGGTCGCTTAACAACGCTACACCAGAGGCCAAACGACAGTACGTACTCCGTGCATTGGAATGGTTTCTCCTGGCGAATGGCGTGCATCCAGACGCAGACGAAAGGGAAGACGGAACCTTCCAGTCGGCATGTGAAAAAATTGGATTGCCGCGCCCAGACGGAGTTCAATTGACAAAAGACGATTACATCCAAGTAGAAATTTACTTAATTTTTACCGAAAAAATTGAAAAAATTTTAAACAATAGCTGGTGTTCTTCCGGGACGACTTGGTCAACGCGAGGCTTCCCGAAGAATTGCGTGCCGACAACGCCAACAGCTCAATGCGGAAAAGATACGCCGACATCTACACAGCCGACCCGAAGCCAAACAACGAACAACAAATGTTGGTGGACGCTGTGTTTGATGGTGTAACAGCGGCGAACAAACTGCGGAAAGGAGACGCCGAAGACAAAGACCTGAACACGCCTCGGCTGTTCATGGTCACAGGCGAAGGCGGTGCCGGAAAGACCTTCACTTATAATGTCTGGCATTTTTGGAAATTAAAAATGCAATTTTTTCTATTTTTTTAGAAGATCATTGCCAAAGTGAAGGCGGCCGGGTTCAACTTCCTGCCAATGGCAACAACAGGCATAGCGGCTGAACTACTGTACGAAGGGCAAACGGTGCACAAGCGACTCTGCCGACAACGGCACATTGATGCTTCAACACCATTAAACGTCGACTTGGAGAGTAATTTTGCCGAAATGCTCCGAAGGATTGACGGCATGATCATCGATGAGATCAGCATGCAGAACCGTGATGTCCTGGAGTACGTTGATCGCCTGCTGCGCTTTGTTGTGCCAACTGAACTGTTGAAAAGTCTGCCATTTGGCGGAAAGGTAATGGACAGTGAAGTAAAAAATAAAAATTTAATTGCTTATTTTCAGGCAGTAGTCATTGGAGGAGATTGGAAGCAGTTGACTCCCGTTGTGCCCGGTGGAGGACATCTTGACCAGTACAGCGCGTCTGTGAAGAACTCTGCTCTCTTCAAGCACTTTACAACGCACCGTCTGGTCACCAACCACCGACTCCAATCCGGCCAACAACAATACCGTGACTTCCTAAGGCGAGTCGGCACCGGTGCCATCAACGACATTCAACAACGAGTCAAACTGCCCCAAAAGATTGTTGAACCCGACCGGGACACTCTCCTGCAGTTCGTCTTCCCGCAAGAGCTGTTGGACAATCCACTTGAGAACTGGCAAAAATTGGCAGAGCGCGCAATTCTCTGCCCGTTGAACAAGGAGACATTTGAGCTGAACAACAAAATTATGGTAAAAATGTTTCCATGAAAAAATAAAAAGTTAATTAAATTTTAAATTAGGACATGATGAACGCTGGTAACAGTACTGGCAACAACGATCGCATCTACACCGCGATAACCGTGCCAATTGTTGATGATGCCGATGCTCTTCAACTCGAAAACATCGAGGCCAATATCAACCACGAAAATCTGATGCGCCAAACACCACCGGGCATTCCGCAACATCAACTGCGCATCAAAGTCGGAGCCGTCATGATGGTTACCAACAACATCTCGGTCGAAGAGGGCCTCTGCAACGGAACTCGCGTGCAAGTGCTGAAACTCCATGACAACATCATCCGCTGCAAAATCCTTACGGGGACGCACCGAGGAGACGAGCACGATTTGCACAAGGCCCGATTCCAATTTGGTGGCGACCCGAAGGCTCTACATGAAGGCCCTATCCGATGTGAGCGCATCCAATTTCCGCTTCGACCTGGCAGTGTTATGACCATCAACAAATCCCAAGGCAACATTTGACTTAAAATAAGCATTTAATACTTTATTACATTTAAAGGACAAACGCTGTCACATGTCGGTGTTCTGCTCGACAAGTCACAGTGCTTCTCCCACGGACAGCTCTATACTGCCTTGTCAAGAGTTCGGGAGGATACCAACATCCGAGTCTGCACCAAAAACACCGGCAGACGGGTCAAAAACATCGTCATGCTTGAGCTTCTGGACAAAGAAGACCTTGACACCGCCACAATGGGTCCTCCGGATGACCCAAACGACCCAGTAAAAAAAAATTAAATAAAAATATTGAAAATAATTTATTTGCTCAGTATCCGCGAGGCCCTCCGCCAGACCACGACTCTGACGACGATGATGACGACGGAAAAGGACCACCAAAGCCACCAACATCGGCATTCAAGACTCCCACAGCACGCTCACGTCGACCATCTTCGCCTGATGAACCGCTCTCTGCAGAGATTACACTAGACAATCTTCGCAAAATAAAGATTGTCATGGGTGATATCACGAAGCAGCGTGCCGACATGCTTGTCAGCGACAAGCGAGGCAACACGGACAACGCCATCCTCCGTGCATGTGAGCCAAATTCTGAAGGTCTACAACAACAACTGAAGACCATTCGACAAACCATTCAAGGCCGAGTTCCTGATGGCTACGTCGCAGTCACACAAACATATGGCAATTTGACAGAAAAAGCAAAATGTGAGCAAAAAAAGAAAGAAATAGTAAAATAAATTATTTTTATTTAAAGTCATTGCTCACGTGACCACTCCGAATTGCAAAGGACGGGACCACACTGCTGATGACATTCAAAGTCTACAGCAGTGTTACACCAAATCCCTCCAGGAGCTGATCAATGAGTCGAAAATGCAAGATGGACAACAAACGCAGACAATTGTAAGGATTAATAGAAAAAATAGAAATTATATTAACAAATTATCAAATAAAGGCATTTCCACCACTTGGAACTGGCGAGCGCGGCATTCCTCGGGACATTGCTGCAAGAGCTGCTTTTGACGCTTTGCTCAGTTGGCTTGCGCAAAACCCATCGGACGCCAAAAAGATCGGCGAGATCCGTTTGGTGCCTTTTGATCGCCCTGATGAACGCCTTTACAAAATTCAGTGGCAAAAGGTGCATTATTTATTTTTAAAATAAAATTTTACCAATAATTTTTAGATCAAGCGTAAAATAAGCGAGCGAAAGGGCACCAAAGGGTCAAGAGCAAGCTCTGTGGCGTCAAGCTGTCGATCGCTGTCACCAGTCAGCAGCTTGACCGCAACAACGCCTCCAAAACCAGCAGCAAAAACGCCACAGATAACACCAACAACAAAAGACACACAAGCCAAAAAACATCTGGCAATTGACTCACAACCAGGACCATCCCATCGGTCTTCTGGTGAAAGCGTTGCTGTCATCCCAGCACCAACTCCCAAAGTCAGGCGGGAAAAGCCAACTGCAAAAAGTGAACAACATGCGACAGCAACAACATCATCAACAACAGCAAGAAAAGCATTTTTGATGCGTGCCGAACCCGATGGCAACTGCTTCTTCAACGCTGTTTGCTTGACATTGTTCGGATCAGAAAGCCACGCAGACCAACTTCGCAAGCGAATGTGCGCATTCCTCCGAACAATTCTTGCTGATCAGCGGCTGTTTCTGCGGCAGAATCCCAACTACAACACCAGGGAAAGATTTCTGCAACGCATTGACCGCATGTTGCTCCATGGCAATAACGAACGCATAACAACATTGGATGAATATGCCGGACGGAGGGAGCAAGACCGGGACTGGGCTCAGATAAACGACAGCATGCTGTTGGCCATGTTGCTCCAACGGCCAATCGTGATCGTTACGACAACGCTGACGGAACGCGAAATTGAGCAACAGAGACCGCAGTGGAACGACAACCGCCAACATTTATTTGTCTACTTTCCAGACGGCGAAATGCGGGTAGATAAAAAATATGAACAATACATTTTAATATTAAAAATTTATGTAGCAATCTCTGCGTAATGTTCCTGTGGACCAGCTCCAAAACTTCACGATGGTCCAAGACGTTGGGACCCACGTGGACAGACGGCCTGTCAACAATGCAATTGTGCTCTACTACAATGGCCTCAACCACTTTGACGCCGTCACTTTTGTAATGCAAATTTAATTTTGAATATTTAATTGACTAAATTTAAAGGCGCCACGTAGTTCTTTGCAAAGAGCCGGAAACGAAGCCGTCTATGACAACGACTACGTGCCTGCAGCGTTGAGACCAGCTGCCGCAGTGGGTTCTCCAGCTCAGCCACAGCCAACAACAACGGCTCAACCCTCTCGTCAAGTTTTGGACAGCGGACCACTTAAAATGGCAAAACAACAGCCAGCAAGCCAACAACCAGCAGCAGCTCCACCTGCTGAGGTCATTCGAAAAGGCAACAAGCTCGAAATTCAGGCTGAAAGCCCGCGGAAAACACTGTTGCTAGCGGCAAAGTATGCTGTGGCCATGAACACGGAAATGCTGAACGAAAACATCAGTGAAGCGGAAAAGGCCAAAAAACAACATCTTCTGCAACAGTACACTGAATCGATTCATCGACTCAGCGAACACATCCGCGCGGCTACAAATGCGGAATTCCAAGCCAAACAACAACAAGCCATATTCGAAAGCATCCGACAGACTCCTGTTTCATCGGACTCTGCTGCGCTTCATAAGTCCTTTGACAAGCTTCGCAAGCCATTGGAGGAGCTCTACAACGCAATAAGGGACTACCTTATGCTTTGGCAAGCGCTTCGGCAAATTGACTCTGCAAAGTCGTCGCTTGCAAGTCTAACGGACTGGCAGGATGACTTCGAATTTTGCAGCGGCCGTCTTCAAACGCTTGGTGAACAATGGAAAGAAGCTGACGACAAGTTTGAAGACAACTTTTCAAAAGTCTACAACGACTGCGAAAATTTCAACAGCCCAAAGAAGAAAGGCTCCAGCTTCTTTTCACCACTGAAATTGCTTCCAAAGTCAGATTAAAATGTTTGAAAAAAGTATGTAAAGCAATAAAAAATTAAGGTTCATCAAAAACAAAAAAGGCAGCCAGGAACAACAACACCTGGACGCACTTTTGTCCGCGTTGCGTCGGATTTTGACTGAAAAGAAGGAAGAAATCGAAATTGAGATGAAGAAGAAGCGGACCGTTCGGAATTCGCAAACCGCAACGCGTAGAAGACAGCTGGACGAGCCGACAAGACGCAGGACCAGTGCATCGCCAAGCAAAATCCGAGCCTCCGATGCTAACGTTGAACGTGCAAAAAAGGCAGCAGCAGCAGCAGAGTCTCGCTTCTCCACTCCGGCAAAGATGAGCCAAGCAGAAAAGGCGCAACTACAACGCGAACAGCAGGAGCAAAAGAGGAATGAAGAAGCGAGGAAACAGATGAAGGCAAAGCTGGACATTGTGAAACAACATCTGCAAAGGCAAATCGACCGACAGAATAATTTGGCAGTGCGCAATCTTCAGTGGGACCGAGAGGCAAAAATGGAACAACGAATCAAACAACGATAC
Source organism: Heterodera schachtii (assembly GCA_023374025.1). NCBI lineage: Eukaryota > Metazoa > Nematoda > Chromadorea > Rhabditida > Heteroderidae > Heterodera > Heterodera schachtii. Next base: position 127,611 of record SIJG01000160.1, read on the forward strand.
CGTGAGTTTCTCGCCATGGTGGATGAAGAATTTGACGCAGCTGTCCAACAAGGAGCCACCAGCGAATTTGAGAAATGTAATAAATAAAAATAGATAAATTAATCAAAATGATTTTAAAAATTATAGTCCTCAATTCTGACGCGGCGATACGGTCTCTCTGCGAGGAACTTCTTGAGGCTGCTGGCCAAGATGCTGATGCCGATGTAGAAGAAGTAATGGCCCAACACCAGGCAGTGATTGAGCGGCAGGCGCGAGCCTTGACCGAGCAGCAATATTGGCGAGACTTTATGTTTCAGCCATCAGGTTAACCGAACGATCCAAATAATTAAATGATTTCTAAAATGTGTAGGAGAACCAACCGCAGAGCAGGCGTTACGCCCGACAGAACTTGAAAAGAGGATCCAGCGCTATAATCGGGAGCATGAACAACAAGAGAGAAGGCTGTCAGAAGAACGACAAAAGAAGGAGCAGAGGGAAGCAGAAATGCTTGAGAAAAAAATGCGTCGGATCCAGCTCGAACAGCCCAAAAGCCAACAACATCTGGCAAAGGACTCAACACGAAAGCGCACACAACATCAAGCGCAAATTTCTACACCAACAAAGGCTGAAACAAAAAGTAAAAACCAAATAAAATTTAGTGAAACTATCATTTTTATTTGAAGAGAATGACAAAGTTGGAGCTCAGCCGTCACCAATGAACGCTCAGACCAAACATCAGCATGCAATAAGCCGACTTTACTTCACTGAAGCCACAGCCGGTAAAAAATCATTTTTTTAATAAATCAAAAAGATAAAATAAATATAAAAAAAGAACCGGAGCATGATGCGCCAGCTTCATCTGTGTTGACAACTGAGCACAACATCACTGTTATCCAGCCCGACCCTGAAGCAATCCGGGCCCGTGAGATCATCGACCAGCGGCTGAACATCCAGGAGGCGGATTATGTGGAAGATGTCCATTGCGGCAGTGACGATAAGGGTAAAGAAATTGACAAAATATTTTATGATCAAAATTATTAGCTCCTGGACCACATCCCAACTTCAATGCCGTTCACTTGGAGATCGTGAGCAGCAAAAAAGAAGAGAAGTGGCGCGACAACAATGAAATGTGCGGGGTCTGCACTGAACCGTTGCTTCGCGGAGACCTCGTCACAGAGTTGCCGTGCGACAAAAACGTAAGCCACGTCTTCCACACCATCTGTCTCCGCCGATCGTTGACGATCAATCGGACATGTCCGAAATGTCGCCGTCCCGTCAACATTTCCGAAAACTTATGGTGAAAAATGATTTAAAAAATATTAGTAGAAATTATTTTAATTAAGGCCAACAAAAGACTCACATAGTCAGTCTTACAAGGACTACTTTGCTGAGCAGAGTCGAAGCGCAACATCTGCCCGACCTCCGGACGATGACTTTGTGATCAGAGCCTGGTAAAAAAATTGAAAAAAGAGAACAAAAATTGAATAAAATGCAGGCGTGTCTACGAAGACCTTCGCAGAGGCCAGCGAGACGCCTACGGGAGTGTCATCCGTCAACAATTGGCACCCCGGATCGCGTTTCAGCTCGTGATCAACCAAATCAGAGAGGGCAGTTTTGACGCGTTTGGCGAACGTCATCTGGTGTGGGACATCTCTGACCCACGAAATGACAAGGAACAAGGGCTCCACATTTGCGAGACCCTTCTTAAAGAACGAATGGAGGAAGATGAAAAGGAGGAAATGGAGAAGAAAGAGAAAAAATATTTGGAATTTTGATTAATTTTATTTATTTGTAAAATTTTATCCGTTGATTTTTATGTTTTATTTTTTGTTTCTTTTTATAAATTTATTAGTAATATTTTTGCAATTTGTTGAGAGTGTCATGCAAAAAGAACTAACTCCCCGCTTACGAGTTGTCAGAAATTATTTGAGCAAACCCAAGTAATGAAGCCGAATGTCTCTGTAGGAGTAAAAATTTTAAAAATTTATGTCAATAACAGAAAAATTAAACGGCTAGGCTCGGCATCTTATAATTATTTTCAATCTCCCGGTAGCTGCTGCTGCACGAACATCCAGACACGCATCTGCGCCTGAGCTGCTACTGCACTAACAACCGCGACGGTGCACACCTCACACTTCTACCCCTCGTGTGGCCTACCAGCCGACCCCATCAATTGCCCAGCCATCTACCGGGACGCCTAGTTATCTATATATAAAAATAAGGGGGGGGCTAACCACTAAACGAAAAAGAAGCAAATAACTACCCAACGGATCGCCACGGGACCGACACCATTCGAAAGAGCTATGTTTTTTCTACCTTTCTATCCTTGTGGAAAAATTAGTCACAAGCAGAAAATTTCGAGAAAATCGCGTTCGAACAAAAAAATCCCGGCTTTTTACAATTGGCCAAAAATGGGTTGTAAAATGTGTGTTTTCACCTTATTTCTCAGGAACCGTAAGAGCTACGCTTTTGCGGTAAGCGAACAATTTGTAGAGCTCGTCGAGCTGAAGGGTGAGAAAAAAATTTCGTAGCTCTACGACAAATTCGAACAAAGTTATACCCCGGCAAACGTCGAAAAAAGCCGATTTTTCTTGTGTTTTCGCCTTCCGGTTTTCCATCCGGTTACAATTGTAAATTCATCCGGAATGTCCGGAAATTGACCAAACCGGTTTGTTTTTTGTGTTTTTGCATGTGTTTTAAACCGGTTTACATGTGTTTTCGGTGCGTTTTCTTCAAACCGGTACCGGTTTAAACCGGTTTTCAGCCAATTTTGTTGTGTTTTCGGTTTAAACCCAACATTAACGGTTTAAACTGACGCTTGCATGTATTTTTTACCGGTTTGTACCTAAACCGGTACCGGTTTTCACGTGTGTTTTGACATTTTGCGTGTTTTCGACACGTTTGCATGCGTTTTCGACATTTCACATGCGTTTTCAGTATTTTACGTGTGTTTCGGTATGATAATCAATTTACTGTTATTACCACTGCACGACAAGGGGCGGGCGCAAACCGCCTGCCCCTCGAGGTGCGCGCGCGAGGAGCGGAGCGAAGCGAAGCGACGAGCGAGTGTACCGAGTCAATACGAACCTGATAAATTTTTTTGGATGCCACCTGGGGGGGGGGCGGGGGGGACGTAGCGGGGGGGGTTGGGGGGGGGGCGGCAGCCCCCCCCCAGGAAAACACTCATATATTAAAAATAATATATTAAATTAGTAAAAATTTCTTTATGTTTTTAATATTTCTTTTTTTCCCCCAGAATTTTTTAAAAACCTAAAAAAATTCGCATTCCCCGCTTTTCCCCGCCCTCCTCATTCCCCCGCATTGCAAATTTCTCCCGCCCCGCCTCCCCCCACCCACCTCACTCCGTCTCCCATCTGACGCCTCCCCGCCCCCCGCTTCCCCCGCCTTCACGTTCCCCGCCTCCCCGCTTCCCCCCCCCGCGCCCCCGCCTCCCCGTACCACATCTCCCCGCACCCCGCTTCCCCCGCCTCCCCGCATCCCGGTTCCCCCGCTGTCCCGTTCCCCGCCTCCCCCCACCCGCCTCACTCCGTCTCCCACCTGACGCCTCCCCGCCCCCCCCCCCCCGCTTCCCCCGCCTCCGGTTCCCCCGCCTTCCCGTTCCCCGCCTTTCCCCGCCCGCCTCACTCCGTCTCTCACCTGACGCCTCCCCCCGCTTCCCCCCCCGCGCCCCCGCCTCCCCGTACCACATCTCACCGCACCCCGCTTCCCCCGCCTCCCCGCATCCCGGTTCCCCCGCCGTCCCGTTCCCCGCCTCCCCCCACCCGCCTCACTCCGTCTCCCACCTGACGCCTCCCCGCCCCCCCCCCCCCGCTTCCCCCGCCTCCGGTTCCCCCGCCTTCCCGTTCCCCGCCTTTCCCCGCCCGCCTCACTCCGTCTCTCACCTGACGCCTCCCCCCCCTCCCCCCCCCCGCGCCCCCGCCTCCCCGTACCACATCTCCCCGCACCCCGCTTCCCCCGCCTCCCCGCATCCCGGTTCTCCCGCCTTCCCGTTCTCCGCCTCCCCCCACCCGCCTCACTCCGTCTCCCACCTGACGCCTCCCCGCCCCCCCCCCCCCGCTTCCCCGCCTTCCCATTCCCTGCCTCCCGCCTTACGGCTCCCCGCTTCCCCCCCCCCCCCCCCAGCGCCCCCCGCCTCCCCGTACTGCACCTCCCCGCATCCCGGTTCCCCCGCCTCCCTGCCCCCCGCTTGCCCGCCCTCCTCCTCTCCCCACGCTTCCCCGCCACCGCTTCTCCGACCCCACTCCACGCCCTCCGCTTCCACACCACCGCTTCGCCTACCCCGACTCCACGCCCCACGCTTCCGCACATTCACGCCTCCGTTTCCCCGTCTCAACGCCCCTCGCACCACCCATCCCCCGCTTCCGCCACCCGCGATCCCCGCTTCCCCGCTCTTTGTATTTTTCATAATAATATCCGGCGGTTTCAGAACTGATGCGTTTCCAACCAAGAACAGTAATTGATTTGACCTGAAATGCTCTGATTTTTCGGACCAGAATTTTAAAATGCGTGTTTTAAAGTACTATTGTAAAACATCGCATGAAAATTCCTGTTTTATAGTAACAAAAAAATAAATATATTTTCTGTTATTAAACAGGAAAACAAAATCATTAACAGGTAAATAAATGCATTTTTTCTGTTATTGGACAATCGAGTTTTTTTTAAATTTAAACCAAAATATTAAATTTTAAATATATTTATTTTTTTGTAATACAAAGTATAAAAATTATTTATATTATTAGTTAATTAATGTATTAAAAGAATTATGTAAAATAATTCACTTAATTTGGTAATAGAAAATGTTTAAATGCAGGCTTTCGGAAATTTGACATTGTTTTTTTCTGAAAACGTTGCTACTTGGCCAAAAAATTTCTAACGTAAGTCAATTACTCAAAGCAATTGCAAAGTTGTTAAATAAAAAAAAATTATCCGCTAAACAGGAAACATTTTTTATTCAGATAATTGTTAAAAAAATATTCAAAAATATATAAATCTTGATGCAAATAAATGACAAAAAATGTTCGGGTAAACCATTTTTAGCAATGTTTTTGAAAACAAAAAATGTTTGGCTAAACCTTTTTTTAGCAATGTTTTTGAAAACAAAAATGTTCGGGTAAACCTTTTTTAGTAATGTTTTCGAAAACAAAACAGTTTGGGTAAACCTTTTTTAGCAATGTTTTTGAAAACAAAAAATGTTTGGCTAAACCTTTTTTTAGCAATGTTTTTGAAAACAAAAATGTTCGGGTAAACCTTTTTTAGTAATGTTTTCCAAAACAAAACAGTTTGGGTAAACCTTTTTTAGCAATGTTTTTGAAAACAAAAAATGTTTGGGTAAACCTTTTTTAGCAATGTTTTTCATTTTTAAAAAAATGGTTCGCCCCTACAATTTTTGTTTTTCGCAAACATTTTTTAAAAAATGTTTTGCTCGTATAATTTTTGTTTTTCATAAACATTTTTAAAAAATGGTTTACCCGAACATTTTTGTTTTCGAAAACATTGCTAAAAAATGGTTTAACAAACATTTTTGTTTTCAAAAACATTGCTAAAAAATGGTTAACCTGAACATTTTTTATTTTCGCAAACATTGCTAAAAAATGGTGAACCCGAACATTTTTATTTTCACAAAACAAACCACTTTAAAAGTTTAATGTGATTTTAAACAGTTTTCCTAAAAATTTGCATAAAAAAACCATTTAAAAAGAAAAAATTTTGCGTTTATAAAAATGAACATTAAAACCCCATTTACCATTTAAAATGAAAAGTTCTCAAAAAGGACTAATAGTTATTCAAGCAAACATTTGAAAATTTTTCCCCTCTCCAATGTTATTCTATAAATTATTAATAATGGGATTTTTTTAACTTTCGCCCAAATTTTTCAGCACTTTTTGCATTTTTTTCGTGCTTTTTGCATTTTTTTGTGACTTTTTGACTATTTTTCAGGACTTTGTTACATTTTTCGTGACTTTTTATGTCTTTTTAATGACTTTTTTAGTCAACTTTTTGAAGATTTTTAGTGACTTAAATTCCCAGCCCTACTTATAATTTAAGAGTCTGTTTTATTTTATTTACCAAATTTAAAAAACAATAATTAGAAACAATTCTTCCTTTTATATAAAAAATTATTTAAACTTTTTACCAAATGGACCCGTTTTCCTTATTTGAAAAAATTATACGCCCTGAAAATTCTTAATGATGGCTAAATTTGCATATTAAGCGCCAGTTTATTCAATTGATAAAGTGTTTTATGAGTACTTTTTTATATTGCTAAACCCAGAGCCAAAACATTTTTTCAGTATGTTAATATTTTATCACATATCCAAAAAAGTAAACATTTTTTTGTCATTTTAAAAAACATTTAAACTATTTACCATTTAAAATTAAACTTGTGCAAAAATGAAATCACAACCGGAGCAATATTCAAAGTTTGCAATTCCAACCCTAAATTTTTAGGGGAAATCATTTTGCAATTGAGTTACAAAACGTTTCCCAACACCGTCCTCACACCCTCACCGTACGACTGAAATTTTTTTGGCAAAAGAGTAGCACAAAAAAAATTCCATAATTAATCAAAATTCATTAAAGATTGTTTAAAACGAATTTTCATATTTTTTCATTTGTTTAGTTAAAACAATCATTTTAAACTATTTTTATTTTTAATGGAACATTTTTTCACTGATGAAATGACAACAAAAACAAAAAAAATTCACAACCAGAGTTTTCCATTGTTGTTTATCGAAAGCAAAATTGTTCATTTATTTAAAAAGAACATCACAAAGTCAAATTTTAAACAGATTAATTTAAAAAAGCCTTATATACATTTTAAAATAACACTAATAATTTCTAATTAAAATGTTTCCTTAATAATTTTTGTTAATTATGTTTTATTAAAAGCAAAATCAATGGTAATCGTCCCACCCCCCTCGCTCTCTCTTCGTCGCGTTGACGCACAATGGCCAATCAAAATTTATTCCATCGTCTTTCCCTGCTGCAACAGTCATTTTTTCGCCGCAGGGAAAGGCGATGGAAAAGAAATGGCCATAAATTTTGCAATTACATTATTGATTTGGTTTGGAAGGAATCTTATAATTTTTAAATTATGATAAATTCAAATTATAATTCTCAACATTAAAATTCTTTTTATAAAATTTTTTTAAAAGGTTCTTTAATTGTCTTAATTATTTTTATTGTTGTAAAATTTCATACTGGTTTATTAATCAGTTAATCACTTTTTGTGGTAAATTCTTTTCAGTTATTAAATTATTAGTTCATTCATGTCCTCAAATCATCACTTACTCATCACTGTTTTTTGTTGTTTATTAATTTTGTTTTTATCAACAATTATATTTATACCCTAAATTTTACAGCTTATTTTAAAATTACTTTTAAATACCGCGCCAACAAATGTTAATAAATAAAAATGTTAGTGCTCAACAGCAAATTTGCTCGAAGAATGTCATCACTTTTTGTTCAACAGTCGTCGTTCAGCGGCCAATTTAGACTCGACTGACGAGGTTATTTATACCACATACTTCGGACCCTCTCAAAAAAAACATTGGCACTATTTAAAAAAGTGGATAGTTTTTGAATTTTCTTAAAAAAGGGTGGGGTTCGAACAATGGTCTGAGCAAACTAAATTATTCATAATTTTGAATTTTGTTTCAAATTCGGTCAAATTAAGATGCTTGGAAAGAAATAGAAAATAAGGACTCAAGGTCTTTCTATAATTTGAATGAATTTTGGACAATAAAGATGGATTTTGGTGAAAAATGAGCTTTCAAATTTTGTTTGAGTTAGGGTCCTGATGTTCAAATTGGTCGAAAAGGATGTCATATTAGTGAGCATTTTGGAATTATAAGCAAAAAAAAACGCCACAATTTTGACACAAAAAATTTCAGAAAAATAACAGATGGATTTTTAAACTAATTTTATTTAAAATGTTGATCTTGCTTAATTTTGTTACCTTTTTGAAAAACACATTAATAATTATATTAATTTTTTGTAACCATTTTTCATAAAAATTTCAATTTAATCACAAAGTAATGAGCAGTGCAATTTTGTTTATTTATTATGTTTTCAGTAACAAATAAACCTTCTTATTTGTTTTAACTAAAACAATATTTTAACAGTTTTTGTAGATCTTTTTATGACAATCTGTTTTTGGCCGAATAAATTTTTCAAATATTTTAATTGCCAAAAGAATAATGTTTTTACAATTTTTTTTACTACACTTTTTCTCCTATCAGCACCGACGTGTCATTAAACAGAACTGCACAGCACGGCAAGGCCAAATTGCGGACGAATTCCATCCACAATTTGCACACGAAAGTGCCCAACAACTGCGGCACCATCAAATGGTAATACATATGTGACATTCCGCTAAATGAACTTATTTATTTTTAAAAACATTTTAAAATTTGTTGAAATATCTTTAAAATTTTTATGCAAATTTGTAAAACTTTTTAAAATTCAAAAGGATATTGCCTTCCCAATTCAAGGGCTCAGTAGAGGCGGGGAGGAAAATAAAATGAACTTTTTATATGAGAAATAGAATACCCACCTCTTCATTCCAAAAAATAAAGTTTGTTTTTCAAAAGTGAAAAAACATTTTTGCAAGACTTTTTTGGGCACCGAAACGGCATCATTCCCAGTAACTAATGTTTTCCTGAACATTTTTGAAAAACGGTTTCCCAGTAACTATTGTTTTCCTGAACATTTTTAAAAAACGGTTTCACAGTGAATATTGTTTTTCTGAACATTTAATAAAAACGGTTTCCCAGTGAATAATGTTTCACTGAATATTTTTTAAAAACGGTTTCCCAATAACTATTGTTTTTCTGAACATTTTTAAAAAACGGTTTCACAGTGAATATTGTTTTTCTGAACATTTAATAAAAACGGTTTCCCAGTGAATAATGTTTCACTGAATATTTTTTAAAAACGGTTTCCCAGTAACTATTGTTTTTCTGAACATTTTTAAAAAACGGTTTCACAGTGAATATTGTTTTTCTGAACATTTAATAAAAACGGTTTCCCAGTAACTAATGTTTCACTGAATATTTTTTACAAACTGTTTCCCAGTAACTATTGTTTTTCTGAACAATTTTTAAAAACGGTTTCCCAGTAACTATTGTTTTTCTGAACAATTTTTAAAAAACGGTTTCCCAGTAACTATTGTTTTTCTGAACATTTTTAAAAAACGGTTTCCCAGTAACTATTGTTTTTCTGAACATTTTAAAAAAAACGGTTTCCCAGTAACTATTGTTTTCCTGAACATTTTTTAAAAACGGTTTCACAGTGAATATTGTTTTTCTGAACATTTAATAAAAACGGTTTCACAGTGAATATTGTTTTTCTGAACATTTAATAAAAACGGTTTCACAGTGAATATTGTTTTTCTGAACATTTAATAAAAACGGTTTCCCAGTAACTATTGTTTTTCTGAACAATTTTTAAAAAACGGTTTCCCAGTAACTATTGTTTTTCTGAACATTTTTAAAAAACGGTTTCCCAGTAACTAATGTTTCACTGAATATTTTTTAAAAACGGTTTCCCAGTAACTATTGTTTTTCTGAACATTTTTAAAAAACGGTTTCCCAGTAACTATTGTTTTTCTGAACATTTTTAAAAAACGGTTTCACAGTGAATATTGTTTTTCTGAACATTTAATAAAAACGGTTTCACAGTGAATATTGTTTTCCTGAACATTTTTGAAAAACGGTTTCCCAGTAACTATTGTTTTCCTGAACATTTTTAAAAAACGGTTTCACAGTGAATATTGTTTTTCTGAACATTTAATAAAAACGGTTTCCCAGTAACTAATGTTACACTGAATATTTTTTAAAAACGGTTTCCCAATAACTATTGTTTTTCTGAACATTTTTAAAAAACGGTTTCACAGTGAATATTGTTTTCCTGAACATTTAATAAAAACGGTTTCCCAGTAACTATTGTTTTTCTGAACATATTTTAAAAAACGGTTTCACAGTGAATATTGTTTTTCTGAACATTTAATAAAAACGGTTTCCCAGTAACTATTGTTTTTCTGAACATTTTTAAAAAACGGTTTCCCAGTAACTATTGTTTTTCTGAACATTTTTAAAAAACGGTTTCCCAATAACTATTGTTTTTCTGAACATTTTTAAAAAACGGTTTCCCAGTAACTATTGTTTTCCTGAACATTTTTTAAAAACGGTTTCCCTGTAACTATTGTTTTTCTGAACATTTTTAAAAAACGGTTTCCCAGTAACTAATGTTTCACTGAATATTTTTTAAAAACGGTTTCCCAGTAACTATTGTTTTTCTGAACATTTTTAAAAAACGGTTTCCCAGTAACTATTGTTTTTCTGAACATTTTTAAAAAACGGTTTCACAGTGAATATTGTTTTTCTGAACATTTAATAAAAACGGTTTCACAGTGAATATTGTTTTCCTGAACATTTTTGAAAAACGGTTTCCCAGTAACTATTGTTTTCCTGAACATTTTTAAAAAACGGTTTCACAGTGAATATTGTTTTTCTGAACATTTAATAAAAACGGTTTCCCAGTAACTAATGTTACACTGAATATTTTTTAAAAACGGTTTCCCAATAACTATTGTTTTTCTGAACATTTTTAAAAAACGGTTTCACAGTGAATATTGTTTTTCTGAACATTTAATAAAAACGGTTTCCCAGTAACTATTGTTTTTCTGAACATATTTTAAAAAACGGTTTCACAGTGAATATTGTTTTTCTGAACATTTAATAAAAACGGTTTCCCAGTAACTATTGTTTTTCTGAACATTTTTAAAAAACGGTTTCCCAGTAACTATTGTTTTTCTGAACATTTTTAAAAAACGGTTTCCCAATAACTATTGTTTTTCTGAACATTTTTAAAAAACGGTTTCCCAGTAACTATTGTTTTCCTGAACATTTTTTAAAAACGGTTTCCCTGTAACTATTGTTTTTCTGAACATTTTTAAAAAACGGTTTCCCAGTAACTAATGTTACACTGAATATTTTTTAAAAACGGTTTCCCAATAACTATTGTTTTTCTGAACATTTTTAAAAAACGGTTTCCCAGTAACTATTGTTTTTCTGAACATTTTTAAAAAACGGTTTCACAGTGAATATTGTTTTTCTGAACATTTAATAAAAACGGTTTCACAGTGAATATTGTTTTCCTGAACATTTTTGAAAAACGGTTTCCCAGTAACTATTGTTTTCCTGAACATTTTTAAAAAACGGTTTCACAGTGAATATTGTTTTTCTGAACATTTAATAAAAACGGTTTCCCAGTAACTAATGTTACACTGAATATTTTTTAAAAACGGTTTCCCAATAACTATTGTTTTTCTGAACATTTTTAAAAAACGGTTTCACAGTGAATATTGTTTTTCTGAACATTTAATAAAAACGGTTTCCCAGTAACTATTGTTTTTCTGAACATATTTTAAAAAACGGTTTCACAGTGAATATTGTTTTTCTGAACATTTAATAAAAACGGTTTCCCAGTAACTATTGTTTTTCTGAACATTTTTAAAAAACGGTTTCCCAGTAACTATTGTTTTTCTGAACATTTTTAAAAAACGGTTTCCCAATAACTATTGTTTTTCTGAACATTTTTAAAAAACGGTTTCCCAGTAACTATTGTTTTCCTGAACATTTTTTAAAAACGGTTTCCCTGTAACTATTGTTTTTCTGAACATTTTTAAAAAACGGTTTCCCAGTAACTAATGTTTCACTGAATATTTTTTAAAAACGGTTTCCCAGTAACTATTGTTTTTCTGAACATTTTTAAAAAACGGTTTCCCAGTGAATATTGTTTATCTGCACATTTTTTAAAAAGGTTTCCCAGTAACTATTGTTTTTCTGAACATTTTTAAAAAACGGTTTCCCAGTGAATATTGTTTTTCTGAACATTTAATAAAAACGGTTTCCCAGTAACTAATGTTTCACTGAATATTTTTTAAAAACGGTTTCCCAGTAACTATTGTTTTTCTGAACATTTTTAAAAAACGGTTTCCCAGTAACTAATGTTTTCCTGAACATTTTTTAAAAACGGTTTCCCAGTAACTATTGTTTTTCTGAAAAGAAATTGATTTATTTAAGAAATTAATTTATTTAATCATATATTTTCAATTAAACCCGTTCAGATTCCCATTATTTTCCCAAATTTAAATTGGACAATATGATTTTATAATTAATATTAAATTTTTCACTTATTTTTTCAATTTAAAATTTTGCATAAAGGCTTCAACGCCCTTCTGTTCACATCGACTCATTTCAATTGTCACATCGGCGAATCGATTAATTTGAGCACCGTCGCTTGTGATCAACAGCAAGACGAACAACAAATTGTTTTGTTGGAACGTCAAATTATCAAAGAAACTGGTAATTTAAATTAATGAATTAATAAAAATTATTATTTTATGATAATTATTAGCTGATAAATCCAAATTACTCTTTTATATAAATATTCTTTGAGCCTATTGTTTTTTCGTGGTCCTCATCTATAAAAGTGTAAAAATTTGAGGCAGTAAAGCTTTCAATCGGCTGGGCTAAATAAATTTAATTTTACTGATATTATCATTGTATCGTACCAAATAAAATCTTATTTTATTAAATAATATTGAAAAATTTTAAGTTAGAAAAAATTTTAATAAAAATTTTTATTCTATAATTCAATATTAACAAAAAATAATATTTAAATATAAATATTTTTAAATTTATTATCGTTATCTTTGATTTTTACTTATTTTATTAAACATTCAAAGGTCATTCTGTCCAAATTCCGCACTTGCTTTTGGCTATGCCACTGGCAACAACCCGTCTGGCATTATTATTTGGATGGCATTTTACAAGTAGAATTAATTATTTAAATAAGATTATTTTTAAAATAGCATTTGGGTTATAATTTTTTCAATATAATAAAAAAAGGGTTTGACTTATTCTTTATTAAAATTTATTACTTATCTTAATAATTTTCAATTAAAGACAAAGGTTTTTTGGAAACTTTTTCACAAAATTGGAAAAAATATATAAAAATGTGTGTACTTCTTTTAAAAACAATTAAAACCCCTTTCTGAACCACAAAGGATGTTACGGGATGAATTTTTTCCCGCTTTTTAGCTTATTGATTTTTCAGTTTACGAAACAAAAAAACGATTAATTTTTTAACAAAAATTTAAAAAAAATTCATGTTATCATGTGTTTTAAAAATAAATAAGCCAATTAGGAATTGATGCCCTTAATAATTTGTTTTTTCACATTGTGGGAATTTTGAAATTATACCATCACCATTCAATTTTGAATTTTCCCACCATTTAAACAGTTCGCCAACAACTTTAACGGTGCCTTTGAGTTTGCAATGCCAATTTTGGTGGCATCGGCTCCCGCTTTGGCAAGGTGAATGGCGTGATGCTTACATCTTCAACAAGGTGAATTGGCAATCGGCTGAAAATTAGAAAAAATTCCCTAATTCATTTAAAATGCAACCGGTCGATTTACTACAAAAAAAAATCCTAAAAATTCCCTAGGCTGCTTTACGAGGTTGGCCGTAATGAGCACATGCCGAAAGAATTTAATTTTTACATGTTTTTTTGCCTCATTTTAGTGGTGGGTTAAATGCTTTGGCAAACTTAAAAACAAAGCGAAAATTCGCGACACAAGAGATATTTAATCACATACAAAATCTGAATTCTGTATAAGCATAACTCAATTTTTTACACGACTTATTAGACGACCAAAGCTTTTTAAAATTTGGCGAAAAAATTTCATAAAAATCGAATTCTGGAATTTTGTCAATTTTTTTTTAATTTTACAAAATTTTATATTACATGGCAGTTTTAATCCTAAAATTCTTTGATATTTTTCCATTTAGTTTCCAATCTTTGTCACTTTCTTCGTTTTTCTTCCAAACTTTAAATATATATAAAAAAAGTTTGTTATTTGTATCTTCGTTTTTTAGAGTCAAAACAACAAATGATAAATTCAACAAAATTTTTTCAAAACTGTTCAGAATGAAATTATATTCTTATCTTCAAAAATGAAAACGGCTGAATTTTAGTACCCCATTTTGAAGAGCCGAATTAATCCAATACATTTTGATAAATTTAAAAATTAATATGACACGCTTAACAAAATTCCCATTTCAGCATTGCATTTTTTGTGCCAGTTTTTTCTTATTTTCTCTCCCTATTTTCAGTTCCCCTTTCCCTCTCGGTGCCATTGTTCCCTGCCGAGACCGCGCAAATTCGGCGTTACGTTTGTTGGTCGGCGGCCGGCCCTCTGTGCTGGGGTCTTCTTTTGACAGGTCTCAAAAGGGTGATGGCGGAGCCTTTAGCACAATAATTTCAACCAATTTCACTAATATTTTCAATATTCACCCGGTCGTAGCCATGAATTTTTACTTTTTTAACTCAAATTCCGTAATTGCACTGGAATATGTTAAAAAGTAATCATAGATGATCTTCGAAAAAAATCTTTTCCAGAATTTTATTTAACTTTTTAGCTTTTAATGCACTTTATGAGTCCACTTTTAGAGTAAAAAGGTATTTGATGAGTCCACTCAATTCTTTTTGGCACTTGCCTAAACGCTCAAATTATACATTTTGTTGCTTTTAGACTTTGTCTAATCAATGATATCCAAAGATAGGCTTTTTCAAAAATGAATAAATTATTGTATAAAAAAGCAAGTATTGACAACTGATTGGATTCATAAAATATCTTTGGACTCATAAAAGTCGATTGAACTCATAAAGTGCAATAGAGCACAGAGTTGACCCCCCAAAAAATCTTGGCATTGATTGCATTATGTTTGATCAAAGTGTTGGGACCAAACAAATGGATATATTCGGGTATAATAACCTAAAAAATAATAACTCGAATAATTAAATCTGACTTAAAATATTTTAGACAAGATATCTGGACCCAAAAAACAACAAAAAATTGGAAATTTTTAATTGAAATTAGTCAAATTCTTTAATAGTTTCAAAGCGCAATTATCACCATTTTGTTACAAAAAAAAAATTTGAAATAGTTAAATAGCACACTTCTTGAAAATTCCCTCAAGAATTAAGCTTTTTAAAAAAAATTAAAATGTTGTATAAAAAAATTTCAGTTAATCGTAACTTTTTGGTACTTTTCCATGCATAATATTCAATATCAAACATAATACACATTTACGACACCCCAATTTTTAAAAATTGGAACCCGCTTATATAAACGGTCGGAAAATTTTTAATCAAGTTACGAAAATCGCCAAATGTAAAGCTTTCTGGAACAATTCCATCATTTTTTATGGGGTTTACATAGGAAACCAACTCAAAGAAATTTACCAAATATTTATTATGTTTTTTTATTTTTCCAGAACGTACTTGAACACACCAGTCCCATCCGAGCTGTTCACGGTAAGCGTAGTTGTTCATTTTAACCAATCGAATTCCGAACCCAAATCCTGCATATTCAATAGGGATACAATTTTTAGGCAAATAAGCTTCACAAAATTTTAAAAATGGAAATTTTAAAATCATTTTGTATTTGTCAGTGTTTACAATTTTGCAAAAACATAGCTTATTGTTTGTATAGAGATTTTCTGTTTGAAAAACCAAAAAAATAGCACTTTTTAACTTAACGCCCCAAAAATTTTTTAAAGTATTTTCTGGGATTTTCGGAGGCTCTCATCACGATATGATATCCATTTCTACCCAAATCAAATCCCGGACCCGAACTCGAACAACAGGCGAAAATTAATTATTTTTTAAATTTAAAGTTTTCAAAATGTGAATTTATGTAAAAAAAGTTTAAATGTGTGTATCTTATGAAATTTTGCAAAAAAAAAGAGCTATTTTCCATCAAAAGTTCAAGCCTTTCTACGAATTAGAAACGAATAGAAAATTCATAATATTAAATTCATGAAATTTATTTGCCTAAAATTCGCATCCCTAATAATCAATAATTAATTGCGAATATTTTTTATATTATTTATTAACTTACATAAAAATAAAAAATATTAGGGTTAAAATTTAATTATAAGCATAGACATTAAAAAAATTTGTGCATTTTGAAATAAAAATAAATGCATAAGATGTGTACAACGGCAAGCAATAAGCAGGGTTTAACGGACATCTTTTGATGCAGCCGAGCCAACCGGCTATTGTGAACCGGTGTACATTTAGGGCAAAAATATGTAAATAGGTTAGAAAAATATAAATTAAAATTGTGTCATTTAATGAAATAAATAATTTTATTTGAAAAAATAATTATTGATTACATAATATAATTTATATATTAAATTGTTTTACTTTCATTACTTTTTCATCAATTTATAATTATTAACATTAAAGAATAAATAAATAATTAAATAGAATTTTTATCATGTTTGGCCGACGGATGGAATTATTATTATCATTTTAATTATTTGGTTAGATTACTACGTATTTTATTATCATTATTCCAATTCATTATTTTGCATTTTTAAATTGTTATTTAATTGAAATAAAGTTGTATTTTTTAATAAAAATTGTGCGCTTGTATATTTTATTGATGTAATGTGTATGCTACAGTCATGGTCATCTATAATCTCTTTAATTTTTTAGAAATTTAAATCGAAAAAAAGTTAGGTTAAAGTGACTTAAATATTTTGACATTTTTTACAGCATTTTTGTGGGCTTTATAATAGTAGCACTCATTGACGCAATAATCTCTGATATGAAAATAGAAGGAACCGGCAGGAATCAATTACACTCCATTTTCTGGTGGTCAAACCATTCTAATCCTATTTAAACTCAAAAAACCTTAGGGGATGTTTGGAAACTTAATTGGAACTTTTGGGTAAGCCCATTGGAAAGATGAGCACAAAAAAGCCGCTAGAAATATTTTTCAAAAAAATTCCCAATTTTTAGTCTATTTTAGTGTGCCGATCACTATGAAAGAGTGATCAGATCAACATTTTTTGTCAATGAATGATCCCACTTGAAAACTCACAAAAATGCAATAAAAATATTGAAATATTTAATAGTGGAAAAAGTTTCCGAAAATTTTTTGTTTTTTTATAAATGCCAATGTTTTGATGATTTTAATCTGCCTTGTATTCAGTGCATGTTCTGGATAAACCAACACTCAAAAATTGTAATGCATTAATATTTTTTCATAATTTATTGTTGAAAAAAACATGCTATTGAAAAATGTTCAAAAATGCAAAATTAAAAAAACTGATTTTACATCTTGTATTTCTTTGGTGGTTATTATTAATCAGATTTTTATGCTTATTTTGCATTTATTATTAATATTTACTTCCCACTATTCAAACTAAACTACACTGGTTAAAATTGTGAAATTGTTTTTGAGTTTACTAAAATTTAATTGCTTATTAAAAAGCACCCCAGAAAATCGATTATTTAAAAAATGATACAACATTTCAACACTTATCGTTTTGTTGTTTATTTATTTACAAGGGCGTAGCAAGCCGTCCGGCAGTGGTGGTAGCGTGAGCGGAAAATGCGTCAGCGGAAAATGCGTCAGAAGAAAACTCGTCTGTTATATGAATATTTTAAAATAAAATTCTGCATATTTAATAAGAATGTCGTTCTAAATTCTGAAACCGACAGTTCGAAAGACCAAATTTTCAAAATAAAACTTTCACATGCATTTTCCACTGACGCATTTTTCGGGTGCCGTTGGTAGGCGTTGCCATGCTGAGATTTTAATTAAGTTTCTAAAGCAACTGGTAAATTTTTCTGAATTCTTATTTATTTAGTTAAAATTTTTCGGTTTCGGGTGTAGGGGTAGGGAGGGGGGACCTATAACCCCTCAGCCCTCCTGGCTACGCCCTTTTGTTAGTAAATTTTAAATTTGCTCAAAAAACTTTTATTATTCATTTGTTCCAATTTTAGACCTATTATTCATTTTGTTAATGTTTTTCCCATGTCATAGGGTTACAAACATTTAAAGTCATAAAATTATATTAATGAGCAAGATTTTAATTTTAGTTTCAATTACTTTTTTTAATGTTTGCTTACATATTTTTTCACATTACTGTTATATCAGTGTTCTGCTGAGATTCGATTTATAAAAATAATAGACATTTTCATGAAAATAATTTTTTTCAGAAAAATTTATTTTCCAAAAAAATTTTAACTTTTTTATGAGTTTTGGGAAAGGGTCTGAAAAAGAATAACTTTTAGTTAATGGATTATTATTTGTCAAAATCAAGAATTTTGTTTGATAAAAAGTCTGTTATTATGCTTATTAATGCATAAATCATAGTAAATGCCATAAATGATTTATCCATATGAAATTAATGTGAAATTCTTTGTACTGTATCATCAATTTATAATTAAAATTTTACAAATTTTTCCTTAATTCACGTTTTTGTATATATACATATATATGTCAGTCAATTGTAAATTACATTATGTATGTACAAATAAATTTTTTTACAGAATTCTTTTTATAAAAGAAGCATAATCATTATAAATATTTTTATAAAGGATATTTTGGTAGTTAAAAGTTAAAGAGGCTAATTGAAAGGTCTTTGACTAGTGCGATTTTAACAATTTTTTTAAACACTGCTTTGTTAAATGGGCATTCAAAAGCAATTTTTGAAATTTGATATTGTAAATATTTTATGCTTGGAAAACTATAAATATGTGTTTCATGGGAGGAATTATTGCAAATATTTTAATTAATTTTGCAATTTACAAACTTAAAAACCCGAACATTTGTGGTTAAATTCAATTAACATTTTTAATTTTTTTTTTTTTGTAAAATTCAATTATTTACATTTTATGAATTTTTTGTCATTTGAATTATTTTTTCAAATTCTTTTCGCCATTTTTATTGCTTGCT
>SIJG01000160.1:149382-175231 GCA_023374025.1 Heterodera schachtii
TGTTAGAACCATCTCCAGGGCCGTCTTCATCAATGGTGTGGATTGCTTGAATTTGAATAAATTTAAACAATTAAAAAACAAATCATTAAATAAAATATCTAATAAATTAAAAAGCATAATTTTCATTTAATAATTAGTTTGTAAATTATATGGATTAACATATTTTTTCTGCGCAAATGCTATGAAGAAAGGGGTTCAAAAATAGCATTTCTGCATTAAATTTTTTGATTTTGTGAAGGTTTTTAGCCATATAAATCCATATAAGTTTGACTTTTGATAATATTTTCAATCATTTTTGGCAGTTTTTAGTCCATATTTTGGTCCATATTTGGCAATTTTTGAGCTTTTTAGTCCATACTTTGGGCTTTTTTTTGTTAAATTTTTATGTCCATATTTAACGTTTTTAGTCCATATAAATTAAACCCTATAATAATTTTTTTTAAATACTTAGGCGGACCAACACATTACGTACGCCAAAATAGATGAGGATGAGCCGTCGACCTCGAAAAAACGGCGACAAAGAAGAAATAGTAATACAATTTTAAATTTAGAAATAATTAAATGGTTTAGAACAAGCCGAGGCGAAACGAAAAAATAAAATGTAAATTTATTTTTGTTGTTTGTTTGTTAAAAAAAAAATTTTTTTTTTTGATTTTTTTCTCTCATAAAAGTTTTTAATAAACTTTCATTATTTGATTAAAAACGGAGTGAAAAACCTCCATGGAAAAACACTTTTTTGTGGCATAATTCCCTCGCATATGTTTATAAAGTCATATGCTGGGTTTTATGCTACTAAATTCTGTTATTCCTCTACAACAACACATTTGAACGGCAAATATTTCGTATTCTGGCCAATTTGGTGCTTTTTTGCGCTACATTTCAACAATTCATTATTAAATATTCTTCATAAAATCGGCAACTTTAATTTAGATTCTTCTACAATATGTCTTCAACAATAAAATAATATTTAATTCTAAATCCAACCAATTCCCATTTAAATAATATTTTTTAATAATTTATTTGAAATTGCTTTAAATTTCTATTAAGATTTAATAAATGCATCCCACATTTAATGATCCTAAACAATAAATCCTTTGCAATAAATATTTCTATAAATTATTATTTTCTTTATTCTAATTCCAATTATTATTATTAGCATTTTTATTGTTATTTTTGTATTTTATGTAACTTAATATGATTTTTAACTAATTTTACATTATTTAACCAATTTTTTACTTTTTAGAACATTTTCTCATTGATCCATAATCCTTCCTCCCTAAATTTTACTATCTCGAAATGCGTTATATTATTTTGGAAGTATCTTCAAAAAAGCTCGTCATCTGTGGAGAAAAGTTTAGCAAAAAATGCTCAGAGGAATATGACCTTGAAAAATTGACAAAGCCAATTGAAGTTAGAAAATATTAAATTTAATAAAAAATACTGATAATATTTATTATAAGGGAAGAGACAACGAGACGGATTTGGTCCACATTCGTGGAGCCATCTCAGAAATTGAAAATGCCGGAGGAGCCGGGATCGTAATGGGAGGACACACGATCGGGTGTTTGCGCCGACGGCTTCTGGACCGTTGGCAGCAAATGGAGATGCTCATGATTGAGCAAAACGTTGATAGCCATAGAACTGTAATAATAAAATAATAAAATTAAATCTTCATATCATACACATTATAAGATCCTCCCGCGACCGAGTCAAATTCCGTGGCCAAATGTTGCCCCAATTAAGGAATTGACTCCAAAAAAACCGATTCTAGGATTAGCACCGGTCGGTTTTATAGTTATTTTGAATCTTTTTGGTTGAGCCTATATTTAGGTTTCAATTGCCAAGAAAAAAATTGAATTGCCGAAGGCACGGGCCGTTACTAAGAAAATTGGAAAAGTGAATGAGTTTGTGGTTGTTGGAAAGGGGCGCCCAAGCTCGGTGATATACATAAATATATGTTTTACAGACAATAATTTTTAACTTTTAGTGGAAGAGTGAGTCAGAAATGAAGGAAAAGGTTGAGAAGAAAGTGCCAATTGGATATTCGCCCTTAAAAAGGTGTAAAATATATTAAAAAAAAATAAAATTAAACTGTTAAGGGACATGCCCTTCCGCCACCAAAGAAGTCGGAATTTTTGCCGAAAAAAACAAACAAAATTGCCATGGATAACTTCAAATGCTTGGAGAGGAATTGCTTTAGTTGAGAAGAACTTTAAGGTTGGCTACAAAAGCGCATAATAAAAATAAACTGTAAAAATTATTTGGCTTTTTTGAATATAATTAATTTAAAAACAGGCTCTGAATTGGATTGAGAAAAACTCATGGAAAGGCAATCTTTCATTCGAGAAGGAATCTGTTAAAGAGGTAAAATACTAAATATTTTAAAAATTATAAATCAAAATTGCTGATCTAAGGATGTATCGACCAATTCAAAGACGGAATCGACCCAAACTGTTGTTAAAACAACATACGCACAAATTGTCTCTCAAAAAGTTTTTTAAAAATATAAAATATTTATCGAAATTTATCATTTTTGCAGGCCTTTTTTAAACCATCAAAACAAACTATGACGGCGGCTAAAATTTCAATGCCTAAAATTATTGTGGAGAATCGTTCAGAGCATAAACCGATGCTTCGCACATACGCAGAATGCTTATTTGGTGTTTATGTAATATTTATACCTGCGAATTAAAATTAACAACATATTATAACGGTCATTTTAAGGTTGCGCCCTGCTCAAAAGTTCAAAAAATTGCAACTCATACAAATTCTTTCATTGAAAAAGTGAAGAAATTCTCAAAAACTTGAATTACAAATCGGTAAAATAAAAATTAATTAGGTAATAAATTATATTTTGTAGAACGCACCTGACGTCACGTACAAAATAACAAACCAACAAAGTGTGAATGCACAAATTTCTCAAGTGAAGAAAATATTGGAGAAAAAAATGGTTAGAAAAAATAATGCTAAAAATATACATTAATTTAGCTTTCACAAAATCACAACAAATCATTTGCTAAAAATCCAAAAGGAAATGAGAGACCAATGTTTAGCAGCAACAAATATAGCGTTTTAACATCTGAGAATGATGGTAATTTATTTTTTGTTTATTGACATAAATCCATCTTTTAAGAAACATTGAATTCGGTTATATTGGTTAATGAAACAGAACGAGTGTTCCACTCTTCTTCATGTTCAACAACATGGAAGCAAAAGTCAAAAAAGCACAATGCATCAGCTAAACCGATTTGGTATATACCAAATCTTAAATACGGCGTTTTTGCAAAACAAGTCCCTGTAAGTAAAGAAGAAATTGTTATAGAATCAATTAAAACCTTTTATTAGAATCGATCATGGTCATCTGATGTTTTTCGTGCAATGCATTTGCTGAAAAATTATTTGCTCACGGGTGACAAATGCTCAATAATTCACCTTCGAACATTGATAAATGAAATGTTTTCGAACAACAGAGCAAAACCCATTAGTTATTTGAAGAAAACATCCAAAAACAACATACCATGGTTCAAAAACCTTCGTGGAGGTGGCAGCAATACAAACTTGAAGGAAAATGTTACGAAAGGGGAACAGCATCAATTTCTATTGTTGCAATTTCACAACCAAATTACCAAAGAATTGGCTTTCGCTGCAACAAGAAACAAATTTTGCAGCTCTTTACATCAAGAATATTATCATCGGTGGTGGAAAAATTTTGAGGATGGCAAATTCACACTGAGTCAATCACGTGGAAGTAATTTTTAAATGTTTTGTAATTTAAAAAAAAATCACTAAGGACCCGAAAAAAGAAACTCTTGTCAAACTCCACGAAGTTCAAGAAGTTCATTGCTCTCAAGTCGAAGCTTGACAACTTCTGATGAGAGTTTTGTCACATGTAAATAAAGTACTCAAAATAAGAAAATGGTTTAAATTTAAGGTACCTCTGAGTCGCTGGATTTTTCTCATACGAAAAAAATGCATGAAAATGATGAGAAAGAGGATGCTACTGAACAAGCTTTGCATAACGAAATGACTCGGGAACAAAAAAACGACCTCGACATTATAAGTAAGAGAAAATTATAATGTATATACATATTTTATTTAATTATAATTATAATGAAGCATAAAAAATTTTTAAGTTAAACTATTTAATTAAGGTAATGATGATTCATTATCCAATCGTGGTCCTATTGGTCAATTTTTACAAAAAAATTGTATATTTTGTAAAAGAAAAATTACTGAGGAAGTTGGACATGCTACATTACCATGTGGTCATATGGCGCACTGGGGAAAAGAATATTATGACTGGTTTGTTTTATTAATATAAATAAAAATTATATACATTTTAAACCATCATAATAATTAAAGGCTTTCGTCTGGTCCATTTGCCCGATGCAAGGCATGCCAACAACATTCAAGAAGCAAATGCAAATGTTGTGAAAAATGGCTTGGAACAGGATTTTACGAGACAGAATGCTATTGCAGCGGAAAAGAATTAATATCAAAACTGCATGCCGATGAACTTGAACAAATGTATTATAAATCAAAACAGCGATTTTTTTATAAAATTACTAAATATTTAGGCTACAAAATAATAATGGAATCTGCCCAGCTATTGGATGTGCTTTAAAACATCCAGGCTTTTGCGTTCTGTGCAACCAATTATTTAAACTGAATGCAAATGGAGACCATGAAGCAAAAAACATATTTATCATGCTGTGAAGCATTTTGTCACAGCATTTGTTGGTTCGTTTAAATACAAAATTGGTTATATTAATTCGTTAATTAAGGAATCAAAGAAATGAAGAAAATTGCCCATACAATTGTGGGCAGCAATGGAAAGGAAAAATTGACTTAGATATTCGGTAATTTCTTTCTAATTAATTAAAAATATAAAAATCTAAATATTCTAGCAATGAATGCGGTGCTAATGGGGTTACCAGTGTGATGCCAGCTAAAATTCGGGCAAGAGGATGTATTGGAGGAAGATCAAGAAGCGATGTTGAACCAAGAAATTCGAGAATGTCATCAAGGAAGTCCAGCGCTTCGATGGACTCAGTTTTGATGCCGCCACCTTCTTCATTGGCTCCTCGAAGAAGCTCGCGAGTCCGACGCACACCGTCAACATTAAGCCAACAAAGTTTATTGATGACACCATCGCACACTCCTATAACAAATCAGTGTGCAAACATCGCACAAACAACTCATTTTGGATTAGGTTGTGCTGCAAAGTCATCAAAGCACATGCCAAAATATTACAACACCCTTGGCATGGTAACAATCATTTTGTATTTATTAAAGAATTTTTTAAGAATAATTACGTAGAATTTATACATTTTACTTTAAAAAAGGTCTTAAATATTTACTTTTTACTATAAAACAATCTTATAGGGCGCCTCAAAGTGTCCGCATTGTGCCGCGTTGCTCTTCAACAGCGAAGCAACAGGCAGTTCCGCATTTTCAAAGTGCTGTGCCAAAGGGCGTGTCAGCTTGGCATCGCGATACGCAGCACTCCAACAACAGCCTGCATGTTATGAGGCACTGTTTAACAACAAAGACTCAACAACACTTCGAAAACAAAAACATCTGATGGAACATGTACTCGCCTACAACAACAGTCTGTCCTTTGGCCATGTGATCACGCAGAGAAGTGAAGAGGAATTCTTCCGTATCATCAAGTGCAATAATTTGATCCAATACGTCCTCTGGGACTACAATCCCCCGGACGGCTCTCTGCCGCTGCTACATGGACAGCTGTTCACCATCCCGCCAACACAAGCACACGAACGCTTGGGCGAAATTGCTGAACAATTCGAGCTCAATGTAAAAAATAAAATCACATTTTTAAATATTTTTTAAAATTTAAGGGCACATTGTTGTCAGAACTGCATGATATGCTTCGCAAGCTTCATCCGATGGCGAAACTCTACGAGACTGCGGCTGAACCTTCAACCAGCAACCTGCAGAAGACCGAGTCAATTTGCGGATGCTTGTCGTGGGAACAAACAAAAGAGGCCAAGAGAGAACACTCAAAGAAGATGAAGCCCAACCCGTTGATGTGCAGCTTCCACCTGACCATATGCTGAAGCAAATCCATCCGGGTCGCCTACAAGTCGAGACAGAAGCGGGAAGTCATATTCTGGCTCAAGTAAAATATAAAAGTCTAAATTATTTGCAAAATATTTTTATAGTTCTTTGTGGACTCTGGCCAAAATGTGCTGCCGAACATGGATTATGAAGTTATCCTACTTGGAAGACAAGGCACGGGACAGCAACATTTGAAATGGTGGCGAAGAGAAATTGATCCAGCAACCTTTCCGCTGATGTTCCCAGAAGGACAATTTGGATTTGGTGAATATAAAAAATTATAAAATAAATTAGTATGTTTAAGAGGATGGACTTCCACTCAAATGAAGGCGGGCGAAAAATTCGACCCAAACAAAATGCCATCACAAAGAAGGAAGACAACAAGTCATTGGACGACGCGGAAGAACTTGGCGAAGATGAAGAATTTTTGGGAACGTTTGAGCGCGTCTTCAGACCACGAGACCGCGTCTCGCGCAACCAATTCTTCCGCTACATGGCCCAAATTCGCGGTGCCGACTGGCGTGATCAGCGTCACTGGCTCTGGCAGTGGGGAAAATTGGCACAGCTGTACTCCATCACAGCAAACAACAGGATGGAAGCAGAACGCGTCCAGTACATGAAGCGGCTGCTTGGAAAGAAGAAGCTGATCACGCCAGCCTCCATCATGAATATGCTGGAGAAGTATCGTGACGGCCAAGGTGAATTATCGATTTAAAAATAAAAAACCTTAAAATTTTTAAGGCCTCACTGGCGAAATTGGGCGCGTCATCATGACGGATGAGCACTTCAGAGGGTCGCGGCAGTTCTACCAAAAAGAATTCGCCAACTGCATGACCATCTGCCGTGAGATTGGCAAGCCGGATCTGCTCATCACGTTCACGATGGACCCCGAGTGCCAAGAGTTCCCCCTGCTGCTTCCAAAAACAACAATGGACAACAACAGCAGTGGTACGACCGACCGGACATCGTGACGCGCCTCTTCATCGACAAGTTGACTGAGCTAAAGAGGGATTTGACCGTTCGAATGGTCATGGGACCTCTAAAAGGCTGGTTCTATTCTGTGGAACATCAAAAGCGGTAAAACAAACAAATTTAAGGCAAAAATAATATTTGTTATTTAGTGGAATGCCACATGTCCACATCTGCCTGATTCTGGACTGGGAGGCCATGCGGGTTGGGGGAAAAATTCAAACACCCGAGGATTACATCGACGAGTACATCTGCGCTGAGATACCACCAAAACCAGATGGAGAAGATGTGGACTTGTCGACAGACGAAGCACGTCAGCGTCAACTCTACACCACTGTGACAACAAAGAACATCCACACCTGCGCTGAAAACCGATGTTTGGTGGATGGAAAATGCATCAAACATTTTCCTGTAATTTTTAAATGAAATAATCAAAAAATAGTTAAAAATATAGAAGCCGTATGAGTACGACAACGTTTACTCGGAGAATGCTTACCCGCGGTACCGTCGACGTCCTCCTCCTCCGAGTGCAGAAGAAGCTCAACAAAATCCTGAGCAATACGGCAGGGTATTCGAGTACAAGGATCGCTACGGAAAGCTGATCAAGAAGGACAATGCACATGTCGTCGCCTTCAACCCATTTTTGTCCGCCAAATATCGATCACAGTATGTTAAAAATAATTTTGCTAACTATAGTTTAAAAAAAATAAAAATTATTAAAGCGTCAATGTCGAGTTCGTTGCTGGTGATGGGTGCGTCAAGTACTTATGCAAGTACGTGATGAAGGGCGCCGACATGGCGTTTATCAAGATCAGCGGTCAAGAAGGGACGCTCGCCTATGATGAGTACCACCAGCTGCGACTGGCGCGCTACATCACATCGATGGAAGCGGTCATGTCAATGTGGGGTACTCCGCTTGTGAAACGCTCACATATTGTAAGTAAAATTAATCAATTATTTAAAAACTTAAAAAAAATAAAGGTCGTTAATATTAAAGGTCGATGAATTGGATGTGCACGGTCCAGAAGGTCACCGAATAGCCGTCGATTGTCCAGAGAGTGCACCAAAACGCGGTTCATCGACGGGACGGCGATGAAAGTGGGTTTTTTCAATTCTGTGTCAATAGCATACCCCAAGCATGCACAGAAAGATGGACTCTCACAGTCAAGCAGAAAATTACCACGGTGAAAAAAATTTTCTTTTTCGCATTTTCGTCCATTTTTTGTATTTTTATTTTACAAGTTTTATATCAATTTTTGCACATTTTTTTTCAAATACGGAAAATTGTCAGCAAAAACACTGTTTTTGCACTTGAAAATTTCGGTTGCAGAGGGATCCTCCTGGGAACGGGAGCAGCCCGTTCCTCCCCACTTGCCGTGAAATTTAAAAAAAATTAAAAAATTTTTCAAGAAAAAATTTAGAAAGTTTTTTTATAAGAAACTTTTAAGAAAAAAAATTACAGCGGTTTTTTTTTTGAATTTATTGAAAATTCCTAGTAATTCACTATATTTAAAAAAAATTTTCTTTAAAAAACTCTAAGATTTTTCTTTGGAATTTCTAAGTTACTAAAAAAATTTTAAATTATCGGGGGAGGGGGTGTAGTGCACCACCTGGGGCCAAATCCCTGTCTCCTGGGCCAGGACAACCCTGTCCAACCCTCAAGACTTTTAATTAATTTTTCTAATCTTTACCTCCCCCCCCTAATTTTTAGGACCTTTCTCGACTCAACCGCGACCTGGCCAAAATGATTTACATCGACTGGAACCCACAGGCATTTCAGCTGAACCCGGAGAATGTGCTGCGAGTGCCCAAGTGGGAGGGCAACATGGACGACACGACATTGGCACGTTTCTCCCGCATTTATTTTTTTTTGTTTAAGCCCAAAGACAAAAAAAGGAACAAATTTTGAGAAAAAGCAAACACACATGGGTAGAAAAACCGAGCACAAATACATTTGTTAGTGTTTTTTAGAAAAAAAAAATTCTGTTTTCTAAATTTACTAAAAAATAATAATTAAAAAATTATAATTTGGGCGGGAAAGGACGGGGGGAATGAAATGCACACAAATGGGGGAGGAAAATTAAAAAAAAAATTCTTTTCCGTTGATAATTATGAGATGATGTGGCCTTTGGGTGATACGGCGCGGTGCACCTCTAAAAATCCGTCGATTCAAACAATTTCCAAATTTGAAAATTTTTCAAAAAATTTTTCAGCGATTTTTTGATGATTTCAAAAAGCTTAATAGTTCATTAAAAAATCGCTGGGAAATTTTTTCTGGCGGAGTTCTGGCGGCGAAGTTGTGTCCTTCTCCGGATACGATGACCCTCCCCATTTTTTCCATTTCAAAATCTCCATTTTTTAATTTATTTTTTCTGGCGGAGTTCCGGCGGCGAAGTTTTGTCCTTCTCCGGATACAATGACCTCTCCCCATTTTTCCTAGTTGTTCAATTTTTTTCTCGTGATAAAATTAATTATCATTTTATATCTCCCTCATTTGTTTCAGATTGACTTGGCGGAGCTGCTCAAAAGTGAGTTTTTTTACTTATTCCTCTGAATTTTTTTTTGAGATTTTTGTCCAATTTCTTGTTTCGATTAATTAGAGTTTGACCTTACAGGGTTTTGACCTGGCCTGGTTTTCCTTTTTTGCTTTTTTCCGGAGACGAAAATTTTAAAATAAAATGAAGAAAAAATAGGGCAAAAGTTTTCGGGTTGGATTCACCCCAAAATCTCGCCGCATATATTTAAAAAACTGCTGGAATTTTTCATATTTTTTAAATTTTCATAAAAGAATTTCTTATTTTGAAAATTTAAGAAAAAATTATTTCTGCGACGAGATTTTTTCTTCGGCGAGATTTTCCCCCTTCCGTTTCTCCTTTCGAAATTTGTTTTCTCTGATCAATTTCAAATTTTCATCAAAAATAGGTGGGCTAAAGGGGTCAATTTTTTGGGCAGATTTTTGAGGGAAAATTTGCGAATTTTGAATTATCCATCATTTTTTCATCATTTGCTCACAGCCATTCATCTCTCCGACATTGACGCCGTTCGGCCCATGCTGCAGTTCTATTCACAGTTTGACAACCCAATGCAGGAGTTCCGGAGGCGAGCCCAGCAGATGGCACAGCAAGAGCAGAAGGCAAAAGAAGTGAGCAGCAGAGAAAAGGAAGAGGCGATCGCAGAGCGACCAACCCCAACGGGGGCAAGCAGTTCAAGCAGCTCACCCCAATTTTGAAAAAAATAAATGGAAAAAGGAGAGCAGGGGCAGCCAGCTCGTCCCCCCCCCCCTCCCCGCCGTTTTCCCCCAGGGTCAATTCTCCCCCGAAAATTAAAAACAAAATTTTTAAAAAAAAATCTTGGAAAAATTTTTCTTAGAAAAAAACATTTTCAAAAAATTTTCCAGCGATTTTTTGAAAATTTGGTTCAAATATTTTTTGAACAAATTTTAAGAAAAAATGTTTTTTGGAAATCTTAAGCATTTTTCTTAACAAAATGTTTTAAAGTTTCATTAAAAAATTAACCCGTTGGCACCGCACCTAAAGGCACCACCGGACCTCCATTTTACCTTCTTTTTTTATTTTAATCTGCCTTTCCTTTTCCCTGCATCAACAGGTAGCATTGAGCTGTTGGAGGAGTTCACTGTGTGCAAAGCGGATGACCAACTGTCCGCCGACCAGGCCCGCATTTTGAAGCAGTTCGGCCACCGGTTGGCCAATTCCGCGGCCGTATGCTCGCTCGTTGGAGCAAAAAGAAGGGATTTGAGCAGATTGACGAAGAAACAGATGAATGAATGAATAATTTTTGTGTTTTTTTTTGTTTACCGGAAAAGTTTAAGCAAAAACATAAATTGTTTTCCGGAAAAACAAAATTCAGACAGTTTTTTTATGGAAGAGTAAGAACAAAAAGCAGATATTGTTTCCGGAAAATTTAAATTGTTTAAACAGATTTTATTTTGTGTAACTTGTAAAAAGTCAAAAAGGTGAAAGTTGTTTTCCGGATTAAAAGTTTTTTGGAAAAGTAAAAACCGAATCAGAAATATTTTTTCCGGAACAATGAAATGTTTTCTTGAAAAGTTTAAAAAAACATAAATTGTTTTCCGGAAAATTGAAATGCAAATTCAGAAGTTGTTTTTCCGGAACAATGAAATGATTTCCGGAAAAGTTTTAAAAAAACATAAAGTTTTCCGGAAAATGTAAATGCAAATTCAGAAGTTGTTTTTCCGGAACAATGAAATAGTTTACCGGAAAAGTTTAAACAAAAACATAAGTTGTTTTGCGGAAAAACAAAATTCAGACAGTTTTTTATGGAAGAGTAAGAACAAAAAGCAGATATTGTTGCCGGAAAATTAAAAAAGTTTAAACAGATTTTGTTTTGCGTAACTTGTAAAAAGCCAAAAAGTGAAAGTTGAAATTGTCAATAATTAAAATTTATCTTATAATTATTTGTATGGAACACAGCCTTTGTTTTAGGTTGTTGTTAATGTTTGTAATTTTTTTGTTAAAGATCACCTTCCCATAAAGGGAATTTTTTTAATGGGCATTTTCTTGTTTTGTTTACGATTGAGTTTGAATTTGTCGTGTGTTTTGGTTGACGTCTTTTTTGTATTTGTAACAAAAATTTTATTCCGGTTACGTAATTTTTATGTTTTCAACAATAATTTTATTCCGGTTACGTAATTTTTATGTTTTCAATCCGGTTACGTAATTTTTGTGTTTTCAACAAAAATTTTATTCCGGTTTGCGTCTATTTTGTGTTTTCCACAATTATTTTATTCCGGTTGGAGTCTTTTTTGCATTTTCAACAATATTCCGGTTATGTTTTTTTTGTTAACAAAATTTTGTTCCGGTTATTTAATTTTTGTGTTTTCAACAATTATTTTATTCCGGTTATGTCTTTTTTTTATTCCGGTTACGTAATTTTATGTTTTCAATCCGGTTACGTAATTTTTGTGTTTTCAACAATAATTTTATGCCGGTTTGCGTCTTTTTTGTGTTGTCAGCAATAATTTTATTCCGGTTATGTCTTTTTTGTTTTATTCCGGTTACGTAATTTTTGTGTTTTCAACAATAATTTTATTCCGGTTTGCGTCTTTTTGTGTTGTCAACAATAATTTTATTCCGGTTATGTCTTTTTTGTTTTATTCCGGTTACGTAATTTTTGTGTTTTCAACAAAAATTTTATTCCGGTTTGCGTCTATTTTGTGTTTTTCACAATTATTTTATTCCGGTTTGAGTCTTTTTTGCATTTTCAACAATATTCCGGTTATGTTTTTTTTGTTAACAAAATTTTGTTCCGGTTATTTAATTTTTGTGTTTTCAACAATTATTTTATTCCGGTTTTTATTCCGGTTATGTATTTTTTGTTTTATTCCGGTTAAGTAATTTTTATGTTTTCAATCCGGTTACGTAATTTTTGTGTTTTCAACAGTTGGCGTTTTTTTTGTATTTTCCTTTAATAACATTTTTTTAAAAATTTAATTATTAAAACAATATTATAGTCAATGTTTATTAAAAAAAAATTATTCAATTAATGACTTTTTTTTACCAAAAATTGAGAGCGACACGCCAATTTCAAGGCCAAGATGATTTTGTGTAGACGATAATTAATTAAAGCTTCACCATCGTCGACTTGACCAGCTTGTCCACCTGCTTATTGGATATGTAATTTGAAAATTAGGAAATTTCAAAGGAATTTGCTAATATTTATTTATTTATGTCTTTTCAAAAAACAAAATAACTTAAAAATTGTTTGAAAAATGTGATTTTCATGCTTCTCCCATCAAAAACTATGTTTGCAAGTATAACGGCATAAAAAGCAATGAATTTAAATTTGGATTTATCAGCCAATAAAAATTATTATAAAATAATAGTTGTAATTAATTAATTTACATTCATTCCCCTTTGTCCCACCTGAATGACCACGCGAATAAAAAAAATTGGTCAATTTAAAGTTGGGAAAATGGTCACAGAATAGGCTGAGGCATTTTGATCAATTTGGCGCCAAAATGATCATTTGCTCTTATGACAGTAGTGAAACCAAAGCAACAAATGGTGAAAATCGGCTTCATTGATCAGATGGCACTCCGAAATGGGAATCTGAAAAGGTAAACTTGAAAATAAATAAAAGTAAACGGTAAAACAAATTAAATTTCTCAATTATTTTAATTTGATTTAAAAGCATTTTTTTGTCATTCATTTTTCAATAAAAGCAAATTAAGAAATTTTTGAATTAATCAAAATAAGTGGGAAAATGTTTTTTCATTAAAATAATAAACAATTAATTTTTTTAACTGCCAAACAGAATTGCAATACAAAACTTCTGTTACCCGAATATTAAATTGGTTTATTACTGTTGAACTTAAAGTAAAATTTATTTAATATAAAAAAAAAAATACTTCTTTCAACACAATTGCATTTTTCGTATTAAGAAGTTTTCCAATTTGAGATCATAATCTCACACGGATGATACCATTGCATTTTTTTGTAAATTAAAAATAAGTGTAAAAATAAGAAGTTATGCAGTTTTGAATAGCTTTTCGATTTCGTTTAAAGGTAATTGGCATCTGTCCGGCATTGTAAGACAAGTTTAGTGAAAAATAGAAAGTAAAAACAAAATTCAGAAATAGGCCAAAAGAATTTAAATTAATCTAGACTTTTAATAAATCCAAAAAGTTAGTGGCCAAATTTTTTCTTAGTGATGAGACAAAATGCCAATAAAATTCAAAACTCACTTTCCAGTCCCTAAGCGTCCCAGCTCCGAGTCGGATGTCGTCAGGTCTGATGTACTGTAACGTCGAGCGTGCCAATCAAACCGTTCTCGTCGTCTGCGTTCAAAATTGCCTAAAAATTCTTAAATTTCGTAAAATTTTAGGGTTTTTACTGTGATAATTTTTATTTTTTTGCGTTTTTCGATTTATGTTTCGGCAAATGATTTTATGTAAAAAATTTTTGGGCTTTTTTTAATACTTCTAAAATTTTCTTCTTGTTCTTATTTTAAAATATATTTTTAAATTTAAATCACTTTTTAATTAATTAAAATTTTTATTAAAAAATTTTCAATATTTTGTTTTTGAACTGAAATTTTCTTATTTCGAAATTTTTGATAACGTACCCGATCAGGGATGGTATTCCGAGGCCCAAAAAAATTTTGGAAATCGGAATTTCTACCCCCCAAAAATGTCGGAAATTGGAATTCCATGCCATCCCTGGTACTCATAATAAAATTCAAAATTTCAAGGAATAAAAAATATTTATGTAAAGAACACCACACCCACCTTCATCGTAATACTCATCATCGGAACTGTCAAACGCATCATTATTTGGGCTGCGCTGAAAAAACTTTAAGATTTTCAAAAAAAAAAAGCAGAAAATTTACCGAAAAATTTTTCGTCCGGAAACGGTCCAACGGAATTACAAGCCCATACTGTTCAGCGCCCGCTGTGCGCCTCAACGAACGGGGCAGAACGCGACGTGAAAAGCGACCGGCGGCCCAATTCTCCTTCTCTTTCACTAATAATGGGAAAAATTTGATTAATTGATTAATTATTAGCTGCTCATTAAAATTTTTATGAAATTAATAAAAAACTTCAAACTATTGAAAAAATAAAAAAAAATAGTGAACAATAAAAAGAATCCTTATCAGTTAATTTTATTTTAAATGGGGCTAATAATTTTTGTATTCCCCACTAAAGTACGGACTGATTAATTGGCCATGAGAAAAATGGCCAATAAAAACTGAATTTGATTCATTTAATACGGTTAGTCCCACTAAAAATGATCAAAATAATTATAAACGATATAAACAAAAAAAATGATTATAAAATTGTGATAATGATTCGATTCCTAATTAAGGGCCATGAAGTAATTATGAGCAATTAAGAAGATTAAAATATTTTTTAATTGACTGCTACTACCCACCAAAATACTGTTCAGTGGCCAGATCAAGGCTGATCGGCTCCGACACAACCGACGATGTTGCGGCGGATGATGAGCAACAATTTGGGGACGGCATCCGTTGCGGCGGTGGCGGCGGCATCAGTGGCCCGACGGCACGTCGCCCGGCAACTGCGGCTGATGGGTGTTGCCGATGAGTGCGCTGGCGATGCCGATGCTGATCAGGATGATCATAATGATTGGGATGGGGCAAAAAGAAATTGGGCTGTTGTTTGTATGGATCAAGCATTTTCGCAATAAAATTGCTTTGTACATTTGTGAATGTGTGATTAATTTATGCTGCAAAAAAAGTGAGAAAATTATTACACGAGGAATATTATTGCTGTAAAGTTTACTGTTGAAAATGTATAATTGGGGGATTATGTATATAAGCGAAGTATTTTTAAATTTGACAATTATTTTTTTGTGGCAAAAAATAAAACTTTCAGGTTATTTAAAAAAAAATTTTGCCTACAAATGACCAATCTAATATTTTCGGGTCAATATTTGAGAAATCAAATAAAAATTTTAGGGGCATTTTTACAAATGAAAAAGAAAATTGTAAAAAGGGCCTTGCCAAATGGGTTGCACTGTTCTTTGTTTCCACTTTGAAATTAGCAAAAAAAAATTTTGAAAATTTTTTAGCGATTTATTGTAAATTTTTTAATTGTTAATGTAATTTATAAAAAAATTAAAAAACGTACGGACTTTAAACAAAAAACCAATTTTCTATTAATATTATCATAATTTAATTGGATGTTGGTAAAAAGTAAAATGAATTTATACAATAAATAAATGTATGTATTTTTTATTTAAATTAAAACCTGAAATAAAATTTTATTTTAGAATGTCTTTTTGAATTAAAAAATATTTAATTTTTTTTAAAAACCGCATTAAAATTTATTGAAACTGAAATCGATATTATATGGCCAATTGTATTGCTGTTCACAGCGCCGCTTTTCCATTCGTCTTTTGCTGCTGCACGACAAAAATGGATTTTTGATGCAGCAAAAAAGAACTGTGTGGTGAATCATAATGCAAAATGACCGGGGCGAGGCAGAGGGGAGAGGGAGGACAGAAATTTTAAACATTTTTATTTTGATTTCAAAATGAAAAAAGCTCTATGCATTAAACAATTTTTCAAAAATTAGTTAAAAAAGCAAAGAATTTTACTACAAAAAATTAAACCATAATTAATTGGATGGTAAACGATAGTTTTAAATTAAAACATAAATATAAAATTTGTGAAAATAATTAAAAATTAATTAAAAATGCCAGGTAATTTTTTACTTGTAAATTTTAAAACTGGTCAAAATTTTTCAAATGCTTTTTTGTAGACGACATATGGGAATACAAAAACATGCTGTTTATGAATTTGATCAAACATAAAGACACTTTGTATCCCTTTTTAATCTTTGGCATTTTGTTTTTTAAGCAAACAATTTGCTCCACGTTTTTTGCCGTCCATGACTGAACTTCAAAAGTTTAGCTTTAAACAATTTTAATAGTTTTTTTCATGTTCCTTAACAGGGATTGGACAGAATTCCGGTTTACGAATTACAGACATTTTTGGGTCGAAATTCTGATTTCCAAATTGATAAAATGTCGAAATTTTTTAATGTTTTCTGAATTTTTTGCCATAAATTTTATTAATTTTTGTGCATACTTTTTACTTTATTCACAGCTATTTTATTTCAATTTCAATTCTTTTTATTCAATTTATCGCACTTCCGCAAATGCAAAAACCGAAGCGCGACAGATTTGGTCAGCAATTTATTATTCTTCAGCCAAATTTGTCGATAATTATTTCAATTTTTTTCTTTAAGTTTCTCTCACGAAAGTGAAGAAGAAGAGCCGCGAGGGCAAAGAGAACATTTTGAAAGA
This sequence comes from Heterodera schachtii, assembly GCA_023374025.1. Lineage (NCBI taxonomy): Eukaryota > Metazoa > Nematoda > Chromadorea > Rhabditida > Heteroderidae > Heterodera > Heterodera schachtii. The sequence goes on from SIJG01000160.1 coordinate 166,242, forward strand.
GGCGAGGAAAAAAAAGTTTTTTATTTTTTTTGAAAACTGCAATAAAATTTCAGGTCAGAGAATGCGTTGAGCAGTGCAAACTTTTTTTGTCTTCTCTACGGAGAATTTGCGCTTTGCAATGCTGATGGAGGTAAAATTTTGAAAAAATTGCATTTTTTCCATAAATTATTTGGGACGGGCGGGCATAAATGCCACTTTTTTGGGGAGTGGGACAATTTGGCGACAATCCACGGGTTTTTGTGTATTTCTCTTTTTATAGTTGTTTTAATGGAACCATTATTTATTATTTTTGATAGCGCTAATGTTGTTTTCTATTTAACTGCAAAATTAAAAATGAATATGGTTTTGGAAAATCAGTTTTTTTATTCGGTAAATCACAATTGGGCAACAATGGAAAGAGTTATGCTTAAAAAACCCCGGGCTGTCGTCCAACTGTCCTCCTTTTCGTAAATGCCATTATTTTTGAAAATCACTCAAGTTTCGAAATAATGCCCAATTTCAACACAACCCCTGGACACACTGCAGAAAAAAATTTCGATTTTTTGGGTTGAACGTATGCTAAATTGTGAGGGAATTATTTTTAAATTGAATTACTCAAAAAAAATCCGACTCTCTCTAAAGGATCATTTTCAAATTTGGCAATAAATTGGAATTTGCTAAAAAAGAGTGATTTTTGAATGGTAAAAAAATAATAGGAATTTCCCCCCCCCCCCCCCCCCTCTGATGTAAATTGAAATTGATAAAAAAATGCATCCCAATTTAGGTGAACGAATTGCACAAAGTGAGCGCACTTTTGAGAGGCCAAAGTGGACTGATGTTCACCAATGCGAAGGCAAATGAAGTGCAAAGGTCGGCGGGAAAAAATTCCAAATGTTTTGTAAATTTTTTTCTTTTTTTGCCGGCGGCACATTTCGTTCATGACAAACACTTCCGCCTATGTCCAAATTCGGGCTCAAACTTATATTTTTTCAAGCTTAGAGGTTTTAAACAGAATTAAATTTAAGAAGGCTTTTTCTTTTGGCTTATTCGGAACATAACTTATTTAAATGTTGTTTAATCTATCTGAAATTGAGAAAATGTAAGTGTGAACCCGATTTGGACATAGGCGATAATGTGGGGTAACCATTTTAATGGAAATTTTTTTAAAGGGTTTACGAATTCTAAGCTTCCCCTTGTGTTCCTTTTTATTTGCTTTTCCGTCCCAATTTTTAAAATCGAAAACTTTGTAACCTTTTTTTTTACTTTTGTTGCAATTTTTTAAATTAAATGGAATAAAAAAAAAATTTTTTAAATTTCGGCGTCAAAACATTTTTCAAATTTTTTAATTTTCCAATTTCGCGCCTCGGCGAATGGAATGCAGGCCAAATGCCGGCGGAATTGCACTTTCACGGCGCCATGGAACCGCAGCTGCAGCAAGTTGGGCATGCCAACACGGCTGGAAAGTGGTGGGCATTCTGAGGGGGGGGGGGGTGAAAAAGCCAATTTATTTAATTTTGTGGTATTGAAAATCATATATTCATTCATCCAAGTTTTCCAAATTAAACAAAAAAATTTCTCCGATTTTAACTTTATATAAATTATTAGATAGTTTTTAAAAAAAAAAAAATTTCCAAAAATCTCAAATTTTTTGTTTTTAATGAATTTTCTAAAAGAAAGCTTGTGGCCCCACCACACTTATTAAGAGCACTTATTCGGGAGTGGAGGGGCCTTACTTAACCCAGAAAGCGCCAATTTTTGGAAAAATCTTAAAAGTAGGGAAAAATTCCAAAATTTTTCCGGTGGTCTTAACCCTACCCTTCAAAAATTTTGTGGAAAATCATGGCGAAAAAATAAGAGGCAGAAGAGCAAAAAAAGAAGCTAAGGGTGTCTGGCTAGGTTCTTATCATAAAATATAATTTTGCTTGTGAAAAAACTGAATTGAATTGAAAATGTGTAACCAATTCAATTTTCCCCACTCCAAAGGCGGCGCCGGTTGTGCAACAGTTGGACCCGAAAGGCTCGCGCATCATCAACGCGTTGTCCAGAGAGTGCACCAAAACGCGGTTCATGGACGGGACGGCGATGAAAGTGGGTTTTTTCAATTCTGTGTCAATAGCATACCCCAAACATGCACAGAAAGATGGACTCTCACAGTCAATCAGAAAATTGCCATGGGAAAAAAAATTATTTTTTCACATTTTCGTCCATTTTTTGTATTAAAATTTTACAAGTTTTATATCAATTTTTGCACATTTTTTTTCAAATACGGAAAATTGTCAGCAAAAACACTGTTTTTGCACTTGAAAATTTCGGTTGCAGAGGGATCCTCCTGGAATGGGAGCAGCCCGTTCCTCCCCACTTGCCGTGAAATTTTAAAAAAATTAAAAATTTTTTCAAGAAAAAATTTAGAAATTTTTTTTATAAGAAACTTTTAAGAAAAAAAATTACAGCGGTTTTTTTTTTGAATTTATTGAAAATTCCTAGTAATTCACTATATTAAAAAAAATTTTCTTTAAAAAACTCTAAGATTTTTTCTTTGGAATTTCTAAGTTACTAAAAAAATTTTAAATTATCGGGGGAGGGGGTGTAGTGCACCCCCTGGGGCCAAATCCCTGTCTCCTGGGCCAGGACAACCCTGTCCAACCCTCAAGACTTTTAATTAATTTTTCTAATCTTTACCTCTCCCCCCCCTAATTTTTAGGACCTTTCTCGACTCAACCGCGACCTGGCCAAAGTGATTTACATCGACTGGAACCCACAGGCATTTCAGCTGAACCCGGAGAATGTGCTGCGAGTGCCCAAGTGGGAGGGCAACATGGACGACACGACATTGGCACGTTTCTCCCGCATTTATTTATTTTTTTTAAGCCCAAAGACAAAAAAAGGAACAAATTTTGAGAAAAAGCAAACACACATGGGTAGAAAAACCGAGCACAAATACATTTGTTAGTGTTTTTTATAAAAAAAAAATTCTGTTTTCTAAATTTACTAAAAAATAATAATTAAAAAATTATAATTTGGGCGGGAAAGGACGGGGGGAATGAAATGCACACAAATGGGGGAGGAAAATTAAAAAAAAAATTCTTTTCCGTTGATAATTATGAGATGGTGTGGCCTTTGGGTGATACGGCGCGGTGCACCTCTAAAAATCCGTCGATTCAAACAATTTCCAAATTTGAAAATTTTTCAAAAAATTTTTCAGCGATTTTTTGATGATTTCAAAAAGCTTAATAGTTCATTAAAAAATCGCTGGGAAATTTTTTCTGGCGGAGTTCTGGCGGCGAAGTTTTGTCCTTCTCCGGATACGATGACCCCTCCCCATTTTTCCTAGTTGTGCAATTTTTTTCTCGTGATAAAGTTAATTATCATTTTATATCTCCCTCATTTGTTTCAGATTGACTTGGCGGAGCTGCTCAAAAGTGAGTTTTTTTACTTATTCCTCTGAATTTTTTTTTGAGATTTTTGTCCAATTTCTTGTTTCGATTAATTAGAGTTTGACCTTACAGGGTTTTGACCTGGCCTGGTTTTCCTTTTTTGCTTTTTTCCGAAGACGAAAATTTTAAAATAAAATGAAGAAAAAATAGGGCAAAAGTTTTCGGGTTGGATTCACCCCAAAATCTCGCCGCATATATTTAAAAGAACTGCTGGAATTTTTCATATTTTTTAAATTTTCATAAAAGAATTTCTTATTTTGAAAATTTAAGAAAAAATTATTTCTGCGACGAAATTTTTTCTTCGGCGAGATTTTCCCCCTTCCGTTTCTCCTTTCGAAATTTGTTTTCTCTGATCAATTTCAAATTTTCATCAAAAATAGGTGGGCTAAAGGGGTCAATTTTTTGGGCAGATTTTTGAGGGAAATTTTGCGAATTTTGAATTATCCATCATTTTTTCATCATTTGCTCACAGCCATTCATCTCTCCGACATTGACGCCGTTCGGCCCATGCTGCAGTTCTATTCACAGTTTGACAACCCAATGCAGGAGTTCCGGAGGCGAGCCCAGCAGATGGCACAGCAAGAGCAGAAGGCAAAAGAAGTGAGCAGCAGAGAAAAGGAAGAGGCGATCGCAGAGCGACCAACCCCAACGGGGGCAAGCAGTTCAAGCAGCTCACCCCAATTTTGAAAAAATAAATGGAAAAAGGAGAGCAGGGGCAGCCAGCTCGTCCCCCCCCCTCCCCGCCGTTTTCCCCCAGGGTCAATTCTCGGCCGAAAATTAAAAACAAAATTTTTAAAAAAATTTTAAACAAAAAATTTTCAAGAAAAAAATCTTGGAAAAATTTTTCTTAGAAAAAAACATTTTCAAAAAATTTTCCAGCGATTTTTTTGGAACAAATTTGAAAATCTTAAGCATTTTTCTTAACAAAATGTTTTAAAGTTTCATTAAAAAATTAACCCGTTGGCACCGCACCTAAAGCACCACCGGACCTCCATTTTACCTTCTTTTTTTATTTTAATGTGCCTTTCCTTTTCCCTGCATCAACAGGTAGCATTGAGCTGTTGGAGGAGTTCACTGTGTGCAAAGCGGATGACCAACTGTCCGCCGACCAGGCCCGCATTTTGAAGCAGTTCGGCCACCGGTTGGCCAATTCTGCGTCCGTTTGCTCGCTCGGTGGAGCAAAAAGAAGGGATTTGAACAGATTGACGGAGGGGCAGAATGAATTGAATGGATAATTGTTGTTGAGTTTACCGGACGGATCAGCTATTCATATTACTCTTTGTTAAATTTTTTTTTTTATTTAAATTGATTTTTATGCGTTTTAAATTAAAAAAGAATGGTTGGTGGATTTTTAGATTGAAATTTGTCTACAATATATACGGTGGACAAAACGTGGAGGTTTTATAAATACAGAGCACTTTAATTTGAAATTTTCCGATCAATTTTGTTTTTCTTCGGCAGTTTGTCAAAAAATATTTTAAACAAATTAATTTTTCATAATTAGTCACGGAGAATAGAAATTATTTTCATCCGTTAATGCCTATTGGATTTCAAAGATGGTTAAAAAATCATAATTCTATAAATTTTTTAAATTTATTCTCCAACGAAAATTCCATTTCTTAAGGGTGTAGGCTATAAAACCCTGAAATCTAAAATCATTCATTCTCGCTTATATCATATGATCTATTATTTCTCTTTTAATTCCTGTATTAATAAAATTATGAATTAATTATGATTAGCAAATTAAAAAAAGCAATGTAAAAATGAAGCCAATTTTTTACTTTTTATAGGCTAAAATATCAATTAAGAACGAACTAAATTTTGTTTTACAACTAATTAATAAAAAGAGGCAAATAATAAATAAATTTAAAAAGTTGGAATAATAATTTACTATATATGCTCGACGCCTCGCTGTACCCGGTGAAAGACGAATGTATGCGGCGACTTAAAAAATGTCTCAATTGATTTCTTATGCAGGATTGATGGCTTTCAATTTCGATATATTTAAACCAAATTCGAATAAATTTTGAATTTTCGAACTTCAAAGTTTTTGTTCAAATTTGGGTCTAAGTTCGAATTCAGAAGGAAGTCCTTAACTTAATGCTACAGTAATTTGTTTATTTTAAAAATATTGTGTCATTGCCCCCTCCGACCATATTTAAAAATAAATTATTTTTGTGAAAAATAATAAAATTTGACTGATAGCCAGACAAAAAATTTCGAGAAAACTTAAATAGGAATAATTTTCAGAAAGGTAAAAGCAACAACAGAAATTGTTTGCCGGAAAAATACAAAAATTGTTTTCCGGAATGTTATAAAAGATTAACAGAAATGTTTTCCGGAATATTATAAAACAAAACAGAAATGTTTTTCTGTAAAGTATAAGTCAAAAACTGAAACTGTTTTCCTGAAGCCACAAAAAAAATGGCGATAACCTAAATGAAAAAACACGAAACAAAAATGTGAAACGTTTCCGGAAAATGCAAACTAAAATGGATTAATGCTTTAAACGAAAAATACAAATCAATAACATATATTTTTTAGGAAAAATACAAAATAGTTGCAACGGTTTAAGTACAATTATGAATCGATTTTATACAAGCCGGTATTAAAATTTCATGCAAAAATTAAAGAATAAGCATTTTTAGGCTGTGTTTTTCAAGCTTAATTTAAATAAAGGACAAAAGAAAATAAGCATTTTAGGCTGTGTTTTTCAAGTTTAATTTAAATAAAGGACAAAAGAAAATAAGCATTTTAGGCTGTGTTTTTCAAGTTTAATTTAAATAAAGGACAAAAGAAAATAAGCATTTTTAGGCTGTGTTTTTCAAGTTTAATTTAAATAAAGGACAAAAGAAAATAAGCATTTTTAGGCTGTGTTTTTCAAGCTTAATTTAAATAAAGGAAAATAAGCATTTTAGGCTGTGTTTTTCAAGTTTACTTTAAATAAAGGACAAAAGAAAATAAGCATTTTAGGCTGTGTTTTTCAAGTTTAATTTAAATAAAGGATAAAAGAAAATAAGCATTTTTAGGCTGTGTTTTTCAAGTTTAATTTAAATAAAGGACAAAAGAAAATAAGCATTTTAGGCTGTGTTTTTCAAGTTTAATTTAAATAAAGGATAAAAGAAAATAAGCATTTTTAGGCTGTGTTTTTCAAGTTTAATTTAAATAAAGGACAAAGAAAATAAGCATTTTAGGCTGTGTTTTTCAAGTTTAATTTAAATAAAGGATAAAAGAAAATAAGCATTTTAGGCTGTGTTTTTCAAGTTTAATTTAAATAAAAGAAAATAAGCATTTTACCTTCTCTTTTTTTTTAATTTAGACGCAAAAATTGCAAAATTATTCAATTTTGCCCCCTCTTCTTAATTTTTTTTGTTTTGACTACGGGCTTGAAAAAAAAAATAAAATTTGCTAACCTTTTTTTCGATTTCTTTACGAATTACTAATTTTACAAAACACAAGATCCTTTTTAAAGTTTATTAAAAAATTTTTCTTGAAAAATTGCAATGTTTTATTATGCTCAGATGCCGCAGTCAAGCAGAAAAAATATTTTTTTTTTTTTGTAAATTATTTTAAATTTTCATGCAAAGGAGCGAAGAATTCTCTTTTTTTGTCAGCCATGTAATGCCTAATTTTTGAAATTTTCCTGTACTTTGTTCCTTTCATAATAATGTGCTGTCCCCTTTCCCCTGCCATGGACAGGTGCCATTGAGCTGTTGGAGGAGTTCACTGTGTGCAAGAAGGGTGACCAACTGTACTCCGACCAGGCCCGCATTTTGAAGCAGTTCGGCCACCGGTTGGCACAATTCCGCGTCCGTCTGCTCGCCCGATGAAGCAAAAAGAAGGGATTTGTACAGATTGACGGAGGAGTAGATGAATGAATGAATAATCATAAAATAAAAATAATTTTTTGATCTTTTACTCTTATTAAAAGTTTTTTGGAAAAATAAAAACCAAATTCATTAATAGTGTTTCCGTAATAATAGAAATAATTTTCCAGAAAAGTTTAAACAAAAACATGGAATGAGTTTGGTAAAGTAAAAAGCAAATTCAGAAATAGTTTTTCCGGAAAATAGAAATAGTTTTCCGGAAAAGTTAAAACATAAACAGAATTTGTTTTCCGGAAAATACAAACAAAATGGCGATAACCTAAACGAAAAACACAAAACAAAAGACTGTGAAAGTTCTTCTGAAAACACAAACAAATTTTTAAAAATGCTTAAACGAAAAGTACATATCAAAAACATAAATTATTTTCAGGAAAATGCAAAAAATTCAACGGTTTAAGTACACTTATGAACTGATTGTAGTACAAACCGGTATAAATGGCGGACACTCTGGCAATTTGGTTAAAAAAACAAACACATTTTAATAATATTAAAATTCATATTTCAAAAAATTTTAAAAATTATTTACCAGAAAACATGCTTTAAGTGTCTTTTACAATTGCATTAATTAATGCAAAACACATTTACGGTCATGTTGTTTTACAATTGTAATTTAAGTTACGGAAAATGCTGATTTTCCGTTTGTCTTTTACAATTGTATTAATTAATGAAAAACACACTTCCGGCAAACGGAGAGGCAGGCGGGAAGCGGGGGAGGGCGGCGGGGGACGGGGAAGCGGTCTGCGGGGTACGGGGAGGCGGGGGACGGGGAAGCGAGGTGCGGGGTACGGGGAAGCGGGGTACGGGGAGGCGGGGGACGGGGAAGCGGGGTACGGGGAAGCGGGGGACAGGGAAGCGGGGTGCCGGGAGGCGGGGTACGGGGAAGCGGGGGACAGGGAAGCGGGGTGCCGGGAGGCGGGGTACGGGGAGGCGGGGGACAAGGAAGCGGGGTACGGGGAGGCGGGGGACGGGGAAGCGGGGTGCGGGTTACGGGGAGGCGAGGAACGGGGAAGCGGGGTACGGGGAGGCGGGGGACGGGGAAGCGGGGTGCGGGTTACGGGGAGGAGAGGAACGGGGAAGCGGGGTACGGCGAGGCGGGGGACGGGGGAGGCGGGGTACGGGGAGGCGGCGGACGGGGAAGCGGGGTACGGGGAAACGGGGGACAGGGAAGCGGGGTGCCGGGAGGCGGGGTACGGGGAGGCGGGGGACGGGGAAGCGTGGTGCGGGGTACCGGGAGGCGGGGGACGGGGAAGCGAGGTGCGGGGTACGGGGATGCGGGGGACGGGGAAGCGGGGTACGGGGAAGCGGGGTACGGTGAGGCGGGGGACGGGAGGCGGGGTACGGGGAGGCGGCGGACGAAAAAGCGGGGTACGGGAAAACGGGGGACAGGGAAGCGGGGTGCCGGGAGGCGGGCGAAGTGGAGGCGGGGGGGGGGGGGGGGGAGCGTGGAGAGCGGGGAAAAGCGTGGGACAGGGGGTAATGAATTCACAAAAATATTTAGGATTTTAAAATTTTTTGATAAAAAAGAAAGTAATAATAAAAACAAATAAAATTATAAAGAAACATACTAATTTTGTATATTTTTTTTTATATATGAGTGTTTTCCTGGGGGGGGGCTGCCGCCCCCCCCCAACCCCCCCCGCTACGCCCCCCCGCGCCCCTCCCCCCCCCCCGGTGCGCCGCCCGTACCAGT
>SIJG01000160.1:175522-188783 GCA_023374025.1 Heterodera schachtii
TTCATAATTTAGCTTTAAACTATAATAGAATCTTTAAAAACCTTTACCTTATTTAAATCTTTATTGAAAGGCGAAAAAATAAAAATTTTGAAATTATCAAAAAATAAAATCCTCAACAATTGTTAGCTTTTTAAACGAAGAACAGGCCACATCTTCGATAAGATTTTGAAAAAGAAAAATCATATTTAAAAAAGGTTAAAATACAAAAATATAAAAATTTAAAAATTAATGGAAAAAGATATGAAATTTGAGGGTATTTTGGAAATTAAACATTTTAAATAAAAAACAATTACTATTCACCCTTACTCTGTCACAGGAATTGTTCAAAAAATTAAAATTTTATTCTTTCTTTAAAATAAAACGAAAGTTTTGAAACGATTTTGTTTAATCATATTAATAAAAAGTTAAGATGAATTTTTGGTAAAAAATGCAATAAATTTTATATAATAAAATAAATTTGAATTTTGAAAAAAGTTTTCAACAAACTATAAATAAAAAAATGTTTCAAAATATCACATATGATTTACGAGCGAAAGCTCGCTCCTGTTACCCAAAGTGAAACTAATTTTAATCATCATAAAGCTAAAAATATATACTATATATTTAAAAACATGTCGGCATAAATACCTGCTCTATATGAATAAATTTCAAAAAAATTTCCATCAGACAAATATTAATCAATGATTTTAATTAATTAATTTTATTTGTTAGTACAATAAGTTAAATTTCACAAAAAACAACAAACAGTTTCTTACACAGCAGAAATTTCTGGGACCATCTACGGTTGATTCATTATTAGTTTATGAGGTAAAACATTTCTGAATAATTTAACCAATACTAATAATATCAAAGGAAAATATGCGCATTTGGACATTAAAATTGTAATAAAATCATAAACATATGTTCTATCGCAATTCAAATTAAAGACAAATGATAGACCGAAAAATCTTGGAGTATAATTGGACTGGTTATATAAAAAGTAAACAATAAATTTTACTCCGAAGTATTAAAATTAATATGAATCTATATGAAAAAAAGAAATAAAAATTTATAAATAAATGGCAGTCAAAAAATGATTTCTTCTTGATTTAAATTTTATGATTGCTTTTAAATGAAACGACATATTCATATTTTCTTCATTTTAATTCTTAATACCATAAAATTTATATAAAAATATATTTCTTGATATAATAAATTTGTTAAAAGCATTTATTTTATAATTTTTTATTAAAAAATAAATGAAAAATTGCTTATTTTTAAAAATTATAGTTTGTTGATGGCAATGGCCGTAGGGCTCGAGCAGTTGTGAATGTGATCGAGATTAAATTAAAATATATAACGTTAAAAGTTTTTGAGAAACATGTAAATTTCAAAATCTAAATAAAATTAACATAAATGGGAATACGATAGTTTTCTTTTGATTAATATAAAAAGCTAAATAGAATATTGAAATTTCAATTTTTAAATACTTAAACTGCTTATAAGAAATAAAAATTGTTTGATGTATGTATTTTACACCCAATGCCATATAAGAATATAAATAGTATAAAATATCAATTTATTGCTCTAACAATTAAATTATATTTGAGGCAATAATATTTATAAAAAATAATTATATTCAATCTTTGACAATTTCTTTTGACGTATGGAACAACTCAACAACTCGAGAACCAAATCAGCCATGAGAATTAGTCCACAAAACAAATATTAGCATAACAAATCACAATAAAAATGAATTAATGATAATTTTAAAAATTAAAAAAAATTTAGCCACTAATTTTTGCCTTTATATTGCAAAAATGTCAAATAAAAATAAAATTCAAAAAATGCTAGCACCAAGATAATATAATGTTAAACCATAACCCAGCGAAATTTCAACATTAACTACTGCAGAAGTTTTAAAATAATTAAAATTGGTATTAAAGCGAATAAATAAAATAATTCATTTAAAAATGGATAAATAAAACGAATTTTTTCGTTAAAGGATTTAAATAAAACAATTCCTTTTTATAATTATAAAAATATTAAAAAATATTTGTATAATAATTTATTCTTTTAATAATGAACCTTAAAATATTATTAATTTTATAAATTAAAATTTTACAAGAAATTCACAGCAATTAAATGGAATATAACAAAATTTGAACGAAAAATATTCATAAAGAATGTAAGTTAACGAGGAAAGGATACGTTTTATAAAAAAAACTTTTAAGAAAAAAGGTAACAATTATTCTACTTAAAAAATATTTAAACTGAGCTCAAGATAATTAAAAAACTCACTCCGTGAAGATAAAATTATTGGTAAAGGAAATGAGAGACGAGAAAATAAAAAAGGAAAATGCTAAAATTTAAAAATTAAATAATTCTACTAAATATGCTTTATAATTAAGTTATAAATATAAATATAAAAAATTTTAAAAAATCGAAAATTTATTGCTCAATGAATTTAATTTTATTATTTTGTTTTTATAATAATAATACTGTTGTTTTTTTATTTAAAATTTAAAATAAGACTCAACCAAAAAAATAAACACTTTAATTCATTAAAATTAAAAAAAAATTAATATTATTTAAAATTCAATATCATCGGATTTAAGAGCTCATTAAGAAAAAAAACAAAAAAAAACACGAGCTAATAGGAGAGAAAGTATTTTAAATATATATTTAAAAAGATTAAATTATAATAATTAAATTGTGAAATAATAAGTTAACACTTCTAAAATAATGAAAAAAAAAATCAAGTGCCTATTATAGCCATTAAAGATAAAAAAAATTTGTTGTAGAAATATAACATTTAAATAAATAAAAACAGAAAAGACATATTGTCTAATAAATATTAACCAAAATTTTAATATTATATTACCCATTTAATATACTGAATTACATTAATAAAAATTTTCCATATATGCAAAAGTCCAATACAACTAAAATTTAAAAAAGCAAATATTAACAATTTAAATTATAATATATTTAGATTTTGCATTAAAATAAGAGGTAACTCTTATATTTATAAAAGTAATAAAACAAAAATACTATTGAATCACATTTAAAGAAAATGCTTATATTATTAGACCTTTTTATAGCTAATATAATATAGACATTTAATAATGATAATAAACAATAATTTAGTTTTAAAATAAATAAAATTTATTGATAAAAAATTATTAATGAAAATAAATTTTAACGAAAGTTTGCAATTAATTTTTTGACTAGGTCGAGAAAATGACAAAATATGAACCTTTAGAGAAAAAAACAAGATGCTGTCTGGGATTGGAAAATTTATTTTAATAAAACTTTTTACTTACGATGGATAAAATAATTGAAAATTTTAGTAATAAATAATAATGTAAACAATTAATATTTTACAAATATAATCAAAAGGAATACACATTATTCTGAGAAAAGGAGGGGAGCGGAGACAAGAATCAAAAAATTTATACAATAAAAAATAAAGGGATAATAAGTACTTAAAAACAATTTAATGAATAATTTATAAAAACAAAAATTCCAATTTTGTAATCGCCAAAACAAAAACAGTTGGAAATATATAAAAGATTTGCGCCAATTATAACAAGAATATTTTTTATCCAGGATGGGGAAACAATTGGACTATCCGCTGTTAAAGCGCGACATTTTTGTGTAATTGAATTATACGGAACTAATAAAAATATTTTCCAATAAATTATGAATATTTAATCCAATATATTTTTATCTTGAAAAACCAACAAAATAATCAGCGGAGAAAACAAGGGATCTGCAAAGAACCTCACAACAGCGAGTGTCATTATTATTACGTAAAAATAAATAAACAAAAATAAACAATATTACAAAAATATTTAAATTTAAAATAAAATTGATAAGCTGTTGTAAGCGTGGATAAGCAATCAATAAATTATAGCAAAGGTGCATAAACAGCTTAAATGTTATAACCCAACGACACCGCATGAGAAATATGGAAATTAACGAATCTTCAGAATGTTATCTTTAAACAAATTAACACAAAAAATAAATCATATAAAATCTACGTTAAGAATTTTTTAATTATATAAAAATTTATTGAATTCGTAATAAAAAATAAAATTAAGTCAATAATTAATTTATTGTAAAAAATAACGCGACAACGAATTTTTTGTTTGATCAATAATCTTAATCATAAATGAAGAAATTATAAACACTGGACGACCAATTAAAAGGTTCGATGAATTGCAACGCACCAAGAGAATATTTTGACTAACTGGATAAGATAATCGGCCAATTTAATCTCCGGCAAAATCAATCAGGCAAAATCACGATTTATCTTCACTTGTGGACTCATTGGGGATGATCTGAAACTTTAAAAAGAAATTCAAAAATGAAATGCTTAAAGTTAATATATAAATTTAATTAATTTATATCTTAATAACACAACAATTCAATGTTTAAAAAACATTTTTCATTAATTATTAACTTTAAACTTTATATAGAATCTTTTAAAAAAAACATTATCTTATTAAATCTTTATTGAAAGTTAAAAAAATAAAAGTTTTAAAAATTATCAAAAAATAAATTCTCAACAATTGTTATCTTTTAAACGAAGAACATCTTTGCTAAGATTTTGAAAGAGAAAAATCATATTTTAAGACAAAAGGTTAAAAGAAAAAATATAAAAAATTAAAAATTAGGATTTGTGAATTAAACAATTTAAATTTAAAAACAATTAATATTCACATCATAAAAAGTAAAGATGCATTTTTCGGTAAAATATAGAATTTATATAAATAAATAAATTTGAATTTAAAAAAAAATTTCAACAAGCTGTAAATAAAAAAAATGTTTAAAATATCACATGCTATTTAAGAGTTACCCAAAGCGAAACTAATTTTAATCATTATAAAGCTAAAATCTATAAAATATAAAAAAATCTACTATATATTTTTATAAACATGTCGGCATAAATGCCTGCTCTATTTCTTACACAACCGAAATTTCTGGGACCATCTACGGTTGATTCATTATTAGTTTAATGAGGTAAAATATTTAATGAATAATTTAACCAATTCTAATAATAGGAAAGGAAATATGGGCATTTGGACATTAAAGTTAAAATAAAATCATAAACATATGTTCCATGGCAATTCAAATTAAAGATAAATGATAGACTTCAAAAAAATGGACTGTAATTGGACTAGATATATAAAAAATTAAACAATAAATCTTATCCGAAGTATTAAAATTAATATGAAATAAAAATTTATAAATAAATGGCAGTCCAAAATGATTTCTTCTTGATTTAAATTTTATGATTGCTTTTACGACATATGCTTATTTTTTCAATTTAAAATAAATGAAAAATTGCTTAATATCTGTAGTTTGTTGACGGGAATGGCCGTTCTTCAAGGATCTTGATCAACATCGAGATAAAATTAAATTATTTTTGAGAACATGTAAATTTCAAAATCTAAATAAAATTAACTTAAATGGAAATACTATAGTTTTTTTAATTAATATAACAAAGTAAATAGAATATTGAAATTTAAATTTTAAATACTTAAACTAGTATAAGAAATAAAAAGTTATTCGATATTTGTATTCTGTATAGCTTGCAAAATAAAATAAAAGATTATCTGTAATTAATGAGAAATGAAATAAAAAGAGAATTATTTTTAATATTGTAGAAAATATAAATATGTTTCTTTTTAAATGAAATGAAATATAAATTAAAATAATAAACAAATTAAATATAATCATCCTTTAAATACATAAAAAGAAATGCAGACCAACTCCTATTAAGTATACCTAATTTAATGAAATTAAAGACGAACAAAACAAAAACATTATACAAAAATACTAAAATTAACATAAAATGACCTAAACCACAGATGTCTAACGAATTTTAAAGTAAATAACTTTATAAATAACCCATTTGTACTCATACACAAATGACTCTGATATATCAGAATATAAATAGATAAAATATAAATTTATTGCTCTAACAATTAAATTATATTTGAGGCAATAATTTTTCATAAAAATTAATTAGATTCAATCTTTGACAATTATCTTAAACATTGTGTAAAATTTTTTCTAATATTACAAATGAACATAATTATTAAAAAGTTTTAGTTCTATTGAGATATAATTTCGAACTATGTGGAGTGACTATGCAACAACTCAACAACTCGAGAACCAATTCAGCCAGGAGAATTAATCCAAAAAGCAAATATAAACATAACAATCAAAATAAAAAATGAATTTAATGATAATTGGTAAAAAATTAATAAAAAATTGAGCCACTAGGTAATTTTATAAAAAAATTGATATATTTTATAATTTTAACAAAAATGCATTTAAGAAAAAAGGTAAATTCTACTTAAAGAATATTTAAACTGAGTTTAAGATAATTAAGAAACTCACGCCTATAAGAAATGAGCGGAGGTGAAAATAAAAAAAAAGGAAAAAGCTAAAAATTTAGAAAATTAAATAAGTTTTACTAAATATGCTTTACAATTAAATTATAAATATAAATTTAAAAAAATTTTTAAAAATCAAGAGAAAATTTTTGCTAAATGAATTTAATTTATTATTGTTTTTATAATAATAATACTGTTGTTTATTATTTAATTTGAAATAAAAGTCAACCAAAAAAGAATAAACAATTTAATTCATTCAAATATTATTTTGGAGTTTTAAAATATGAAAACAGAGAAAGCTACAGTAGTATAAATCTATTGAAAGGATGCCATCAGATAGCATAATTGCCTTAAAGATCATTTTGATAATTTAAAAATTATTTTAAACCCAACAAAAAATAAAAATAAAATAAAGGTGAAAATTAAAAAAAATTAATATTATATAAAATTCAATATTTTTAAAATTTTATGCAGAAATAAAGCAAATTTAAAATTTGAAAGACCAAAATCAGTTCAATTCTTTTATAATCATATTAATTTACCAAGCCAAGTCATTCATAGTCTTATAGTGGCAAAATTTTTATGCATGTCATCGGATTTAAGAGCTCATTAAGAACAAAAAAATATATAAATAAAGACGAGCTTAAAAACACAATTGAATCACATTTAAAGAAAAAGCTCATTAGATTTTTTATAGCAAATATAATTTAAACATTTAAAAAATGATAATAAAAAATTCCGAAAAAATGATAATTGTGAACCTTAAAGATAAAAAAACAACAAAATAAATCAAAATAAAAGAATAATAGGAAAATATATTTTAAAAGGATCCAATAAAAATAGATCTTCAAAAAATCTTATGAGAAATAAAAATAATTTTAAAAATATTATTTAAAATATTCGATTTAAACATACAAAAATCAAATAAAAATAAATAAAAATATATTTATAAAAACAATTGAATCATTTACATGAATGCTTTTGTGCAACTATACCAATATACTTTGAGAAACCACTTGATGAATTGATTCAAGACAACATTTATGAAAACACTAGACGAAAAAGCAATTTGCATGAAAATATGAATAAAATGAAAATTTAAAAATAAATAATGTTTTTGGAGCAAATAAAAATAAAGTATTAGTTGGATTTTGCATTGAATAAAAAGTTTTTTATAAAAAAAAATATTTTATAAACATTGATAATAATCGGGGCTGCATAAATATGCATAAAAAGAAAAAGAAAATTATTTGACAAAAATTACATGAAGCAAAAGAAAGCAAAAACAAATTAATTTTACTTGAGATTACATAAGAATTGAACGGGAAAAACAACAAGGAGAGGGTAATGAAAGCTAGGAAAAGTATTTAAACATAAATGTTAAAACAAATCAATAAAATTAGAGTTTTGTCTAATTATTTATTATATTTTTTATAAAAAATTGAAAATAAATTTTTACTTTATTTTAAAACATTTATATTAAAGAAAAAATTTTATTACTAAATGAAAATGAACATATTTATTTTTGTTATTTAAATAATGGTTTTTTGTAAATCATTTTATATGACAATATTTGTACGCTTAAAGAAAGCGGCAAATGAATACGCAAAAATAAAATTAAAAATAATTTTTCCATACAAAAAAGAATGATTTAAAAAAATAAATATAAGTATTATTTATTAACAAAAATAGTATTGGCAATATTAAAATTAAATTATTTTAATTCATTGTTATAAATAAATAAATACATAAACATTTCGAACAATTGTTATAAACTCAATCAAATTAAATAAAAATTTATACAAAATAATCTGTTTCAAATATGTCTAAGAGAATTGGTATTCTTCCAGCAGCACAGCAGGACGCTTTTGCACCTCCTGCAACTATTGAATTTAAATGGTTCCTAGATACATACATATATTCAAAAACATTAATGAAAAAAAATCAAATATTTTTTTAAAAGAATTAAATTTAATAAATATTTTTTATTATTAAATTTTATAGCTTTATAAAAAATATAAGAATTAAGTTAATATGACGAAATAAATAAAAAAATGATGTATGTCCGCTTAAAGAAAGCGGCAAATGAATACGCAAAAATAAAATTAAAAAATAATTTTTCCATACAAAAAAGAATGATTTAAAAAAATAAATATAAGTATTATTTATTAACAAAAATAGTATTGGCGATATTATAATTAAATTATTTTAATTCAATATTATAAATAAAGAAGTACCTAAACATTTCGAACAATTGTTATGAACTCAATCAAATTAAATAAAAATTTATTCAAAATAATCAGTTTCAAATATATCTAAGAGAATTGGTATTCTACCAGGACATCACAACAAGACCTTTTTATTCTTGCCGCAACTATTGAATTTAAATAGTTCCTAGATACATACATATATTCAAAAAGACTAACGAAAAAAAAATAATCAAATAATTTTGTTAAAAGATTAAATTTGTCATATTAAATTTTAAAGATTTATATTAGGAAGCTGTATTTATTAAAACTATTAAAATATTATTATAAAAAAGCAAAGAAATAAATTTACATAAAAATAATGGAATGCTTAAAAATAATGTAAAATAATTATTTACAAATATGTCTAAGGAAATTGGTATTCTTCAATAAATAAATTTTACGATACAAAAAATAATTTAAGAATTATTTATTAACAAAAAACGTATTGGCAATTTATAATTTATTTAACAAATAAAATAAAGACAAAGACTTTTATTATTTTAAGTATTAATTCAAAAATTTTAATAATGTTTATTAGAAATTGGAGGTATTGGTAATGAGTGTCTACCAGTATTAAGAATTGAAAATTATTTATTAAATTTTTTTCATAACATTTTCTAATACAAAAATAATATAAGAAAACCCACCAATCGAACTCAAATCTGTAAATTAAAATTTCTCAAACAAATGAAAATAATTATGTATAATAAAACCCCGTAAATGCATTAAATATGATTAAAACTCTAGAAGAAACAATATATATGTGGGAGTTGATTTTAATTAACCATAACAAGGCAAAACAATCATTAAATTTAAATATGTAAACAGAATAAAATACTTTATATATCAATTTGAACGACTGACACGACAACAAATTTTGCGCAATCAATTCAGTATTCTTAAATAAATATAATCTGTCTGACACATTTAAAAATTTTATTGCCAATAAAAAAATTAATATTTTAAATAAAAATACAAAAGATTTAAAAAAAAGAAAAGAAAAAGAATTAATGAAATAAACATACGAAAAAGGTAAAACTAATAAATGATTAATTATAATATATATAAATAAATGATTTTAATTTAAATATTTCCTAGCTGAGTAAAAATAAGGAAAAAGTGTTGGTATCGAGAAGAGAATGTGGAATAAATATAAATGAAAATTAAAAATTAAACGATTTTATAATTTTAATAATTACATTAATAAAAAAAAATTTTAAAAATATATAGAATTAAAAAATAAAGTTAGCCCATATAGTTAAAAGATATTTGAAGGAAAAGGCAATTTAAAAACAGAAATTGTATTAGATATATGCCATTAAATGTTAGACTAAAGAAGACTCCGATTCACAACCTAACACGGACGAACAATCCCGATTTGATAAAATAATAAAGCCACACAGTTAAATAAAAATAACAAAATCATCAAAGTGTTTTTAATTTAAAGAAAACAAAATAAAAAGGTTTAAAATGAAAAAAATTACATCAAGGTAGAGTAAAAAAATTTTTGATACGACATAAACCCGTGGTTTTAAATTAAAATTAAATTACACATTTATAATGACGAAATGAATATAAAAATTTATTAATAAAATAAGAAATTTATTTTATGCGTTTGACGTATGATGAAAATTTTGAATGTTATTAAGATCAATATTAATTAATTTTTATATAATGCAATTATCTTAGATTAATTTAAATTTATTTTTGTATAGATAACAATAATGTTAATGCATAATATACAAAAATCAAATGTTTCATTTTTGTATTTTTTTTAGGAATCGCCGGTTTTTGCACTTTTTAAGAATAGCCCATTTTTGCACTTTTTAGGAATCGACATAGCACCCATAAACCTGCATAAAAGATAACCAAAAGAGAAATAGGATCTGCGCATGCATGGCGAGTGTTTAACAACAATAATATGTGTAAAACTAAAGGAAATTAAAAGCAAATTTTATTATTATTTTAAAAATGAAGTTGAGTGTGCACTCAATTAAAATAGATAAAAAAATTAAGAAATTATTTGAATTTTGTTGAAATTATTCCTTATTTTTGTGGCCTATTTAGTTTGTGCCATGTTTTAATG
The DNA here is from genome assembly GCA_023374025.1 of Heterodera schachtii. Lineage (NCBI taxonomy): Eukaryota > Metazoa > Nematoda > Chromadorea > Rhabditida > Heteroderidae > Heterodera > Heterodera schachtii. The sequence continues at coordinate 186,247 of SIJG01000160.1, forward strand.
CAATTTTCAGTTCGAAACAGCAGGATGATAAGAAATAATAAAACAATATTTTTAAAAAGTATTAAACAATTTTTAGGGCTTAGTAAATAAAAAATTCTGTCAACTCGAGAAAATAATTCGGGGCCAATACATGTTCTACTGAATATATATATATAATATATAATTTAATTAATGTAAATGAAATGAAAGCAAATATAATGCAAAAATTAAAATTAAAACATAACCAAATTTAAAAACGAATGATTTGAAAAATATAAATTTAATTTTCGACAAAAAATTGACAATATTACAAATACAATTTCTGAATAAAAATAATAATTTATTAAACAAAATGAATTTAAATGTTTAAAGCATTTACATATAGGAAAAGACGAATGATTTAAATGTTATTTACTAGTCTGACAATTATTTGAAGGGTCAAGTTATGAATTTTATAACTTGAAGCAACAAACCCCTTAAAAATAATAAATTTTCTCTTAAAAGCTCTTCTGAATAACATCTGGGTTTCTTCGAGTGAAGGTTTCTCAAAAAATTTCAAATAACATAATAATTTTATGAAAATCAAAAGTAAAAAACATAAAAATAATAATTAATCAAAATATTTTATCCATAAATTTAAATATTTGAAGAATTAAATTAATAACCAATATTAAAAATAGTTAGTCGAAAGAAGCAAGAAAAAAGAAACAATTGCATAAAATATATATATATTCATTGGCAAAAAAACATATAAAAATAGAAATTAAAATATTTATTTGTATATATTAGTTACTTTTTTATAAGAAATTTAATACAAAATTCACTTTAATGGTAAAAACTTATTTACAATTAAAAACTTCGAAAAAATGATGAATAATATATTCATTTTGTTTTTCAAATAAGATTTATAAAATCGCTTTAAATTGCCATTTTTGTACACTTAAATGAACAGCAACCAAAAAAATTTTGTTGACAAAAAAAAAGAATATACTTTAATTGAATAAAACAGTGACGTGACAAATCAATTGTTATTCGGACGGTCCGACCGGGAACAAGAAATATTTAAAAATCAACTAATTGCAAGCATGAAAAACAAAAACGGTATATATGGCAAAAAAAAGAAAGACTATTAGAAAAAAAGCCACCTTTAAACTATTTAGCATTTAAAATGAAAGTTTTAGTTTTCACAGCACATAAATCATAAATTCAATTAAAGAAGTTTTATATGGTATAATAATTGCGAAAAGGTTGACCCAATTTAAAATACGATATCTTTTAAAAAATGTAAAAATTAATAGATATCAAAATGTTTTTAATCTAAAGTAAATCAAATTAAAATTTAAAAAATTCAATAAAATAAAAAAAGAGTAAACGAATTATTCGATAAATTAGAAAAATAATTATGAATTATTATAAATTAAATTATCTTTTCTATAGATGATCTAATAAAAATACTTAAAATGAATATTTATCTTATAAAATAATATTTACATGATAATCAAGGAAACAACTTGGAATAAAAACAATATATGGATTTACAACTTAAAAAATATATGTAATTTTTTTTTTGCGCAAAACAACAATTTTTAATACAAAATTAGTAAAAATTTCTAAAAGAATTAAAATCTCAGTCGTAAGCAGAATAACTGTCTTCCGGTGGCTTTTGAGGTTGTTCTTGGAATGTTAAAACAACAGGAAGCGAAACACGGAGCAAGAACAAAATGATCTTTATTTTTTTTGAATACATTTTATGAAGTAAATGAAATGACAATCGTGGGTTTAAATAGTGGTGTCGGTGCTTATTGATCGGTTTTTGTCCAACATCACCAGTGAGTCACACTCACCCATCACCACCAACATTATTCCTCCATCAGGTACTGGACGATTAAATTTGATGCTCACCGCTGTAGTGCCATTCTTTATCAGATCAAACAGTGCCGCTTGATCATCCCCGCTGTTGGTCAAATTGAACACGTAAATGCAATGCGTTTTTCCGTATTGGGCAAAAGTTATCCCATTGCTCTCCGATGAGTTTGCGAATCCCACCGCTTCGTTCATGTCATTGAATGGGCGAACATACTTTCCATTTTGGTAGTCCAAGTCATAGGGCGCTTGTGGGTAAGATCGTCCATTGGCAACAATGGAAATTTCGCGCACATTAAATGGTTGAAAGTTGAATGGACTGCGCCGAATTGAGCCGACATAATCAGTATTCGCCACCAGTCCCATTGTAACACGACGGGGAATTTGATCCATGAACAGATTGGCTGTGAACTCATACCGACCCGGACTGATGAACACTGACTTCATCATTGTCTTCCTCACTGCATAACGGGCAGGCTTCACCTCCAACTTTCGCGCAATGTCCAGTGCCAACCCGTCCATCAGAGACACCTTCTTCACATACAATTTCAGTCCCAGAATCTCAAAACGGTAGCGACCCCCGGTCGGCGCAATTAACACAAATTCGTTGTCGTTGGGCAAAATTTCAATGTCCAGCTCACAAAAATTGATCAGATACAGCGGCTGGTTGAATAGGTCGGTGTCAATTTTGGCAA